>JADBJO010001281.1:122500-150000 GCA_016801955.1 Conus betulinus
GCACTTGAAAACTGCTTGTCAGAAAGCAAAAATCGTTCTGCGAGTTGTGTCACATAACGGATTGGAGTGCTGATATGAAAACTCTTCTCTATCTTTACATGGCTCTGGTTCACTCTTGAGTCAGAGGACCACGGCTGTGTCGGGCAAGATCTTCCTACCTCAGAAATATGCATCTCATACACCGTCAAGGCCTTCGACTTGTTTGGTGGGTTTCCGCACCACTCATGCAGCTGTATCAAGACTATATGCAGAGGCAAGAGAACCAGCCTTCTTTAACCTTCAACGAATTTTTCTTCTGAATTATTGTTTGAACCTCTTCTCTGAACCCCCCAGCCTTGCATATGACCGTGTTTTTGGCATTAATTTCGACAAGAAATTTGAAGAGAACCCGAGTTCAACTCTTCCTTTGGGAATCCGTCTTCTTCCCTATCTAACAATGCAGGCATTGGTCTGGGAGTGGCGTGTCAATCGTCCACTTTCCAAACGATCCACCGTGGACTTCACTCACACTCTGATGGTCACTTTGACAACCCCCCCCCCCCCCCCCCACCCCCCCCCCCTCGTCCCTTTCATTTTCTCAGCACCTTTACACAATTCTTCAGTGTGGCCCTAGGAGCCTTTAAAAAGCTCGCATTCAGGCTGAAATCTGAAGTCTTATGTCTGAAACACACACACACACACACACACACACACACACGCACGCACGCACGCACGCACACACACGCACACACTTTGTATATATTGATATTTTCGCACATTAAATATATAAGATAGTTTCCTTTGAGAGAGAGAGAGAGAGAGAGAGAGAGAGAGAGAGAGAGAGAGAGAGAGAGAGAGAGAGGTATTAATAGCACGGCGTTTTCATAAATGTCTCGTGCTATGCGAGGAGGCTGGAGCGTGGTGAATTTCACGTCGTTTTCAAATGGTTGCCCTCTTTCTGCGGCTGTCCATGCACTGTGCGCATTCTTCATTAATCAGCACACACACACACACACACACAGCAGAGAGAGAGAGAGAGAGAGAGAGAGAGAGAACGTGCCCGTGAGACAAAAGCAGTGTCCATGAGATAGGAAGAAAGACAACTCTTACAAGAATATGTAAATGAGCACATTATCACATCTGAACATGGCGGAGTAAATAACATTCGAATGCGTCTGTTTGCGCTTCGGTTATGACGATGCCTGCGAAGCACGGTGGAACGTGAAAATTCCCACAGTAAGACATCCACAATTGTATGTAAGTATGAAAAATTAGTAGGTAGGGGAGAAAATGTTAATGTGCCCACGTATTGACCCAGAATTGTGCAGAAAATATCAACTTCCGGTTAGGGTCAAGTGTGCAAAAAGAGTTGTTTTTGCAAAATATCTGCGTAAATAGAGATGTTACATAAAATTCATGTGCTTGAACTCGGCAAAGAGAAAACAAGATGGTAATGTTTACATGCCTGTTCAGTGCGTATAAATTGTAGCGATGTCTTGTTCAGTCTGATTTAAGATACAGTTTTATGGTGTCGCTGTTATTCGTGAGTTCATTTCTCGACATCGTCGTGATAACGGATGAACATTAGAATAGTTGCTGGTCAATGAAATAATTGAAAATTATCGTTGTTGGACCATTTATCACTGATACTATAGTATGATACATGATTTATAATGATTGATTACTGTTTTTGTATATGTATAGTTATTGTGCTTTGTATGGAAGTCAGCATAAGACTGATTTGTATACATGTCATAAATTAAGACCTAGAAATGCAAAGGTCTTGAAAGGGGAGACAATGAACAGAAAATGTCGAAAGTAGCTGTTGTCTGAGAAACCTTTCACTTTGGGAATTTCAGATACTAATTGAAATATGCAAAACTGATTAAATTCAAAAAGGACTGGAACTGATGATTAATTTGTACATTCATGATTTACAGAGATGGCTGAAACTTACTGAAACTGAAAGCTAATAAAGCTCCTCTTATGTGTTACTTGTGTGCACACAATCACAATCTTTGCCGTATATAAAATCGACTACCCCAGTTTAAAGTTAAGAGAATTCTTGAATATAGATATTGTTATGTTAATTTTGTTTATGTAGGCATGTAAGAACGTTAACAGTGCAGCAATAAGCTTGTTCATTTATTTGTGCATTACTCATTAGTCATGAGGTTCAGAAAATAAACTTAAAGTTGCCATTTTATTACATACTGACCCTAGTCAGTTCTCATCTGAAAGTTTCATGATGTTGCTGCAAGCCAGGAAAATGACTGTGTTCTCTGTAGTCACACACACACACACACACACACACACACACACACACACACACACACACACACACACACACACACACACACTCCATTTCTTTTTTAATGGTATACACTATTATACCCGAAAACATCAGAATAACAAATCGATAATCAGTCACAATGGTCATGTAATATTTTGATGCGAGTGTTGGCGACCATTAATTTTAAGGTTAAAATTCACTCCAGAAACTGAATCCAACAAGTTTTTTGACGTTTTTAATGAAATCTATAGTATTCTGGCTGACCAAAAGGTTAATTCTGTTGTAACTCCAGAGCAGAAAGAGGTGACTGTTTGTACACCATTGTGATTTACTGAATAAACTCTGTAATGGTCATTGGTTTTGACATGGCATGCTAGGGTTGACCTTTTGGGGTCTTGGGACCTTGTTGGCAAAATTGTTCTTTCTCTTATTCTTTGCTATGGACTTAAAATTTGAGCATGGACTTAAAGTTGGCACCAGAACATAAATGGCACTCATAGCTTTGTTCTCATTCATTGTTAAAGTAGCTTAAGCTAAGGCGATACATAGAATTCCACACTGTCAAAACGGCAATGATTCAGACTCATTTTTCTATAGATGAGTATAATTCCTTTACTTCCTGTTTCCTATTAGTGGTGGTTAAGAGTCCAACCCATAAGAGAACCAACCTTTTGTTTTTTTCTTTTTGTTTGTTTGTTTTTGACAGAGCATGAAAAACTCTTTAGAAGAAGCCATCTCATTGGGTGCAAGGGCGGACTGTGGCCTTTCCCTTTAATCAAATTCTGTAAGAATTTTTTTTTCCTTTTGGCATTGGATAAAATTGGATGAAATCTGTTAAGTGTCATCTGCTTAGATTCATATGTGTGTGTATGAGTGCAAGTTCATGCATGTAGTATGTGTGTATGTGTGAGAGTGATTTCTCATCAGAGTACCAGACCCCCCTCCCTCCCCTCCCTTTCCTCCACCACACCCCCACCCCCCTTTTTTTTCCCCCCACCCCTTTTTTTTTCTTTCTCTTTATAAAGATATCTGCCTATCTCGGTTGTCTCTCTTTCTCCCTCTGTCTCTCTCTGTCTCTGTCTCTGTCTCTCTCTTTCTCTCACTGACTCTCTCTCTCTCTCTCTTATCTCATTACCCCCCCACTCCCCACCCCCCACCCCAAACCTACTCATCCCAATTGTTTTTCTTCCCCGCCCCCCCACCCCCCCCCGCTTGTGTGCTTGTGTGTGTGTGTGTGTGTGTGTGTGTGTGTGTGTGTGTGTGTGTTGTGTGAGAGTGTGTGTGTGTGTGTGTGTGTGTGTATGTGTATTGTGTGAGTGTGTGTGTGTGTGTGTGTGTGTGTGTGTGTGTGTGTGTGTATTTCATACATCAAATATCCAGTGCATTTTTGCATAGTATATTTTTTTCATGTCTTGCCTGGTCCAGAGATCAAGCCAAAAGGTGAAAGCTTTGTGTAATAAAGTCTTTTATGAAGGAACAAGTGGAACATGTGAATCGTTTTCTTATCTTTGTTGTCTTGTGCACAACATCTTGTTCTACTTCTTGCTGTGGAGCGGTGCCCTGGTCATCGGGAGAACTGAATGTTTTCAACTATCTCTTGTGCACTCTCTCTCTCTCTCTCGCTCTCCTCTCTCTCTCTCTCTCTCTCTCTCCCCTCTCTCTCTCTCTCTCTCTCTATATATATATATATATATATATGGTAAATATTGTACTTACAGCCAGTGTGCCAAAGTGGATTAGTTCAAATGAGTTTCAGTAGCAGAGAAAATGACGCATGTGTGTGTGATGCCTAACTGAGTTGATGTATTGCAAGAGGTCTTATAGAGTGAGCGTGGCAGAGCATGCTCAAAGATAGAAACATAATCAAGGCTCCTATCCTCACTTTTGGTAATGTGCCTCACTGAGTTGCCCATGTACTATATATAAGATCTCTGATTGCATATCAGTGTGTACGCCTTTGTTTGTTAGATTGCTTGTCAGTAAGCCCTTTCATTTTCATGGCAATCTCAGCATTGTAAAATGAATGTGCAGTTCAAACTGGAACCCAGATAATGATTTTGTTTTTCCTTTTTTGTCTGCGTGCGTTTCCATCTTTCTGTCAAAAGTGTATGCTTCGCTAATTGTGTATTTTCTGCTAGGTTTCTTGCAATGAATGCAGCTTGACTTATTTTGTTGAATTTTTCTTTCAGTTGTCCATTTTTTTGTTTAAAGGGAGTTCATGCAAACCTGATAGAGTGATAGAGCATAGTAAGTTGTCTTTCTAGCGTTGTGTGTGTGGTGATTTCTGTCTCCCCACTCCCACATCCCCGCGCCCCCCAACCCCCCCCCCCCCCCCCCCCCCCCCCACCCCCCGAGTAATCATCAGTGGAAGCAGATATTTCGTACAATTGTAGCAAAGGTTTTATTTTAAAATCATTATGACTCATTGCATTTCATTTACATATATGTATCGTATCAACTGTTTATATCATAAAATGAACCTGACAGTTTCCTCTCAGCAAGATTATGTCACTCTGTAGGCTTCAATTTTTTTTCTGTTGTTTCTTTGCAGAAAACATTGCTGTACTTTTTTTTTTCTTTTCAAGGTCTTAGTAGTTCATTTCTAAAACATTCTGTTTTGCCATTTCGAAAACATTCTTTTTCATTGCAGATTCACTGTTCAGATGTATGTGTATAGTTCACAATTAAAAAAGCATATTGGGGAATGGGGTCAGGAGTTTCTGTTTGCTTTGTTTGATTTGTTTAACATTTGTCCACAAACAATTGTGTAGCAAAAAGTTCCATTGTTAATCTCTCTTTTGTTGAAAAACATGTGTCTGTTTGTGCATGTGCACGCGCACGTGCGCGCACAGGCGCACACACACACACACACACACACACACACACACACACACACACACACACACACACAACACTCACACTCATACACACACACACACACACGCACACACACACACACACACACACACACACACACACACACACATACAGAGGCATACGTGCACTCATGCACATGTGCACAAACACACACACATGCATGCATGCAGACACCTACACTTGAATGCATGCATGTCTTTTTTTTTTTTGCAAATGGCATTGTGACAAAGAATGAAGAAAGAACTTTAGATGCATGTGTCTCCCTCTGTTCTGGTTTTGGGTGTGTCTCCCTCTGTTCTGGTTTTGGGTGTGTCTTTATCATGCACATGCATGTGTGTGTGCACACACATGTGCGCATGTGGCCATGCGCACACACACACACACACACACACACACACACACACACACACACACACACACACACACACACACACACACACGTAACTTTCTGGGAAACTAAGATATCACTTTCTGTAACACTAAAAATGCCCAGAGAAAGGGAGGAAATGGCGAGGGGGGGGGGGGGGAGGGGGGGGGGGGGGCAAGCGGGTGGTGTGAGCGAGTCTCACTCAGGTAAATTATTATGCATCAGCGTTTGTGTTGTTTATAGTGAAACTGAACGGTTCCACAGACCGTCAGTTATTCAGTTATGAGGATGCTCAGTGAAGCACGGTAAGGGATTTGGGATCCCAATGTTTAAGGTGTCACCATCTCTGTTGGTGTTTGGCAGAGACACTCTTTCATGACTGTTACTAGTATTTGTAATTATTAATATTAGTATTAACCTGATATCTCAGTCCGTCCATCACCAGAAATAAACCCGAGGAGAAGGCTAGCAAGGTGCGCATTATGTGAGGGAACACTGTTTATATGGTGCTCTGGTCCTCATGAATGGTGACAGTGTTTTGACGTGATGTTTCCTTTCTGTTTGGCGAATTCATTGCTACCCAGCATGTACATGGGAAGCTTAGATGCTAGTGTGTTCTTTACCAGGTCACATGGGATCAGCTTGGTTTCGCTTGTATCAAAATGGATATGTATTAGAGAGCACACTTAGTTTGATTCAGTGCTACAGTGATGCTTTTGTTGGCCCCAGACATAGATGATGTTTAACGGCTGAACAAGGGAACTTGTGAAAACGCAGTTTTGTTTTTTGCTTTCAGTCTGATATTTGATTGCTTTTCCTTACTTGTTCATCAAGACATATGTCTTTGATATTTAATGAGGGGGATGTTTACTGTATTAAGGTTCAGCATCCCACTTTGTCTACTGAGTTAACTTTAAGCCAGTATACTAAGGCAACACACACACACACGCACGCACGCACGCACATCTCTTTTAAGTTTCTGTCAACAGAAGCTTTTCCTTCCACCCTTTGTAAACACAAAAATGATACTGATCAGCAGCGTCAGAAAATAGGTGCAGTTCATAATTTGCCTATTGGAATCTTTTTCTAATACATGTTATTACATCTTAAAAAAAGATTCTGTTATTTTTCAAAACTGGGGGAGGGAGGGAAGAAGGGACCTCTTGCCTAGGAACACAAAACACAGACCCCACCCAGTTTCAATTAAGTAGGAGAAGATAGTCCAGTTGTTGAGTTGATAGATTTCAAGTCAGTACGGAGAAAACATGATTGACTCCCCCCCCCCCCCCCCCCCCCCCCCTCCCATTATGTGATACATGTTTTATGTTCCCTTAGTTTGAAAATCATGAAATGACAATTCATGTGTTTATGGAAGTCAGAATGGAGTGATTTTTGATAGTATTTTAGTACAACTCCAATTTCGACAGGTGTTGTGGGAGTTGGATGGAGTGGTTTTGAGAGTATTGGAGTACAACTGAGATTTTCATAGATGTGTGTGGGAGTTCATTAGAATGGTTTTGAGAGCATTGGAGTACAGCTGAGATTTTTACATGAATGGTTAGACCGAGCAGAAGTTACAGTGAGAGTGAAAGAGAGAGAGAGAGAGGGGGGGGGGGGGGGGGGAGTGGGGAGTGACTATTGGACTAGAGAGTGAACAAGAGAGGGTCCACACTGAACTTGTCATTGCACATACATAAAAGAGCCTAGTTTCTCTGCATTTCAATCTAAATGTTTTTCCAGGTCACAGATTTACTCACTGAAATAATAGTATCAAACATAAAGTTTTTAGCCAGACCTACTTTCTGTAAAAGTGATGTTGGTGATAGCTTTTTCTGAATATCCAGACACAGGCCTTGTAAATTTCAAGTGTAGTGGTAGTTGATATTTCATTAGAGATAATGTGTACTGAAATTGCTATTCTCGTATGTATATAATTTTTTTTCAGGGTGTGTTTGCAGTTTTTTTCCTAGACAACACAGCGACCTTTCCATCTGCGGATAACTTGTGAAGACTGAACATCTGAGGAAACCAGGCACCATGGATGATGATTCCTGCAGCAAGTTCATTGGTTCTCTCACCAAATACCTACAGTCCTTGTGCCACAGCTATGTGGAGTTTGATAACGGGGTGGAACTGGTCGGACACATTTATCTCAATGTGGACACAGGCAAAAAGATTGACTATGTGCTGAATGAATCCGTGTGCAAGAATGGGGCCAACGTGGTGAAGTTCACCAGCAACAGCTACCACGCTCAGCCAGTGGAAAAGAAAGACAAAAAAGAGACCCCCAAAAAGGACTCGAAATCACAGTCTGGAAAGAGGGGCGATGATGATGATGTCATCATTGTGGGCTCTGAGGGTTCCCGGAGAAACAGGACCCCCGGCTCTAGCCCATCTCGCGCTCCCATGCTTCGCCCAATCAGATGCAGAGGGGGATGGGGATGAACCGCATGAGTCCAGGGGGTATGTTCCGCAGTCCCAGGGGTCTGAGCCCCCGCTTTGGAGGCCCAGTGCCCAGGCCAAGTGGCTACACATACCAACCCAGGTACATACTTCTTTGTTTTTTGTATATTGTTTTATATTGTATCTCTCAGAGTCAGCAGGTAGGGGTAAGGGATGGGGGAATGGCACATTCTGCATGATTGATTGACAGCCAATTCATTAAACATATATGATTCTTGCTTTCTGTTCGTTCATTTTATTTCTAAGGAGCATGTCTGCAATATCACTACGGGTAGATGATTGTGGATGTTAGACCTGTAAGTTCTTGGAAGATTTCAAAGAGAATTTTACATTCTGTGAACGTATGGACTTCAGCCATTGCGGTACTGTCTTTGTTAACTAACCACCAGTTTCGTATCGTAATCAACTTAATGATTTTTTTTTTTTTCCTTTTGATAGATATTGTTTTTAAAGGGTGGTAGGGGGGCATTGTGGAATTCCTTTTTGCCCAAACAGAATTTACACAGACTGACTGAGGCTGACCGGGTCCAGGAACATAATGGGTTACATTATCATTTTGTATGCATCAGATCACCGCTAAGAACAATCAGATTCGTCAAGGAGGCATTCTTTTCTTTAGGTTTATTTGATTCATTGTAAGCTTTTGTTAGTTTGCTTGAATTTCTGATTGGCTTGAAGATTTTGGCACACAGCTGTGCAAAATGTCCATCAGGTATGGGCATCTTCTTCCACTTTTGGTTATCATCGATAGATGTAAGTTATTTTTTGTTTAGATTGTGTACTTGGTCATACTCATAGGGTGGGAAAAGGGATACCATGTTTATCATGTCATTTTTTCCAGTTTTCTTTTTTTTTTTTCTTTTAAAAAAAGAAAAAAAGATTTATACTTTCCAAACACAGGCAGCGGCTGACCTACCCCCAGTCACCTCTCGAAACATCTTAGCTGGCTACAGTCCTCGCATGCGGCAGCCATACCAGCCACGAGGGGCCCAGCCAATGCCTGTGAGAGCACCCAATGCCACCAACCCAGGCAACCCAGTGGACACAGATGTTGCTTTTCATGAGGGAGGAGTACGTCAGTCAGCCAGGTCAGATACATGTCCTTTGAGAAGTTTGACAGTTTTCTTTAACATGGGTTGTGTTAGTGGTTTATGGCCCAGGCCAGGAGTTGGCAGAAGGGGGGTGAAGGGATGGGTGGGGTGGTGGCTGTGACAGAGGCTTGGAGAGTTGGTGGTCTGCACAGCTCCCAGTCCTCAAGCAGTGCACTGTGCATAAACCCGCCTGCATTCATATATTATCCTATTGTGTATATATCAAGGGTCAGCTCACTTCACGCTTTGTATTGCCGGGGTGCAGTCTTCTGAAATAGACCGAAAAAAAATTACATAAGAACATTTTTGGAGACTTTGTTTCCATGTTGGTGAGAAAGCATTTGTGCACACTCTGGCAGTCGAGAGATTTTGTTAGGGTGCTTTCTGTTGCTAGGATAGTTTGGATCATAATTTTTTTTTTTCTCATGGGAAGGTGATATTTTGTCCTTGGTTCATCTTGAATGTACTTTGTTTTGTGACACATTGAATAAATGTTCTGGAAAGAAAATTGCTGTTTAGGGTAACTATAATCTGCTTAATTTTAGTTGTAAAATCATTAGTAGTGATTCACACACTCTTTGGTTATGAAGATACTAAAGAGTCTCAGATTGGTAAAATGACCTGCTTTTAATCCAGACACTGGAAAGACAGTCAGTCCATTTGGGAACAAAAAAGTAAATACTGGGACACTTAACTAAACAAGATTTCAATAGGCTTATGCCAGTCAGTGAAAACCATGTGAAAAATTACTTGAAATGGGTATAGCTTGACAAACTCAATAAAGACGAAATGATCTGATGTTAGTGCAGAACTGTATACAAGTGACCTGGTATCACAAGATTGACATTGCTACTGTGAGTGATGTCTGCTGTGTGGCCGAACCCTGACGTATGGCTTCAGTCAGTGGAGAGTAATCATTGGCAACTCAAGCAAACAATCTATTTCGAGGCATGGACTCCCTTTGCCTTATTCTTCTGTAGCACACTCTAGTGGATTGAAGCAAACTAGTATTGAAACATCAGGAGTGTCTGACTCTGGGACTTTAAGGACAGCAGCAGTCTGCGCATCAATGCTTGGTGTTGCACATTTGTGTGAGCATGATTTCAACTGTTTTAGTTGGTTTTGACGTTAAGTTTTGTTTTTTAAAGAACTTGGCAATGGGGAGAGTGAATAAACAAGTTAAACGGAAAAAATTACAACCAGCTAACCAACTGAACAAGTAGAAATCCTCCGTTATCGGATAGTTATCCAGCAAGTACATAAATGTTTACAGTTCTGCCCCCCCCCCCCCCCCCCCCCCCCCCCCCAACTCCACCGGTTTATTGTATTTGTGACATATTTCCCTGTAGATGTAAAATAATTCATGAAAGAATGTAGTATCTGTGAGATTATTGATTACATACATTTATTTTATCTGCTCTTGGTCAATCTTAAGCTGTCAGAGATAACTGTTTCCTAAAAATCGGGGGGTCAGAGACTTGGTGTGAAGAACTTGTTTCCAAATTTTCAAAGGGTCACAGAAATATTTAGCGTGTCACACTTTATAACTCCTTGAAAATGTACTGAAAACAACAACACACACACACACATACACACACACACACACACACACACACACACACACACACACACACACACACACACACACACACACACACACACACACACACACACGAGCATGCTCTGACTGGCTCAGACGCATAAATACACAGAGAAAGAGACAGAAATAGATAAGAAAAGAGGTGCTAGTTGTAAAGTTAATAAAACACTCCAGATTATGCTTTCCATACAATTATTTCTTTCAGGTTCATGTTCGAGTGCTAGTAAAGTGTTATCAGCTCAAACAATAAATGTGAGCGCCTGCAATATTAGGATTTTAACAGTGTTGATATGTTGGATGCCCACTTGGATTATCATCACAAAATTTCCAACATGTTAGCCATTTCCGTCAGAGTTGAAATATTTCATTGGTGGACTATATTCCAGTCACATGCAGTGATCATTGGAAGTCTGGTGACAAACAAGTGACAAGTGATGAATATTCGTGGAACCGTTAATGAAACTGTGTAGGTTGGCCACTCTTGTACTGTGTGTAGCACATTTGTACGTTCATAACGGAGCCATTTTGATTATTAGAACTGGTCATGTGCTGAATGGATCATTTTCAGCGGGGACAGTTAAGACATGTTTCTGAGTAATAAACTAAAGGGGTGGAAGACATGTTTCTGAGTAATAAAAGGGGTGGAAGACATGTTTCTGAGTAATAAAAGGGTGGAAGACATGTTTCTGAGTAATAAAAGGGGTGGAAGACATGTTTCTGAGTAATAAAAGGGGTGGAAGAAGATATGTTTCTGAGTAATGAAATGGGTGGAGAGAAGACATGTTTCTGAGGAATAAAGGGGTGGAGAGAAGACATGTTTCTGAGTAATAAAAGGGGTGGAGAGAAGACATGTTTCTGAGTAAAAAAGGCGTGGGAGAAGAAGACATGTTTCTGAGTAATAAAAGGGCTGGAAGATATGTTTTTTGAGTAATAAAAGGGTGGAGGGAAGACATGTTTCTGAGGAATATAAAGGGGTGGAGAGAAGACATGTTTCTGAGTAATAAAGGGGTGGAAGATATGTTTCTGAGTAATAAAAAGGTTGGAGAGAAGATATGTTTCTGAGGAATAAAGGGGTGGAGACAAGACATGTTTCTGGGCAATGAAAGGGGTGGAAGACATGTTTTTGAGCAATAAAAGGGGTGGAAGACATGTTTCTGAGCAATAAAAGGGATGGAAGATATGTTTCTGAGTAATAAAAGGGGTGGAGAGAAGACATGTTTCTGAGTAATAAAAGGGGCGGAGACAAGACATGTTTCTGAGTAATAAAAGGGGCGGAGACAAGACATGTTTCTGAGTAATAAAAGGGGTGGAGAGAAGACATGTTTCTGAGTAATAAAAGGGGCGGAGACAAGACATGTTTCTGAGTAATAAAAGGGGCGGAGACAAGACATGTTTCTGAGTAATAAAAGGGGGGTGAAGAGAAGACATGTTTCTGAGTAATAAAAGGGGCGGAGACAAGACATGTTTCTGAGTAATAAAAGGGATGGAAGATATGTTTCTGAGTAATAAAAAGGGGTGGAGACAAGACATGTTCCTGAGTAATAAAAGGGGTGGAGACAAGACATGTTTCTGAGTAATAAAAGGGGTGGAGAGAAGACATGTTTATGAGTAATAAAAAGGTGGAAGACATGTTTCTGAGCAATAAAAGGGGTGGAAGATATGTTTCTGAGCAATAAAAAAAGGGTGGAAGACATGTTTCCGAGCAAAAAAGGGTGGAAGACATGTATCTGGGCAATAAAAGGGGTGGAAGATATGTTTTTGAGCAATAAAAAGGGGGGGAAGACATTGTTCCGAGCAATAAAAAGGGTGGAAGACATGTTTCTGAGCAATAAAAGCGATGAAAGATAAGTTTTTGAGCAATGAAAGGGGTGAAAGACATATTTCTGAGCAATAAAAGGGTGGAGAGAAGACATATTTCTGAGTAATAAAAGGGGTGGAGACAAGACATGTTTCTGAGTAATAAAAGGGGTGGAAAGAAGACATGTTTATGAGTAATAAAAAGGGTGGGAAGACATGTTTATGAGCAATAAAAGGGTGGAAGACATGTTTCTGAGCAATAAAAGGGGTGGAAGACATGTTTCCGAGCAATAAAAAGGGTGGAAGACATGTATTTGGGCAATAAAAGGGATGGAAGATATGTTTTTTTGAGCAATGAAAAGGGTGGAAGACATGTTTCTGAGCAATAAAGGGGGTGGAGAGAGACATGTTTATGAGTAATAAGGGGGGGTGGAGAGAAGACATGTTTCTGAGCAATGAAAGGGATGGAGAGAAGACATGTTTATGAGTAAATAAAAGGGTGGAAGACATGTTTCTGAGCAATAAAAAGGATGGAAGACATGTTTTTGAGCAATAAAAGGGGGTGGAAGACGTTTTCTGAGCAATAAAAAAGGGGTGGAAGACATGTTTCTGAGCATAAAAGGGATGGAATATATGTTTTTGAACAATAAAAGGGGTGGAAGACATGTTTTCTGAGCATAAAAGGGGTTGGGAATATGTGAGAGGAGGGGGGGGGAGAAGGGTGCCAGAAAAGAGATTGGGAATGGGGTGACTTTAGGTGTCTTCATGGTAACCAGCCATCGCTGTCATTGTGTTGACTGCAGGTCAGGCAGCCACAAGCACGGCAAACAGCAGGCTACCAGGCCCCCTACCAGCAGGGCCAGCAACCCCTTCAGGCCCAACAACAGCAGCAAGGTGGTCAGGTGCAGGCTGCAGCCGGCCAGCAATATGGCCCTCCCTACACACAGGCCAACACAGCTACAGGTCAGCCCACAGGGATGACGGTTCCCATGACGACGCCAACTGCCGCCACTGGACAGCCCTCAGGACAGCCAGGGGAGGCCAGCCAGGAAGGAGCGATGCCTACAGCCGCCACCACTGACCCCTCTTTGTTCCAGCAGGCCCAGCCTGCCGTGTCTGGAGGCATGCCTCTGCCGGTCACCACGCACACCATCTTTGATTCAGGCCCTGTCATGACCCCCCTGGACATCCCCAACTCACAGCCAGCTGTCGGAGAAGGGGGCAGCACCCCTGCTGCCCCAGCTGTGGCTGATCCTCTGGCTGCTGCTATGACTTCTGCTGGTGTGACCACTGACAGCAACGTTTCCACATCGACGGCAGCAAGCAGCATGGGTCTGGATGCCTACCAGCAGAACTTGTTGATCGGTAAAGTGTGGAGTGAATCCAACCCGGCACCAGACCCTTCCACAGGCCAAGCAGCTCCAGACCAGCCTGTGACCAGTAATGCCCCATTCTCTCGACGGGAGATTCGACTTCCACCCTGCCCAGCTTGCCCACAACTGATCCCTTGCAGCCTGGAACTGGGTTTGACATTTTCAACCAGCAGCCTGTGACACAGGCTGGGGCATCACAGTCTTCATCTTTTTCTCCTCAACCCTCAGTCAAGCCAACCCGCTGTCGCAGAGCAGTTCTAGCTCTGGAGTGGACGGAGACGGGTTCAGCGCCTTGGTATCTGAGCTGCAGGCGTTCAATCAGCAGGCAGGGGCCCCAGCACCACCATCCCAAACTCTACCCGCCAATCAGCCAACCTCCACGACCACCTCCACCACCAGCGCCGGCTTCTCCCCCAGCAGCACTACTGCTCCATCTGCTGAGAGCTCACGCGACAAACCGTCTTACGGTGTGTCAAGGACAGGGGGAGAGAGTTGATCAAGAGGGATCCTGGGGTGAAAAGGGATCCCGACATCAGTGCCAACATTGCGTCATCAGTCCTCCAGGAATCCACCGAGGCGACAACCAGTCAAGGACCTGCGGATAATTTCCTCAGCCCCAAGGACGTGAGTGGAGCTCCTGGAGGAATGGATGCCAGAAAGCGCAGTGGATCCACCTCGCAGTCACTGAACACCTCACCCCCCGGGACAAGCAGTCTGGTGGGGCCAGAGAGTGTGGTGTGATTGAAACAAGTGAGTATTTGCTTCACTATTGTATGTGTGTGTGTGTGTGTGTTCTTCTGTTAAACATATCTCATAACGTAATGATACTTAAGTCACTGTATATATATATATTTGTCAAAATGCATTGTCGGATCCTAACAGATCTTTGCCAGCTTTTGTGGCTTGGTCAAGGTATAGTATTATGCTTTTTTCCCTGCTTTTTATTTTGTTTTTTTTTTTCTCTAACCTTTATCACGCTGTTGGTGCACTGGTGCGCTGAAGCATCATTGTGAAGATACTGCCGCAGGCACACTTGTGCGCCTGTTGAGGAGTAGTGTTAACAGTAAGCTTGTAGCTAATTGGTTGAAAAGAATCAGTCAGAATAAGCAATCCCACAATACAGTGGGCTTTAGCCTGCCTCTTCTTCCTTCCTGCGTGAGCGCTATTTTCCATGTGGTTTGTTTACTGTAACTTTTCAAACTTCCTCGAAGTTTTTGAGTGAAACTTCCTCGAGTTTTTGAGTGATAAAGGCAAGGAGCAATTCTTGCAGGAGGTGTTTTTCGACTCGGACACTGATGATGAGTTTTTAGGTTTTTAATTGTGAAGATATTGAGAATGTTGTGGCAGAGTGAGAAGGGGCTGATGCAGGTGAGGGGGAACTGAGTGATGTTAGCAAGACCCAGTGCACTCCAGGGTTCCATTACTCATAAACACCTGTAACACATTTTTGTTTGTCATGGTTTTTTTTTTCAAAATGAAAACATACACAAAACACATAACGGTTGGTATTAGCATGTTCTTTATTCATTCCTCTACATTCACTCCACATTTCATAACTGTACAAACAATAGAAAAGAAATTGCAGCAGTTTGAAGTACGTAGGTGTGCACATTTTTCAGTCACCCAAAAAGATTTGAAAAAAGTCGTTGATAATGCACAGCCAAGACCTAAACAAACAAATCACAAGACAAAACATGATGTGTGTCGACCTCTTAGGTCTTCTTCAGGCAAGATGCACAACACTGAGGACGACGAAAACGAACAAGCAATCATTATCTTCATCCAATTCGGCGCAAGATAGGCGTTGAATGTGCAGGGTGATATCCCCTTACTAAAGAACCAACTGGTATAATTACTGGAAATGCAAGATCAGATATCCTTCTACCCTCTGCTTTGTGATGGGAGGTGAAAATGGGAAAAACAAAGCAGAAAACAAAACAAAAACCTGGCATTCAATTTTTATACCAAAATATGGAAGATGTGTACAAGTACATTATACTATATAGAAAATGCACTCATTTAGTAGAAAAATACACCACCAACAGGTTAGTTTTAGGGTGAACAGGTCTGCTGTATGCAATAGTGATAGTTGCATGTTATATATGACAAAACTTGCATAGTCACTGATTACTGATTTATTGAACAGTGTTTTTAATATGGTTCTCACCAGTACAGCAGTGTAAAGTATCAGTTGGTCATGCAGTGTACAGTTTTTGCTGTAGTCCTGAAATTTCTAAATTGACCCTTTTCATGCTTATTAAATTTACTTTTTGTTGTTGTTGTAGACATGAATGTGTGTGTGTGTGCATGCGTGTGTGTGTGTGTGTGCGTGCACGCGCGCAAAGCATCATCTAGTGAAGTTGATTTAGTATTCACCATTAAAGAACCAGTGAGAAGCAGCAGCGTGTTTACTTGAGTTCAACATCTTTCTCACCTGTTGCCTGTTTGGGCTCTCCACAGAACCGTTCCTACACCAGAGTTCAGACTACGACTGTGACTCCGCCTCCACCTCTGCTGGGGACCGCCTGGCTGGCCCTCAGGGACAACCTCCCAGTCAGGCTGGCGCGTCGCATCCGACTTCGCAGACACAGCCAGACTCGAGCACATCATCGGCACCATCAACATCAACCTCCGTAACACCTCCTGTCAATGTGAAGAAAGAACGGAAAGACGAGGACGAGGCGGAGCAAGAAACCATCAAACACGCTCAGTCGGAGTGGCAGAACAAAAACACTGAGTCGGACTGGGTTACGGATATGTCTGGTGAGACTTCAGCATCTGTTGGACCTTCAGGGGCAATAAGAAATTAAAAAAAGAAAAGATGATTGACAATATTTTCATCCACATGCGTTCAGGGATTTAAAAGAAAATTTAAGAAACAAAAAAGAACACTGGTAGGATTGTTGACCTTACTGTATTATTTGTCAGGTGCTTCCAGTTTTAAACTGACAGTTTTATTTTTCTTTTTCAAATATATATATATTATATATATAGCATTTTGTGTACAGCTCGTTGAAAGAGGATTCAGAGTGTAAAGTCATATTGTTGACAGATTGATTGAATTTATGGAACATAATTGTGACCACAGCAAAAACCATAAGCAAAAATGGCATTACTTATGTGTGTGATTGTGCGGGTACACATACACATATATAATTATATTCTCTCTGGTTGTCTTTCACCTGTACTTTCTTGCTCACAAATTGAACACAGACACACACACAGACACACACACACACACACACACACACACACACACACTTACTTATACTCATTCTTGTCCTCCACATTCATTTCCTTTCTCTCTGTCTCTCTGTCTCTGTTTGTCTGTCTGTCTCTCTCTGTACCTCATTTTCTTACACATTCACACGCACAAGCATACACACGCACACAGTCTCTCTTTCTCTCTCCTTACATATACATGCCTGCACATGCACTTACTCTTTATTTCTCTAATCACCTAGACACAGAGAAGGAGATGCACGCATGGCCACATACATTTACGCAAGCATGCACCCTCTGATATGCACGTACACACAAACACAACACACACACACGTCCATACAAGTTTCATTGATTTCACCTGGGTATGGACTGTGCAGCGCTGAACAACAGTGATGACAGTATGGAATCGGACTCTGACACAGCTCAGGACGATGACGATCCAAACTACACACCTGGTCGTCCCCTTGGAGGAGTGGACAAAAGTAAGTTACCTCATTTGCAATCGCACTTATTCTGCTGATGCAAGTGAGCGTCCATTGGGAATCCAGGGATTCTTTCAGTGCAAGGATTATCCCCACCATCTGGAAGATCAGAGCCAGTTGCTTGTCTTTTCAGCGGCTCTCTTTGACTTTGCTTTAGTGTGTGTTTGTGTGTGTCTTTCTTAACATTGTTTACTGTGTCATTTGCCTTTGTGGCTGAAGTTCTCCTGTCATTGTACTGGAGAATCAGACTTTTTTTTTTCTGGTCATCATTTATAACATGCCAGCTAATTTTTTTTTTTTTTTTTTGCATTCTGCTTTGTTTAGGCAACTTTGATAACTTCTAAATAAATGTTAGCGAACCGCCAAAAAAAAAGGACAGACAGACGTATCACAAGACAAAAACAACGCGTTTTGACCTCTTAGATCTTGTTCAGGCAAGATACGAAACAGTTAGGACAACGAAAATGAATGAACAATCACTTACCTTCATTCACTTCAGCGTTAACACCTATCCTAATTGTTTCGTATCTTGCCTGAAGATTTAAGAGGTCAAAATGCGTCACTTGTTTTGTCTTGTGATTTGTTTGTCCATGTTCTTTTTTTTTTTTGTGGTTTGCTAACATTTATTTAAAATTTGTTTAGATTTCTGCCTGTAGTCATCTCACTTTGCAGCTAGATATTGCTTTGATAAAGTTTGGAGTGTACATCAATCTCTCTTTACAGTTCTCAGAGTTCCATCTTTTATTTTTGATAATGCAATCACTCTTATGTTAATGTGAGACTGTCTCAAAAGGTGGAGCAAGACTTTCCCAAGCCTCTTCAATTTGTCACAGTGTTTTTTTTTGTTTTGTTTCGTTTTTCCAGAATGAAATGTGCAAACGATTCTGCACCACAGTCTGGGAAAAGGTGGAAGAAATAAATATGATGACACGAAAACAGAATATGTTCCCACCCCCCTCCCCACTCTCCTATTTCTTATTTACCTTTTAAAACAAATGTAATAGCCTATTGCCACACATCTTCATTAAGAGATAAAACATTTATTGTGTACTAGGTATGCTGTTGAATATCTTTAAGTTGACATCAAAACGTTGTTCAATAAAGATGAATATCTAATTTTTACAGCCTGAAAATGGCCAGTACTCTTGTTCTAAGCTCATTGGGTCAAAACTACCACCTCTAGTATTAAAAAATAAAAGGTATTCATTTGCTAGGATCTAAAACTAAGCATGAAACCTGACTGCATGTATTTAATGGTAGAGGGGAATTTTTTTTCTAGACTGCTGGCATGGCCAGTTGGAACAGCTGCCTTACCATCACAGCATGGCATTTTAAGAAAAAGTTAATGGAATCAGGTTTAGTGAATTTTACCTTTGCTTATGTGCTTTTCGACATCCACTCTTGTCCACTTTCATGGCTTACATGATGAAAGTCACAGTTTTACATCCAAAAAGTCAGCCAACTGATATGGAATTTTCTTTTCAGTGTTTCTTTCAGTGAGATTTTTTTCTCATGAAGTTGACACGATAAAGTCCTTATATGACATTTTTAAACCAATGTTGAATTTTCCAGTCTTGTGTCCCATTTCAGGCTCCACCTTTGAGACAGTCTCATGTGAAGTTGATTTAAACGTGTTGCTATTTACGTAGTTGTTTTTGAGTTGAACCATAATTATTAATGACAGCCCTTAAATATCATCATCATTTGAAAGTTACTGCTTGCTAAAGATGAAATCTTCACTTTTTCTATGGTGAAGAGAGGGAAAGCATGTGTCAGTCGAGCAGGTTTTGTATATACAATGGAGAATGAGTAGTTCTCAAGGAGTGATTCTTTCTAGATGCACGGAAACGAAGTCCCCGCAAACCCCAGGCTGGCCAGAAGGCTCCTAAAAGCCCAGCAGCAAAAGCAGCTGCCCCAGAAACCTCACAGCAACACACTCGCACACTCCTCGTGAGTCTTTGACTATCCTCTTTGTCACCACTTTTTGCCACCACTTTTTGCCATCTGTTCTTTTTATTTTTTTGGTGGTGATGATTTGTTTGCTTGCTTGTTAACTGTTTTACAGATGGCAGTGTCTTGTGAAAGATTGTTGATCATTAGATTCAAGAAATGTCTTTTTTTTCTAAACGGTATGATGATATTAATTACTTGTTTTGTAAATCTGCATGATCATTGTTTGTAGGGATGGAAGGGAGACCACTCATGTTGCACTATAACTGAAAAGAAGTTTGGGGAAAAAGAAGAGAGAAAAGAAAAAAGTCACAAACGAAAATGAATAAACAAACGAACGAGTAAAGAAAAAAAAAAATGAATGAAAACTTGAAAACAAACAAGTCAGAAAAAAAGTCTTGACTGTTAACACCTGACCATATGCATTCCAGTCTGCATGCAGTGTTCTATGCTTTTACTGTGCACTGAATTCTTTTAACCCAAAACTACATCTCACGCCAGGGAACTGCACTGATTCAGAATTAACCTGATCTCCGAGAGAGGCATAGCCATCTCCTGAACATTTTTCCCTGCAAGGTAAACTACTTAGGTTTCCGAACGCTAATGAAAGCATCTAGTTCCTTATATCTCCCTTTGACAGAGAAAGCAGCAGCAGCAGCAGCCCCACCTCCTGTACCCGAGGACAATGTGGTCAACATCCTGGATTCGGATGAAGAGGAAACCAGGGCAGTAGCGGTGGTTACACCTTGCCTCCCAATGTGTTCATCAAGAAGGAGAAGCCGGATGAGGTGGTGGTGAAGAAGGAGCCAGAGGATGACTATGAGGATGTCAACATGCCTGTCGTGCAGTCCCAAGAAGAGTGAGTGTATTTTGATTGGATTGATTTGCAAAACAAAGGTGTCTGATTAGGGTTTTTTTTTTTTTTTCAGGCATGGCGCTAAGAATAAAAAAAAAAACAGTCCCCACCACTAATTAGCCTTCAGCAACCTGAGTTGCAACCAGTCCCAAACCAACGAAAACCGGTGAACTCACCACTGCTTATTTTGTCATACTGTAAGCACACGCTCCCCCCCCCCCCCCCCCCCCCCCACACACACACACACACACACATACACACAGTAGCCAGAGTGACACACACCACTAAATGGCTCTAAAGTAATTTATTGATAAAATGTGATTTTTTTTTTTCAACATATGGTTAATGTCCATGGCAATAAATAGGTTAATAAATCAAAGCTTTAACAAAACCACTGACTGTGACAATATTTATCATCTTTTTTTCTGAAATATCACACACATACAATACAATCACATTAATGACCACATATACATGCATGTCAGACAGTACCCCCCACACACCATTGACTACCTCTAACACTAAACTGAGTAATTAATAAGGTTTTTTCAAATTGTGTTTAACATCAGTCATAAAAATTATAAAACCATTGTAGATCAGTAGCACTAGATCTATATTCTTAAGGTGTACAAACTTGAATAAAAAAAAAAATGAACAATGAACAGAAGGCTTATGACGCGTAAATTTTTCAACTAAACAGTGTTGCTTACGATCTGGCTGGGCCTGTATCAAGCAGTACCAAGAAGCCTAAACAGGAAGGAGTTACTACTTGTTAGCTTTCAAAGGCTGTGAATATTATAACTGGCCTCAGTCAGCTGCGGAATGAACGCTCTTTAGGCTTGTGCTTGCCTTTTGAGCGATGACAAACTGTACACATCTGGCATACGTCACACTGCCGGTACTGCAGAGCCGTATAGAAAGCAGTAGGCTACATGAGGCGTGCACGCAAGGGCCAATCTATTTTATTTGTAAACAGATCCCCATGCCTGGCGAAGTTGCGACTAACAGAGAAATGGCTGACCTTGACTCACTAGAGACTTGCGCGTCATGAGAAAACGTGGGTTAGTACAAGCAGCAAGAGGGCGGACAGTTTTTGTTACCGGTACCGGTAGAAGATTATCGGTCCATGAGACCGACGGCTCAAATTTTTTTTTGGTATACAGCTTTCACAATCGGTATTTTACCGGTATATATTGGTAATTGCGATCCCTGTTTTTTAAAAGAGGGGTGAGGTGGGCAGAAGGTGGTGTGTATTTGTTTGTGTGGTGAGGGGTGGGGGGGAGATGTTAAAGGAGAGGGTCAGCCCATTGACTTGGAAAGGTTTTGATAAAATGAGTTATTGATTTTTCTTTGTTCAGTTTCTTGGTTCTCCTGGCAATCTGTGTAGAAAAGAAATATCCAAAATGGTACTAGATGAAAAAAAAAAAGCAGAAAGAGAACAAAGATGGTAACAAATAAGTATTGAACAAACAAGCCAACAAGCATAAAAAAAAAACAACAGATTTGCATGTGCCTATTGCTTGCTCATCTTTTTGTTTAGTTTTTTTTTTTTTTTGTTGCTCAAATCTGAAGAAAACTTTGTGTGTGTGTGTGTGTGTGTGTGTGTGTGTGTGTTTTTGTTTTGTGTTTGCTTACCTATGATGCTTCTGGACTTAAGACTAAAAGGTTACCATGGAAATCTTGTAGAATGTGGAGCTTATTCCTTTCCTTACGCTTACTTTCACCTTCGGTGAACTGAATAGGCACTCATTTACTGCAGGGTGAAACAGAGGGGTTTTCAAGCTAAGAGAAATCTGAGAATGCAAGCACCCCCACAAGTGATTCAAACTCATGACTGTCAGTTCCACAACAAACACTCTAACCATTAGACCATGGGCCTGTCTGTAATAAAAGGGAGGTGGCAGATGGGCGATTTAGTTAGATCTTTTCAGATCTGTTGTTAAAAGGTAATTTGTGCTGGAATGAGCACACCCACAGGGATGGGGATGCACCTGAAAGACTAATGCATTGGTTATGTAGTACTGTGTTTACATACATTTATTGAATACATTTTTACTCATTTACTTCTGTCTGTTGGAAAAAAAAAATGCAATAACAGTTCATTCATGTCTAAGATTCTGATCTTCAAATGGAGTTGTTGTTTTTGTGTGTGTGTGTGTGTGTGTGTGTGTGTGTGTGTGTGTGTGTGTGTGTGTGTGTGTGTGTGTGAATTGTTATACAAAACTGTGTGGTACCACCGGTACCACCACTTTGTATCAGCTGTATCAGCAAGAGACAAAATTTTGAAGTAAAACTTAAGTGGCGTTGTCATTGGACGATGACAGCAGTTAGGACTGCTTGTGATGTAGAAAAATCTTACCTCCATCCAAAGGGCAGTTCCCCAATATCTGATGGGGGCCTAGGCTACTTCTGGACACTGATTTGGTTTCCTGTTGTGGGAGTTCTTGCAAGTTCCATCTGCACTGATGTCCCTCTAAGAGGTAGGAAGAACCAAGTGGCAGAAGATATGAAAAGAAAAAGGAAAAAATAGGTCTGTGTGATTGTAACACGGGGTATATTCTTTCTTTCTTCAGGGGACCCGGTGGCTGCAGGAATGAAGAGGAAGGTGTGGACAGACAAGGAGAAAGATGCGGTGCAGATGTACTTCAGAACCTACCTGGAGGAAGGGACACTGCGGGGAAGGTGGAGATCGAGGCTGTCATCGCTGCTGAACCCAGCTTGCAGGGGCGCACTTGGCACAACATCAAAGATTACCTGCGCAATGCCCAGTTAGGTAATTCTCAGCTTTGTGTGTTTTGGTGAGAATTAAGGAGAGACGATACCTGTAAGTGTGTGTGTTCTTCATAGATGCTTTCAAAGCCAGGTGGGATTATAATTGTTCTTGAACTTGTCCCTTCAAAACATGTTTTTTTTTGTTGTTAATGCCATAGTCCAGAGTCTCTGAAAAGACTGTGAAGAAAGAGCAGAGAAAAACTTTGTAAATTTTTGTTTTCAGCACACAGTTACAAAAATTTTTCTCCGCTCTTTCAGAGTCATCGTTGTTTGTAAAGTCATCAGAAGAGATTTGTCATTGTTTGTAGCATGTTGTTATGATTTTAATGTTAACGTTTTATGACAGTGTTTCACGGTGTTGTCAGATATGTTTTTATGTTAATGTTTTTGTCAGATTTTTAAGAAATTGTTTTTGGTATTGTCAGATTGGTTACTGTGTTTTCAGTATAATCAGGTTTGTTATTGTTTTCACTTTCATCAGATTTTATTGTAGCATTTTAAGTATCATCAGATTTGTTGCCAAATTTAAGCATCAGATTTTTCATTACAGTGTTTTCAGTACTATCTTCTTTTTTTCTCAGTGTTTTCAATGTCAAAAAAATTGTTACTATTTTATTAGTGTCATCAAACCTGGTCTGTGTTTTCAGCGTCATCTAAGAGCCGCGCTCCCCAAACCAGCAGAAAAAAGCAGCAAGAGCAAGAGAAGGAAGCTAGACAATCCGGAGTCAGGTAACTGTTGCTTTACATCGTAATGCTTCATGATCACAATGGCTGTAAGAATGAACAGCAGTGGCTGTAGAGTGATTGACACAATTGAGTGTAGTTGTGGTTTGAGTCCCAGAAGAGGCAGATTTTTGTGGGATTTTGGGGGCCCAGTCAGTGCTTGTCCAAAGATGTTTAGTGTCTTACATGGTCAAGCAGGGAAACTGGAACCATATTGTGACATTTCATTCACATACCAAGTTTCACTGGCTGATAACTCCATCTCACTGTCTGTTGTAATGATTCTCTCGAGCTTTCAGCTCTGTCTTGCTATTTGTTGTCATCTCATAAGTTATCAGTGCCACCACAGACTGTTTAATAATTCAGATGGTCTGTCAGCTTCATCTCACAATCTGTTGTCATAATTCTCTTGCTGTCAACTCCCATCTTACTGTCCGTTGTCATGATTCTCTTGCTGTCAACTCACATTTTACTTTCTGTTGTCATAATTCTCTTGCTGTCAGCTCGCATCTTGCTGTCTGTTGTTATAATTCTCACCAGCTATCAACTGGATCTCACTGTCTGTTATAATTCTCACCAGTTTTCAAATGCATCTCACTGCCCTATGTCGTAACTCTCTTTAACTATTAACTGCATCTCACTCACTGTCTGTTTTCATAATTCTCACCAGCTATCAACTGCATCTCACTGTCTGTTGTCATAATTCTCACCAGCTATCAACTGCATCTCACTGTCTGTTGTCATAATTCTCACCAGCTATCAACTGCATCTCACTGTCTGTTGTCATAATTCTCACCAGGTTCAACCCCATCTCACACAGTCTGATATTTTCATCATCTGTCACGTCCATCTCGCAGTCTGCTGCCATAGTTCTCTTCAAATATCAGCTGTGTGTCATGGTCCTTTGTCATGATTTTCAGCAGAAAGAGAGCCACTGAAGAAGAAAATACCAGACCAAGAGAATTGCGACAACAGACAGCAAGATGCGAGTTGACAGCAAGAGAATTATGACAACAGATTGTGAGATGAAGCTGACAGACCATCTGAATTATTAAACAGACTGTGGTGGCGCAGATAACTTATGAGATGACAACAGATAGCGAGACAGAGCTGAAAGCTCTCGAGAGAGAATCATTACAACAGACAGTGAGATGGCATTAACAGCTAGTGAAACTTGGTATGTGAATGAAAAAGCAGGTTTGAAAAATATTGAAAGATCCTCTGCCTGTCGGAAGATGTATATCGCAGTGGTGTTCTTGGGAATAAAGAAAAGAAAGAAAGATAATTACTGAAGATTTCCTATGTAACTCCTAGCCCATACAAAGAACATTGTTGTTGTTTTAATGTTTTAAAGACAAAGTTGATTGTTGATTAGTTGGGTCTTTATATGGCAATCTTGATTGGAACTTGTGGTTAAAAGAATGTGCAGTAAAGTGTGTAGAGAGTGCTTTTCTTTGTGTTGTCGTTTGTCCTGTATGGGTTGTTGCCATGTGTGTCAGAGGGTGGAGGAGAAGAGCAGTCTGGTGAAATGACAGACGACGACTCTGACCCGCCACTGCCAGAACAGCCACCTTCACTGGATTCCGATCAGCAGATGGAGTGAGTGCAGAGTGATTTTTTTTTTTCGCCTCTGCTTTTTGACTGTGCTGACTAGAGTAGACATGTGTGGGAGCAGGTGACCAGGGAGATGGAAATAGAGACGTCTAACTAGCACAACTTGGAGCCAAGAAGGACTTGGGGGGGGGGGGGGGTTGTGTAAGTGAGAGAAATTGAGATGGGTTATGGTCATTCCCATCACTTCTCCAGAAGTAGAGCAGTGTAACTGTTTCGTCGTTATATTTATTTTTGTTTTTATTGTCACATGTACCAGAATGAGGAGAAACTCGGAGTACAGTTTATATTTTTTGGGGAAAAAGAATCAGAAAAGGTAGAAAATCCCTAACCAATGAATGAACCAAACAAGCAGAACGAACCTTTATGAAAGAGAGACGGGGTGATTTAATACCATCAGCCTGCTGCCTACCTGTCAGTGTTTCGGTGCGACGGCCTACTTTGGGTGAAGTTTCAGCCTGTGCGAGTGTGTTGCGCAGTTGCCCAATTGGCGAGTCTTTGTACCTGTTGATGTGATTTTCAGGTGTTCATATTTTTGAGGTTGTGTAGAGAGAGAGTGTGTGTGTGTGTGTGTGTGTGTGTGTGTGTGTGTGTGTGTGTGAATTTCAGTTTCAGTAAAGATGCACTGTCTGTTAGTACATACTGTGAAGATTTGACTGGTGGTGTTCATCTTGCCAAGTGCCCTGCTGTTCTGCAGGCAAAGTTACGACGATGATGCAGTGTACAAGCCGGGCACCTTTGTTCTGGTGAACGTCACCAAGGATTCTGACAGATCAGGTCGCATGCGTCCCACACACACGCCTGCAGAGGCAAGTGGCATGTGAAGTGTTTGCTGTGTGTCCATGCTTATATTTATATGGTATTTGTGTGTAAATGAGTGTGTGTGTGTGTGTGTGTGTGTGTGTGTGTGTGCGCGCGCACGCTTGCTGGCAAGTGTCTACGCCACAGTGTGGGAGGGTCTGCATCATGTTTGTGTGTGCATGTGTGATGTTAGTAATTTGTGTGTATGTGTATGCTTATACAAATGTTTGTCAGTCTGTTCATGAATATGTCAGTGATGCATGAATTTTTGTGTGCCTGTGCATGAAAAGTGTCTTTCTCTTTCACTTGTATGAATGATTCCAGCCGACAGTGGTGCCACGCTCCTGTGTTTCTTAAGATGTAAGCCAAGCTGTACCATAGGGACATGCTCATATTCCCAAACAGGTCTGTAGATTTGTGTCACAAAGACCGCAATTGATGATCATCAGTTTTTGAGAGGACTCGCTCAGTTGATGAGCTGACTCTGATTGTAAGTCTTCGCACCGAACAGTGACAGGCACTCTTGATTCCACCAACCAGATCAGTGACCCACAGCTGTAAGCCATGGCTGTAAAGGGTGGTTGAGCAAAGTGTCAAGTACCTTTGATAGCATATTTGGGGGTCGGAATAGCTCAGTGGTCGAGCTGGACTCGTAATCTTAGTGATCCTGGGGTTGCGGGTTCGAATGTCCGAAGGACCGTTTCGGTACAGGGGGGAGTTTTCCCTTGGAGTAGACATTGGTTTGACTCCATTTCCCATACAGTCCTTCGAATGAGATTGTAAACCGAGGTTCCTTGTGTTAATGCACGCAGAACATCTTGAGCTCACGTAAAATCCCATCACCAACGTTTTGAAGAGATCGCCAGTTTTTGGTTGTTGGTATGGATGACATGTTACACATGGCATGCACCCTGCGTGAGAAATGGAAAGAATGAAAGAAGTAAGGACATTGAGTGAACGATATTGACTAGATGACACAGGAAACGACTGAATGAAGCGCCAGCTGGCAGCTCTTCAGTTGGCTCTACCCAGGTAGGCAGCCCATTGTGTAAATGAGTGGGGATTCTAAAGCGCTTAGATCTTGGTCTCTGGCCGAGAATAGGTGCTATGTATGTAAGTATTCATAATAAGTTACTAATACTTGATGGACACCATGATTGAGTGACTTGTACCTCGGACTGCTGTGGAGAATTTTTCTCTGACCTCCAGTTGAACGTTACTGCAAGTCTGCTAGAATCTT
>JADBJO010001281.1:157500-160000 GCA_016801955.1 Conus betulinus
TTCTTGAACTGTGAAGACTCTTGAACTCTTTCTCGCTCTGTCTTCCGCAGAACTCGAAGAATCAGGTTGCAAAGAGGAAGGGATGGATAGGGTGGGAAGGAGAGGGGATGTGGCATAAGAATGATGATCCTTTTAAGAAAACGGTAAATGTGTTGGTAGTGAATGCTTCAGGATCTGGTCTGTGGGTGTGATTGTAGGCAATGAAGAGTCCAGCCTGGAAGGGAACAAATCAATGCTTGGTGTATATAGTCCAGCTTGACCAGGGCTTCTGTAAAGGCAGCGCTGCTCAGCATCTACTTTGCAGCAAGGATTATGTGTCTGGATTCATGATCAGCCACCTCAGGCGTATGCGCTGCATTTAGGCAGCCATGTCGGTGATGCAGCATTTCTGTGTATCTGCTTTTTAAGTGCCTTCTAGGTCTGTGACTGCTCCCCATTTCATTCAGACAGGCTTTAACAGGGCTGAAGATCCTGTGGTGAAGTCTGAACAGGTCTGGTATGGGGTTCCAGGAGACAAGCAGGTCCCACTGGCTTTTAGTTCCATCCATCCAGCAGCTGAGAGTTCTGACATGGCACACACCCACTCCTACACAGCTTCCCTCTCACTCTGTGTCACTGTTTCTCTCTGTCTCTGTCTCTCTCTCTCTCTCTCTTTCCCTCTCATGCACACACTCACAAACACACATGCACGCACGCACACATGCATGCACGCACGCATGCACACACATGCACTAACACACACACACACACACACACACACACACACACACACACACACACACTCTGGCTGACTGAAACCAATTTATTGTCAGATTAACTCTTTGTGTGGCACACACACACACACACACACACACACACACACACACACACACACACACACACACACACACAGGGGTATTTATTTAATGCTTAATCATCTTCAGACGACAGTGGTGGCTCTGTCTCAAATGCTAGTACCACAAGGGTTCTAAAGATGAGTTATTTTTTTCTTTTCTGCATTGTTTACTGAAGTATGATAAAAGTTCAACACCTTGTCATACGATCTTATGTTGCTCTACAGGACCAAGACATTATTATATACTATGCATTGTTTTGTTGCTTACTTAGTCCCAAGAGAATGATCCCTACAGTTTTTTTTTCCTGGTCTACCCTGGTCTGCACACACGCTGGGTGCTTGTGGCTGATTTCCGGAATGTGCAGAGGAGTAGATGCACACTTCAGCGTCGCTCTCACATCTGCTCTCACGAACATCCTCCTTTGACAACACAATTAACTAGCACACAGCTGGTCCTAAAGGCCTGCTTTTTGTGGCTTCTGTTTTGTTTTGTAGCCGACACTGAGGACGAGACAGTCCTCGACAGAGAGGCAGAAGCACTATCGAGCTTGCCGAGGTGCTGAGCGAGGGAGGAGGGGCAAGTGCCTTCCGAAGGAAAGGTCAAAATATAAGAAGGTAAAAGGAAAGGGCAAACGGTAAGTACAGCCGGGGTGACGAGCAGCGCACGGAGCCTCCAGAATTTTGTGGAGGAGCCAGAAAAGGCAGGCAGATGAAAGAAAAGTGGAAGCAAGAGGAGGATATTGGAACTGGAAGGATGCGTGTACTTCTTAGCCCGTCACTGCAGGTGATGGGGAGAATCCCCCGTGCAACTTGGACACTGTGAGACTTTGGACAGAACTGAAGTGGAACAAGTCGCAGTTTCCATCAACTTTGAAAACCGAACTTCATTGTATAAAGGAGTTGGGGAAAATGAACTAGTGTTGCTGCTAGTCAAACCTTGGCGCAGTCTTGTCATGTGTGAAAATAGGAAGCTCCTGAGCAAACTCTTGTTGAAGGGAATCATGAAGATGAGAATCTTTATCCAAGGTATTGTGCAAAGTAGCTGTGTCAGTGCCTTTGAAACAAGTGGTCAATATAAGCTTAATTTCAGTTTAAGTGATAACTGTGTGTATAAGAATGATGAATTTGTTTTAATCATTGTGTTTTATTTGATTTTATGTCATTACGATAGTGTGCTTATGGTAAGATTAGTACCGCTGTATGTGTTGCCGTTTGTTGGGTTCTCTGGAGTACAGCAGATCATCTAGTAGTCTTATTGTTATGGTAAATCATTTTTATTGTTCACTACTTGGAGGCAGTCAATGTTGCTATGTATACTTACATGTGTGCATGTGTAAGTTTAGCAAGTGTGATTTTGAAATGAATGTCTTTTGCCTGGTGATGAATGAATACTGCTTACCATTGAAGGTTTTATTTGCTGATAACAATCACTGGTATCACATTAACTGATCCTGAAAGAAGCCATAGCTACAAAGGAGAGCCGACTCCTGGAGTGTATCAATGTAGGAACTCCACTTTTTGTGTGTGTGTGTGTGTGTGTGTGTGTGTGTGTGTGTGTGTGTGTGTGTGTGTGTGTGTGTGGGTGTGTGTGTGTGTGTGTGTGTGTGTGTGTGTGGTGTGTGTGTGTGTGTGTGATATTGCTACAAGTATGCTTTGAACATTTAT
>JADBJO010001281.1:165000-190000 GCA_016801955.1 Conus betulinus
TGTTTTGTTTTTGTTTTTTTTCGCTGATTGACATAATGTAAAGAGCACAATATCATGTTTTGTATCTATGTGAGTGTTATATATATATATATATATATATGTGTGTGTGTGTGTGTGTGTGTGTGTGTGTGTGGAGGGGGATGGTGGTTGAGGGGTAGGGGTATGTGGGGAGAGGGAATGGGGGGATGTGGACTCTGTGAGTATTTCACTGGCAAGCTTGAATGTGTTGTGTGTTCATGTTAGGAGTGTACATGAGCTCTTGCACATGTCTGAATGAATGTTTGTACTCAGTATATAGAACTTGAACCTGTTTTTGTGGAGGTGACAAAATTAGCAGATTTCACTCATGCGTGTTCACCAAAAAGCAGGGCATGCATGGACAAGAGAGTTTTTAATTTGTGTTGGAAATAAGAGAAATGTCGGACCATGGCATGACCAATGTCAATAGATTTTCTGTAATATGAACAAACTGGAGGACTCTTGTTATTCATACTTGAGTAATTATCATTAAGAACTGAAACTTCATTAACCCTCTTGCATTGTTGTATGTAAGTGAGAAACTCTTCCTAGTTCTCGAAAATGTTTATACTTTTTAAGCACACAGGGCGCCATATAGCTATGTAGTACCAGAATTAGCACTGTTCTTTGATTGGTTTAACCTAGCTAGGAAACTTCATTTATGCACAAGCCAGACCTCAATGCATGATGGGAAATGTGACAGGCAGCAGGCTGTGGTGGGAATGATTAAACGCTGAGGATTTATTGACGGCGTGATGAAATGTAATGATTTGAGGTGCAAAAGCTCCTGATAGGAACTGGATTGATTCAGTGTGAACACCTTTGTTTCACTACATAGGCAAAGATAGATTCACATGGCAGGATGGTCATGCATGCACATGCCCATGTTCACACACACACACACACACACACACACACACACACACACACACACACACACACACATGCACAGGGATAAACAGTTTATCTTGTGGATAAGGTGTTCGAAGATTAAAAGGAAGGTCACTCTAAAGTAGGAGACGGTATGGCCTGGGGAATCGGCCCAGAAGCTGAACGAGGATTTCTTCTGGAAAAGAGAGGAAAAATGTTTTCCAAAATTATTCAAGTGACAAAAGGAGGGCATAAGGGACTTTGTGCTTCTTTTCTAAATGTTAGATTTTCTTAAATTAATCTTTTTTTTCATGCACCATAACTTTCGTTCAGAACAGGTGGGCAACATTCACAGACTGGCCTTTGGGTGTGTTGTTGGTGTGTTTTTTTGTTGTTGTTTGTTCGTTTGTTTTTTTTTTAATTCAACCTGACTGCTTCTAGTTATTTGGCTGTACTGTTTGAACTGAACCATTCTGTTATTTTATTATTTTCTGGTCTGTTTTGGGTTGGGCGTTGGCAGAGAGACGGAGTGACAAGGTATTTGATCATTTGTACTGTACCCCCCTCCCCGTTTCGCACTATCCAAGTCTCTGTCTTGTACTGCTCTAGTGTTTGCATGCCCCCCCACCCCCACCCCTCCAACCCTAGACAGCATGAGTAGTGCAACGGTTGGGGTCTCCTTCTTCTCCCTTGCAAAAAAATCTTCTCTCTCTTTCTCCCACTCTGTGCAAATTTGTATGTGCTGCGGTAATATGTATACATGTATATGGCAGGTTTTTTTTCATTGTTGAGTGAGGTCGGCGAATGTTTGTGCTTCTAAAGATTTTTTATTTGTGTAATGTATGGCTTCTTGGATTTCAATCGTTCGTTTGACAATAAAGAAACAGCTTTTTAAAAAGAAAGCTTTTTTGGATTTATGCGTTTTATTTTTGTGATGAATGAGATTGCCTGCTTGCTATCGTCAGAAGCAGTGATGCCATTTCTGAAATTTGAGTTGTGCAGAAACATGAAATTTTGAAGTTTTAAATGTCACACTGTTATAGTGTAAGATATTCTGTAAGATATTCATGAATAGAATATGTCAGAAAAAAAATGACCTTGAATTTCCTCGTAAAGAGATGAAAATAAGCTGTAATCCACCCACACAAAGCACCTTGATTCATTTTACATTCAGAGCCAAACTGATGCTTAGCTAGCAAAAATACATTTTGAATGCATCAACCTGTTTTCTTTGAACTAATGTCTGGCATAACTCCCCTCTCTCCTTCCCTTCCCCCCACCACAGACACACACACACACACACACACACACACACACACACACACACACACACACACACACACACACACATATACATGCACGTATACACACACACACAAGAAAGAGGGGAGGGGAAAAAAAAAAAAAAGAAAAGCCATGTACATGGACTATGTTTGTGGTGAGATGTGTTAAGAAAAAAAAACACATTTTACTCTTTATTGACATAATCCATTCAAAACATAGATTGCATGTTTTTTCAAAAATGGTAAAATATACTTTTTATCCCAACAAGTACAGGGTCTTCCATATGACACAGTTTTATCAAATTAATGCCAGTGGTAAGTTCTGTTTGGGGAAAATGTGAACTGACTTGATGTCTGTCTATGACGATAGCAAGTGCAAATGATAGCAAAACAGTTGATTGATTGCTCGTGTCCTGTGAAATTTGCTGCTTTTTCCACAAATTTGAATGCTGTTCCATTTGATATGTGACCAAAATGTTTCGTTAGGTTTCAAAAATGGTCAGTTGTAGCCATTGGGTGCATGCTAGCACCCTTCTTTCATGAAGAGGATGAGGGTCGGACCAATGTTTATTCTGGCTATCGTCATGCAGAAGGCCAACTGTCTTTGCTGTTCTTAGCATTGCAGTTCATCTGGCTTTCATTCTTTGTGTTGCCAGACACAAAGGAGAAAATGCTATTATTTGAGAGACTCTGGAACAATCTTCTTTGTTATGGTTCGTGTTGTTGCATCGGAACAGATCATTTTTGGAATCCGTATTTGATTTGAGGCACCTCATGTTTAAACGAAGTTTTTAAACAAGAAAAACTGAGATTTTTATCTACAGGAGAGAGGAGGGGTGTGAGGGCAGTTCCTTTCCCAACATCCAGCAGCCATGCTGTCTTTGGATTCTTTCAAAGACTCATGAATGACGCTTTTTCTTCTGGCTTCATGTGCTGTAGAATTTGCTCACTTTTTGTGTGGGGAGGGAAAGAGGGTGACAGGCAGTAGTAGGTGGATGCTGCTAATGTGAAGATGCGAGAAGTGAGTGGATTCAGAGAAATTTGAAACATAAAGCAGTATTATAGATGTAATACATAACTGTGTGTGGATGGTGAAGTGGAGTTTTGATGTTTGTAACTTTTGGCATAAACCTAAGGTGTTGGATCTTTCTTCTTTTTTTTTCTTTCTTTTTTCAAGCTCATTGCCTGTATCATAATGCGTTAGTTCAGAGAAGTAACCCTTATTTCTTCACAGTTTGAATTTTTCCACCCCGAAGTCGACCGCAACACACTATCGACATCGCATGAAATGAAGAAGAGAACCCAACAAAGTATGCTGAATATCTGGCAAAACAGAGAGAGAGGAATCGACAACTGAGGCAGGGAGTCAGAGATAAGTGGGAAAGTAAGCCCAGCACTCGAGCAGCCATTCAGCAAAGAGAACGATTCCTGGAACTTCGACGGTAATAATAACATGACTTAAGGGAGCGGATGGGAGGTGTGGAAAGGGCTTCTTTAAAGAGTGTGTGTGTGTGTGTGTGTGTGTGTGTGTGTGTGTGTGTGTGTGTGAAGAGGGAGAGAACAAAGTTTATGAAGGAAACCAAAATTAAACCAAAATTTTATTTTTAAGTCTAAAGAAATGAAGACATTATTCAATGCATTTAATGCAGTGATATGCTTTTTTTCTTGTTCCCCAAATGTACAGTGTTGTACTCGAAAGGCTTTTTGATCATTGGTGTATGCAGCTAGAACAGTTCATTTTTGTAGAGGGGGGGTGGGAGGGAACAGGAATTAGCCTGTCATGAAATGAGTAATTGTTGGATTTTCAAACATTAGGGCAACCTGTATATGTGTGACTGTGTCTAAGTTTGTACTTTGACATTACTACATGCTGTTCTACCTAGCCAGTATATACATATCCACACGTAGGTTCATCTTGCTGGACCTCCCAGTGCAGCAGTCCTCAGAGAGCAATCAGTGTCAGTCAGTATCAGCACAGATTAAGTAGTCTGTGGTATCAGGCTGACATAAGGTAACCCACTGAAAGAGACTCTGCACTGCTGTTAACTTCTATGGTGTTTGGTGGTTTCTGTTCTGATTCAGCATAGTGACTCTTCCTAGCCTGTACTGATGATGAGGATTACTTGGTTGTTGAGGCACAACTGGTGAAGATTTCCCTTTAGAGGGTGCTACCACCGTTGCATCTAACGACCATCCCCATACGAATTCTGATATTTAACATTAGCATGAAGCCGCCTGAGTCATGGATTCAGAGAGGAAACCAAACCTGAAGTCACCAAGGGCACGAGGTACGCACATGAGGATGATGGACGTAGTATTACACAGTTAGTATTCTGACCCAGAGATTATGTGACAGTGTTGCACTCTGTGTTTCCTTTCATAATTCATGTTCCGACATCAACCAGACCAGGAGATACAAATGTGTAGTGTTGGTCAAGAAAAATGGAGCAAAACACGCAAGAGATACATCCATTAAGTAAATGACACTCTACTGTCTAGTCAGTCCATTTTTTTTTCCCATTGCACACTCATCTCGGCGTAAGAGCGGGTCATGTATTTTTGTTTACACATTTTTTTTTTTTTTTTTATCTCCTTTTTTCAGGGCCAAACGTGACACAGAGAAAGTGAAGAAATCACAGTCAGGTCAGTAAGACACCACCAGGCACGTGGTTCATCCAGCAAACCACCCAAGAAACGGCCCAAAGATGTCGCTCCAGCAGATAACAAGGAATGCAGTTGATGGATTCAGAACAGGCGCCAGTGAACGCCAGCGCAGTCTCACCTCTGCTAGGGGAGGGGCTGGTGACGACCTTTCTTGATTCTTGCGACTGGAGAATTCTGGTTGTTGCCTGCAGGATCAGCAAGGGAGTAATGCAGTAAGAGGGGCACAGACCATGAGACTAGGAAAAGAAAGAAGAAGAACAACAATGGAACAGAGTAGGACAAGTTCAAGAGATGGGGTGACAAAGCAGAAAAAGATGGGTAAAAAGAACAAGACGGACGGAATCATTTAGAAAAAAAAAAGAAAAAAAGAAAAAAAAGCAGGGTAACAAAACACAAAAAGAGATTCATAAAAAGAACAAGACGGACAGAATCAGTCAGAAAAAAACAACTAGGGTGTGTAGTTAAGCACTCGGTATCATCAAGATGCTCCAAATCTGCAGCTGCTTTTTTCCTTATGAGGTGCAGTAGACATGTTTGGTTCTGGAATCACTCCTGCCATGAATCCTGGCCAAAGTTTGCCATGTCTTGTCATACCACACGCAATCTCTCTTCAGCTCCAGTCCTCTGTGTCAGTGTACAGTGTCCAAACTGGACTCAAGCTACAGAACTACAAGACTGCCCTGCCTCAGCACCTCTCTCTGTGAAAAATTGTAGTCCATAACTCTTAAGGTTTTGTATTTCCATGGTGAACCGGTGTTTACCGCATTGTTACATACAGGCATCCCAGTAGGCTGGTGGTATTTTTTTGCAATCGGCGTCTGTCGCAGGTGTGACCTCGTTGGAGGTCACAGATGGATTTGATTGTAGCTGTGTATTACTGATGCTGCTGCAGTCATCTGCCATCTGCCAGAAGACATCACGACAACTAGAACCAGGCCAGAAATGCACCGATGTCACAAACTCTAACCAGTGATCAGGATTTCTCCAGTTGAATTTCTGTCAGTTTTGCAACAGTATCCAGCGCTGAAAAGAAAGAATATTTTTAGTCTGAATGAGGTGTATGAGCTTGCACAAGTACAACAACCTGAAAAACGAGAAGTCAACCAAATGCCATCACTGATATTTAAATGGTCACGAAAATCAATGAGACTCAGTGAAATTCTTGCCCAACTCACCAGGAGCAGAGTCAAATAAGAAAAAGAAAAAAAAAAAAAGAAAAACCCAAAACCACAGTTGTAGGTTTATATGTGCTATCCAAGACACTGTCAGGGCCAGAAACCCAGTCGCTATGGTTTCCAGCTGTAGAGTCAACTAGTCAAAAGACTCTTCAATGTCTAATGAAAGACAGATGGATGTTTACCACAAAGTGCGCCGTTTGCTGCTTATGAACAGATTCGACGGTCATACGCTGACGGAGCTTTCCTGTGAAGTCTTTCAGATTATTTTGTGCACGTATGTTTGTGTGGGTGGTGATTTTTGGAAGTGGATCAATTGAGCGCTGAAAACCTGCCATATATGTGTGTAAATATGTGTACATGTAATTCATCTCTTGCAGGGAGTGGTTTTTTTTTTGTTTGTTTTTTTTTTTTTTGCTTTTGTTTTGTTTACCCCCCCCCCCCCCCCCCCCCCACCTCTGATCAACTGTTTTTTTGCATAAAGATTTCTTAACTGGAATCTCTTTCCATTGTTTCTCTGTTATCACCGAATTATAGAGTTTATAGGCAAAAATTGTTTTGAAAAAAGTAGTGTATCTTGTATCTAGACAAACTGGTTTGATTGCACTTTACCACTGGTTCTCCACCAGCACATGAATGTCAGAGCAAAAAGTGTTCCTGCTGATGCATGTACTATCGTAGCAATTCTTGTTTGTTCGATAGTGACACTGATCAAAGCATGCACACCATCAAGTGACATCAGGCAGACAGCTGTGTTAAAGCTGTCTTATAAGAGTAAGTGTGCATTAGCACTTTTATTCAAATTTACAACAACAGAAAAACAAGTTTGGCATATTTTCAAATGCTGCGATCTGAGCAGCACAACCAAAGGCATTTCAGTTTTCCCCTCATTCATGCGATAACTAGCAACAACTAACCAGCTTGACAAGCATGCGAAGGAAACCATCTGACACATGCCCTGTGTTTGACGATGATAGAGAATTCAAGATTGATTGAAGGTTGTATGAAAATGATTAGGGCTATGTTGTTGCTGTTTGATTTGAAACGGCGTTCAGTTCACACAGTCCTTTAGTTTACTTGAACAAATAGTGAATGTATTTTAAGATTTTCACAATGGGTGTTGGTCAGAAATGATGGAGTGAAAGTCGCTTGAAACCAGAGAGTGTTCCGCTTCATTGGCTGAGCTTTTCCTCCTGCACTGTTGCCTTCTGTTTTGTTTGTTTGTTTGTTTTTAATCTTTTTTTCCCGCTCTTTTCCCTCCAATTTTCTGATGAACCGTGCATTCCCCTTATCAGTTTGTGGTTTTTTTTTTAGTTGTTGTTAATTCACATTGATGAAGGCCTTGATCTGGAAGTTATGTTGAAGGATGTCCACGTGTCACAATGTATTCAGTCCTGTCATGTTTTCATCAGCGGTGCTGTGGGTCAAAGGTCGTGTTGATCACTTGATCACACTCTGACCCTCTCAACAATGGCTTTGCAATGCGGTGCTCTGCACGACACTGCTTGCTCAAGGAAACCCTCAGAATTGTAAATTGATAGAATTAAAAGACAGAAAATATAGAATTAAAAGACATAAAAGATATTAAAAGATGGATACAATTCCCGTAAAGGCAAAACACAAACAACAGTTTTGGACCCACAAGGATTTCTTCAAGCTGTTAACATGGAGTATGTCACACTTGCATCCTCCCACTTGGAATCAAGTAGTGAAACTACACATTGATAGCCTGACGACATTCCTCTGTGAGTTGAAATGTCTGATATTTAGTTTTCCTCCTTGGAACATTTTTTTTTACCTACTTTTTTTTTATATTAACTGGGTAGCTCTGCAGCTGTTCAGACCCCGCCTTGTGGGTAGCTCCACCTGACACTCTGTCTTTGATCAGTCTTGTGATGGAGTTCCTTCCCAGAAAATCTGTCGGCACCGTAGTTTCAAAATATGAGATGAAACTAGAATCACTGTCAACAATCTAGATTCAGTTACTGCTTCTGATGGTGTAAAAAAAATGGGGGGTGAAACTAGAATCACTGTCATAGCGTCAGTTCCGTTTTTGCCATCTGAAACATGAGGTGAAACAAGAATGGCTATCAGCAACCTGAATTTTGTTATTGGCGGTGGGAAGCACAGGGTGAAACTAGAATCCCTTGTCAGCAGCCTGAATTCTGTTAATCTCTCAGCAACCTAAATTCTGTGTTTCTCATTGGAAACATGAAGTGAAACTGGAATTACAGTCAGCAGACAAGTTTCTGTTATTGGCATCAAGAACTTGAAACTAGAATCACTGTCAGCAACCTAAATTCTGTTGTTTGCATTGTAAACAGGATGAAACTAGAATATACCTATATTCTGATATTCCGTTGGATACATGAAGTGAAACTAGAATAACTGTTAGGAACCAAAATTCTGATATTGGCATTGAAAACAGAGTGAAATGAGAAACTTTCAGCTTCGTAAATTCTGTTTTTACTCATTGGAAACATGAAAATAAAATCGATGTCCATAACAGAGTTTCTGTCATTGACATGAAAAGATATTGTAGGTGAAACTAGAATTTTCTGTCAACAGCCAGGGTTCTGTTAAGTGGCACCTAAACCATTAGATGGCTAACTGTCAGCAGTGCAGGATCTGTTTATTGGTATTTGATAGTTTAGTGACGGACACCGCAGAACATATTCTTTCCCTTGCCAACAGACAATTTTGAAAAATTTTGCTTTACACCTTTTCATGCAAATGTAAAAGTCTGTTGTTATATATCAAGAGAAAGGGTAAAATGTGAACCTTGTTCTCAATATTCTTGTAAATACCTTTTAGCTAAAAACCAAAATACTGCTGTGATGTAAAAAAAAAAAATAACACACACACACACGTGTGCGTACACACACACACACACACTTTTGATTGCTGTCCACATTTCTTGTTCTTGGCTTTTTTGTCAAAAATACTTTTCAAGTATTAAGAAGATAACATTTTCCACTAGCTAACATCTAAAAGTAAGTATGAAACATGACTGCATTCATTAATTGGTAGAAGGAAAAACTTGAATTTTTTTTTGAGACTATCGTCACCTACTCTTAGCATGGCCAACAGGAATGGCTGACATTCCTATCACCTACACATGGCACATCATGAAAAAAAATACATTAACAGCAAAAAACAAATGCGGGAATATGCCCATGTTCAAACATGTATTTTTTTTTTTTAATGAAGAAAATAAGTAGCTCTGCTAGATAGAGTAGAAGACAAGTCAGTTAGTGATAAATGCCATATAAATATGTAAATAAAATGTAATGAATACAATATGAAGTATTCTCATGCTCCCCCCCCTGTGTTCCTTCACACACACACACACACACACACACACACACACCCTCCCCTCGCTCCAAAAAAGGGGAAAAAAATGAAATGAAAAAAACCTACATCAGATGTATCAGTAGAACAGGATCTGTTCTCATCAGTCAACGGTCTCACTGTGCCAGCACATAACTCATCAGAGATTCATATACTGGTCATCTGTTTACGAGCTGGTTCCATAATTACCGTCTTGGACATGAGCTGTCACGGGAATTATTGTCAACAATCTAAGAAAAAGCTGATATTAGAACCAGTGAGGGAGACATAGGTTCTGTTGTTTGCATCTTATCTGAAACACAAGGTAAAACTAGAATCGTTGTTGAAAGAAAACCAAGGTTCTGTGATTGGCGTCGTTTGATTTAAATCATGAGAGGAAACCAGAATCACTGTTGGCAGCCTAGGTGCATGTATTTACATCTAAAGCGTATGGTGTTAAGTAGAATCACTGTTGGTAGCACACAGTCTGTGACTGAAATGGACTCTGAAGCTGTCATCTAAAAGGTGAGGCGAGAGTTTATTCTTTTGTCACAAGTTGCGGAATTGCACTGATGTGGCATTTTAGGGTAAGCAGAAGAAGGGTGACTGCATTTGTTACGAGATTAAGATCATATGTGTGAAAGCGTACACATTTGTGGGTTTATGTGTATTTACGTATGTATGATTTTGTGTGTGTGCTTCTACACAAAGCTAGACTAAGACTATTCATCTCAGATGACAGGTGAACCCCAAATATTTTTTAGTAATCTTAACAGCAAATGTGTATGACGTCATTGAGTATGAATTATGTGCTGCTTACCTAAAAACATATACTAGTCCTTGGGTTTATTAGATAAATTCCAAGAAACTATTTACGTGTTCCTCTAGCATAGGATTATTGAATAAATTCCAATAAGGTATTTACATGTTCCTCTAGATTGTGTGGTCTGTGTCTTGGAATGCGATACATTACCCTGTAAGAATCGTGGTTGCACTCCTGTGAATACTGTGTAACATCACGTTTATCATAGCTTCGCCATGTCCTCTTTGCACAAATTATATACAGGCCTCAGAGCTTTATGTGTTTTCGTAGGAATCTCACTTAACCACAGTACCTTTTCATACCATATAGTCTTGTGTAACCTCAAGTTTAACATAGCTGCATCATGTGTAACTGTACAGTGATCCTAACCTCATAGGAACTGTATTAACCTTATAGGAATTGTGTGTCGTCACAACATGAATGTGTAACATCGTCAGTTTGGAAGAACATCACATAGCCTGGCACTGGACTTCCTGTGTATGCTGTAGCAGGGCTTATCCTTAAAAGGGACAAGCTTGATTTGGGAAAAACTTACCTGTTGCTGTACAGGCAGTGTATAATGACAAGAGGATTTTGACATTCAGATCTTTCTTATGTTTACAAAGTTCATTGATCACTGTCAGAAATCTAAGCATTACCTTATGAAAGGATGCGTGAAATTCAAGTGCTGTGTATCATGACTGAATATCTCAAGAACTTTTTAAAAGATTTAGTTAATTTGCTCGCATATTTCAGTAGTTCAGTTCCATTGCCATCTTCAGATAGCTGAAACGCTGTGTTAGAAGTTGAAAAATGGTTGTTTTTGTCATCATCCAGCATACCTGACGATATGCTTTACGCAGGTGTCTTGTAGAAGCTTCAGGCTCAAGATGTTCTGCGCTATGTGTCAATTATCCAGTCCTGCCAGTGGGCTATATTTTGAGAGCAGCATGCCACGCTGAGCATTAGAATGGTATATTCGCTGTGTTTGCAAAAGAATGGCTCCACTAGAGGGGCAGAAACCAAGCAATACCACAAACAAATCAGCTTGAAGCAATGTCAAGGGAGAGCACCCGGGTGCCTGACCATGAGGTTTTTCTCACAGTTATTTAACATCCAGTGAGAGCTTGTGTTTAAGGACTGGTGCTCAAAATGCGCCAGTCAAAGCTTTGGTATATTTCCCCACTTTGCTTTTTACGGGAGTGATTTGTCATTATCCTATCAGTTCACTTTTCTCAGTCCCAAAAACATCTATCATGTTGGCTAAATGAAGAGCCAGCAATTAACATGAAATGGGGAAAGGTAAAAAAAAAAAAGGCCATCCATGCTATGTTACTGTGAGGTGTACTCAACAGAAAACCATTGTATGAAAGGATCTGCACCCCATTTTTTCTGCATTCTGTATCAACTGTACTCAAGCTGTTGCATGGTATATTTCCAAATGTGAGCTGCCATGACAAATCTCTTATGAATGTCGGAAGACAACTTTGCTGCGCTAAGACACTGGAAATGCTGCTCTCAAGGTCAGTATGGGGTTGGCAGGTTTGGCAGGTCTGATCGTCGGCAACATTCTTCTGAAATAATTTGTTGCATGTGTCATATGTCGGAGAAAGCTGTGTTTGAAAGATCAGGAGAGGAGCGACATACCAGTATTCATTTAGGATTTTCAGTGATGGGGGGATAACTTCTAATCCTTTCAGTCATTGGGAAAGAACACACGGAGGACCAATTCTTGGGGACACATCAAGCTCATTGGATATTGGCGTTACTGGGGTCTGTTACAATGTCTGTGTGGTGCTATTGCAATTAAATACTGATAACTAATGAACTTTGGTTCGGCGTGCCGCAGGCCCCAGTCTTGGTAACAGTTGTTTTTCATCTCCAGGCTCCAGTGCACATGTACTGAATGTATCTTTTTAGTGCAATGTGTGGAACTCCACATCCCTCTTTTTTTTTTGGGGGGGGGGGGGGGGGGGGGGGGGGTTCCATACTAAAATTTCCTACAAACTTGAATTATCATTCTGAGTGACTGCACCCTTTTGGAATTTGTCAGAACCACACTGAATTATGAACACTGAACTTTGAAAAATACTGGTGCGGTATAAATAACACTGTTTTTAGCATGACTGCAATTGTCAAAGTTTTAAACAAAATCATTCAGTTATTTTGGACGTCTTGACTCCCTTTGAGAACAGCTTGGAATAATAGGTTGAACAGACTGGCATGGTCTGGGTTGACCTGGGGTCACAGAGTCCAATGAGGCAGTATTTGACAGAGCTTTGTCAGATTCCTCTTCAGGCAGAGTGTGACAGAGTAACTTCAGACTGAACATCATTGTCATTTGAGGATGCTTCTTCAGAATCAGCTGCAGATGAGAAGTCCCTTCCCCCAGGTTAAGCTCCTATCCAGCTCCTTCTGAAATGAGAATTTAGGGAGGAAGTGGAAGGGGGTGGGGGGGGGTTCAATTGTGTGTGATTATTTTGAGTAGCTCCGTTTTGAAGTGTGAAGAGGGGCAGACTACATTTTGCTGATATTTTTGTGTAATCTGTGAAATGTAAAATAGTTGAATTAGTATAAAATGTTTTCTAAGGATGAACCATTGGTATTTTTTCTCTGTGTGTGTGTGTGTGTGTGTGTGTAAGAAGTTTGTTTCATGTACACTTGCAGTATGGGATCTAGGTGGGGAGGAGGAAGGGCAGATGGGAGGGGGAAGGGGGAGAGGGGAGATAATGCACAAACCTTTGATATGATAACTGAGACTTTTTTTGTGGGCCTTTCTCTTTCAGGACTAAATCCCGAAAGACATATGTGGGCACTGCTTCTAAACGTAGCCGGAAAAAAAATAACCAGCTTGTTAACAGTGTGGTGTTCCCGAGGAGGTTTAATCAAGTTTCTTCATGGTTTTCGTTTCGCTGAAGAACTTTGCTTCTCTTGCTTCCTTGTTCAATTATTTCAAAGTTTCGTTTACAGAATTTCTTGTTACATTTCTCATGTTCATGGTTCGATGATTGTTGTTGCTAGTAACAGGTTGTTCAAGCTTTGGGCCTACCCCAAAATGTCTTTGTGAGTCCAGGTAATATGTCTTTCCTGGTGTGTGTACAAAACCCAGTGTGTTTGATTGACTTATCAGGAGAATGAAAAATTGTTTTTCAAGGACAGACTCTGGGGCTTCAAGAGGAAAAAAGATGATTTTCAGTTAAATTGATTTATTAGGAGAATGAAAATTTGTTTTTCAAGGACAGAATCTAGGGCTTCAAGAGGATAAAAGATGGTTTACAGTGAAAGATGTAAACAAATTATTTAATCATAGTAAATGCCATTGTACTATTCCACTGGACCTCGTACTACACTGTGTGAGAATGAAAGCAATTTCAGTTCAACAAACAAACAAATAAATCATTTAATCATTGTAAATGCCATTGTACTATTCCATTGGACTTCAGAGTACGCTGTGTGGGTATGCAAGCAGTTCTCTCTTTCCACCTCTAAAAGATGAATACTAATACCTGCAATACCAGCCTGTATTGCATTACGTGAGAATGCTGTAAGAAATCTGCAAACCATGCGTCAGTGGAGTGCCTGTTTAAAAAAAAAAAGATAATAAAAAAAATCAGCTATCCTTTGTACAGTGGGCACTAAGTTTTTAAAGAAAGTCAGAAAAGTAGCACCTCACTGTACTTGCTGTCATTTGGTACATTCTGCGTGCACATGATTACTGTGAGAAAAAGAACTGGAGAAAAAAAAATTGCTAGGCAAGAGGAAGGAAACAGTCACTGTTGGAGCAGCTAATGTCCAAAATTATGAGGGGCTGTAAACGAATTGAGCATCCTAAGTTCGCTAGATGCTGGCGTGTGTTTTTTTTTTTGTTTTTTTTTTTTTTTTTTTTTTTTGTTTTTTTTTTTCTTTTTTTCTTTTGCTGCCTGTTTGAGTTGACTGCTTTCTAGTGTTGCTTCAAAGAGAAACGTATTTTGTGCTACATTCAACATTGGATATATTTTACAAAATATGTTTTCACTAACTTGTTCCAAAATCAAACCAGTTTAACGACTTTTTTTTTTTTTTTTTTTTTTTTTTGCATATCAGTTCCAGTCTACTGAGTTGTATGTTTTGTTTGTGTGTGTGTGTGTGGGGTTTTTTTTTTAATCAGTGGAAACACTAGCAAATGCATTTTTCCTTTTTTTTTTTTTTTTTTGTCTTTTAATGATATATTACGTTACATAAAATATTTGTTTCATCTCCTTTCTTCCTCTCTGCAACAAATTCATAAATCCTGTCATGCCTTCAAGATAGAGGATTCTTAGTAAATTTACTGATGCTGTACATGGAACACTGGTCAAATACTGTCTCACACTTTTTTTTTTTTTTCTGACAGAATTCACAGAAAATGTGTCGATGCTGTAACTGGAAAGCTGGTCGAAACACTTGTCTGCTACAGTTTCAGATTTGTCAGCTTCACCAGTACTAGCTTGATAACGGCAGTTCATTGCCTGTATGGTTGTGAAAGTCTGTACTTTTGGGGGTTTTACCCAGATCTACAATGGATAAAACTGGAATGAGGATATCTGGAGATGAGAGGAATGCTAGGTAAAAAAAAAAAAAAAAAAAAAAAAAAAAATGTATGAGCAAACTCTGCAAGACAAAAACCAGTCTTGAAATCATTTGTTTCAAGCAGAAAGTGGAATGGAGTATTGTATTGCATGAAAAGTTTGCATCAAGTTACGAAAAAGGTGTGAAAGAATACATATGCTAGTGTATGAGCGTGTGTGTTGTATAGGGATGTGAATGAACATGTGCAGTTTCAGTTGTTGGTGTTGTTTGTTTTGTTGTTTGTTTTAATGGAAGATGTGTTTCAGTGTTGAGTTTGTATTAAAAAGAAGATTGTAAGGGTGTTTAAAGTCATTTTAGCATCACCAATTTTCTGCATTTCTAACATGAAAGAATGTCTGTCTGTGTGTTCTTGTGGTCCAATGTCTTGTGCTCATATTATGTAGAAAAACCATGTCATATGATTATCAGTTGCTTTTGAAAACAATTTCTGTGGCGGTTGTCTTCTGAAGTAAATGGTGTTTTTTATGTCCAGATGATCAGTATCACTTTTCAATCATTGAGCAAAAGGAAAGAAAAAGAAGTGTTTTATCTTTTTGTGTTCTGTACGAATTATTCATATTATTGCAAATTTAAAATGTTTTCATTGTAACATAATGACAGCATGTAATGATAGCTTGGGAGGGCAGGGGGGGGGGGGGGGGTCTTTTCTTTTATCTTTTTTTTCTTCTTCTTCTTTTCTCTGTCTTGATGTGGGTATTGATGATCATGATTGGGACAACAAATTTCCTTTGAAACACTTGTTTGCACAGAACACACATTGTCATGCAGTGACAGAGATGATGATGATACTTAAATCAGTTATTTTTTCCAGCTGGTTATTCCATTTTATGTTGTGATTTGCGGTAACAACAGTGAATATGCTAAAATCTGCCCATAGGATTTTTTTTTTTTGTTTTGTTTTTGTTTTTAAAAGCATGCTAGTTCCTGATTTGTGGTCAGAACGACGATGCTGAAATATGTCGTCATCATCATCATCACTTTTGACTTATTTCTTTTAAAGTTCTGATTTGGCATAAGAAGAGTAATGACAATCCAGAAGTCCATGATTATCGTCATTGTTTCTGCAAGTTCTTCTGTACTCTGACATGCTGGAGAGAGAGGGGTGGAGGCAATGTCCTGTCCTAGCTCCTTTGTTACTCCGTGTTACTCGACGCTGCTTAGGAGTGTTGAATTCAGAAAATTTGAAAATTTGAACTCAGGGACGACAAACAGAAGCAGGTGGATCCGGAGGCGAATGCTGACTAGCAAGTGACAAGCCTCAGCCAGGGGAGGGGGATTAGTCGCTGTCCATCACCACATTTGGTGGCCAAGAGTTCATGTACATCTCACGTTTTGTTTCTCCTCGAATCGCTATCAAAGTTGGTTCCTGTCCAGGGCAAACTTCATCCTCAGGTGTGCGGACGTGCTGTCTTGATTCTCTCTGCGGCACTTTCCTCCTCTCCCACCCCCTCTCCAACCTTCGTGTCCCTCAGAAAGAAAGTATGGGGTACTCAGTCATATCAAAACAAAACACAAAAAAGAAAAAAGACAGGGAGGTGGAGGAGGGAGGGGGGGGAGAGAAAGAAAAAAAGACTATACTCGAGGGGGAAAGAGAAAGGCACAGAACATTCTCAACCGTTGTTCTAATTGTGACATGAAGAAGGCAGTGGTATATCTTTTTCAGTGTATGTTGAGGAGGAGGACTGGAATGTTCCTTTTCTCTCTTTGTGTCATAAGATGTTCATATATTACATACATTTTTTTTCCCCATTGCTTTGAACAAAGCATTCAAGGTCATACTGAGTAATGTTTATCGGAGTGTTGTTCATGCTGTGTCTATGGAATAGATACAGCATTACTTTTAATGTTGATGGAACTTCTACATGGTGGAATTGTGAATGTTGCTGTTTTGTATTCTGTGCATTAGTCTTTGTTTTAATCTTGAAAAAAGAACATAAAAAGTTCCTTATCCTACACCCTCTTTTTATCCACCTCCATATACAACCGATCGTGTATTGTGTATTTTTGTGTTGAGATATGTTCAATAAGTGTCATGTAGCATTAGCAGAATGCTGTCACTTGCGTAAATGGTAGCAATGTTTTAATGACCAAGAAGTTTGAATTATGTGTTTTGGCATCCATGGGTGAAATGGGATGAGCTGAATGCTGTTTATGGTTCTGTTGGCCGACTGGTATTGAGAGAAACTGAAGTTATTTATTTAAATCGTTTTGGTTGTTGTTGTGTTTTTTTTTGCTTGACTTGAATTCTGCCGTATGTATTTTCCATGTAGACTGCCGTTTGCATGCACATGATTCCATTGTGCTCGCTCACTCTCTTTACCTCTCTCTCTGTCTCTGTCCCCCCCCCTCCAGCCCTCCTCCCTACCTTTCTGTCTTCCACCCCAAAGCCCCTCTACCTTCCTTCCTCCTCCCTTTCCTCTTCCCCAGTATAATATTTTTCACTTTATGTGGTAACGTTTGAGAAGTCTTTAGAATGGAAATTCTGACCCGGCGGAAGCGCAGACTGACAAAGAATACAGGTCACTCAAAAATGAGAAGCAGCCCCGCTCAGTGATGATCAAAAATCAGACAGGTGTCAAGTGATCATTGTTGGGTGGAGAAGTGCAATCGGCAGTGCTCTGAGTAGACAAGATGTGGACATATGTTTCCACTTACTAAAAATCACTGACAAAACCTCTGAACAGTGTCACTGTTACCACAGAGGGGAATATGTGCTCTCTAGAGGGGCAAAAGAAGTTGCCCCCCCCCCCCCCCCCCCCCCCCAAAAGAAATGGAAATGTCAGTGAATGCACAAGATGCAATCTCTGTCAAGTATGCAAACACATGGATGCACACTGATGCCAAACACAAATGCCTTCACTAAATAGATGAAGAATGTCGTATAGAAAACTCTTTCATGATAGGAAACAAGGAACAAAAATTTGTATGTATTTGAAAGCCAAGAGAGATACACAGAAAAAAGAATGAAAAGGTAATACCTTCTTGAAAGCCAAGGGAGATGCACATAAATTAGCAGTGTGTATGTTGGTATCACGTGAACATAGTATAATTGACAAGAAGAAGTGCTGCTACTACAAGCTAAGACTACATGTTACACATTGTTTGCACCCTCCCCTTTCCCCGTCTCCTTCCTCCACTCACTCCAATTCCCCAGCCCCCTGCCGCTTGCTTCGCATCCTCACCTTCCATCCCCCATCCCATCTCCTGCTCCACCCCGCTAAAAAGAGCACCACCACACAAGTTGCGTTTTCCATCAATCATTATTACATCTTGATACACAGTTGTTCACTTTGTTGTACACCAGGCTCAGCATTGAAATTTGTTCTGACCTTCCTTTTTTTTTTTTTTTTTTTTTTTTTTTTTTATTTATTGATGTTAGTTTTTGTATGAATAATTAGGTTACAAACCTAATTGCACTATCGTGGTCATGCCCATTTCCATTTGATCTGGAGTTTTGTTTGTGGCAAATCACTTGTTACTAGATTGCTATTTTAGAGCTTTCATTTTCTCTCTCTCTCTCCCTCTCTCCTCTCTCTCTCTCTCTCTCTCTCTCTCTTGTAAAGTGTGTGTACCAATGTACAAAACAAGATCTTACAATTTTTACAGTGTTTATACTATTTGTGTTTTCATTTGTAGAGAAGGGAGGGAGAGAAGATCATGTATATTTGTATATTTCAATGTTGAAAGTTTTCTGCCATACATGTTGTTGGTGTGTTCCTATCCATTATCAGTTGGCTTACATAGTTCCTAAACATGCTTGGGGGAAAAACAGAAAAAGGAGAAAAAAAAGTGGACAAAAGAAAGTAAAGAAGAAGGGGGGAAAAAAGCTTGCAAATTGTTTTTGTTTTCGTTTTTTTCTTGCTCTTTCTTTGTGTGTAGTTTCATATTGTGTTTAGTGTAATCCTGTGCTGACAATACAGAAGAGTGTGTTACTGCAGGAGGAAGTTTCTTTTTTATGTTTTGTTGGTCACACCGATCTCCAGTGACATTGTGGATGGTCTGCTTTTCATTTTTTTTATTCATTTTTGTCTTGGAGTCATAATTCTTATCTTCTCTCAATCATGGGACAGGGAGATTGTTGTCATCATCATCATTTTTGCAGCAGCAACAGAAACTTACGCCATAGTTGTATCAATAAAGAAAAGCATTGTGAAAAGTTGATGGAGTGTGAAAAGTTGATTGTGAGTCAGGGAAAGAGAGATGGTTTTTTTCATGGTTGTCACTCATTTAAATGTACATAAAAGACCAGTACTCATTTTGGTCTGTCTTCTCTGTCGTGTAGGTTTCTTTGTTGTGTGTCTGTCTGATTTTGGTGATCTCCATTCATGCGCTGGGAATGAATGAATGAATGTATGGGGTGGTTGTGAAAAACACACATTGTCAGGGTTGTGTTGTATTAGCAGATCTGTTGTGAATGAAGGTGTCTACACATGATGTCTTTTATGCTTGTCCTCCTTTCCTGTCCCTCCATTCTCCCACCTGCTCTCTGTTTCAGCTTTAATGTAGAAAAAGGGAGAGAAAAAAAACAAACAAACAAAACAAACAAACAAACAAAAAAAGGAGAAGGAAAAACAATGAGTAAAATCTCAAGGGATGTCTGACACACCCAGCACAGTATAGTTTTATTTGTGAAAAGAATGTCAAAAGTTGATGTTTACCATGTCATGATTTGCTTTTGTTGTTTCTTTCTCTCTCTCTTCTTTCTTTCTTTATTTTTTTTAAAAATTTGTTTGTTTTTGTTGATGTAACCTTTACCAATGATCTGACAGGTTCAGGATGCGTCAACGTTTTAAAAATTATTTCATTTATGTGATTATTTACTTTTCACCGAGTGTAACAACTCGTATAAGGCTTTGTGTGTTCGGCTGGGCTACATTAAAAACTGTAAAGACGTGACATTTCTTCCCTTATGGTTTGACTGTGTCCTGAGAAGGCACACTGCGGTCAGCTGGTCAATATTAAATTAAAACTATAACTAATGGGGGGGGGGGGGGGGGGGGGGGGGGGGAACAGAAAGAAAAACCAAAGAAATGTTCGAGAGAGGGACTTCCATCACCTGCATAAATGAAGATCAAACAGCAAGTTGTCTCTTTTGCTGTATCTACAACAGTTCGGATCCCAGGACAAGGGCTGTTCACGCCACTCTTCCCCTATCTGTGCGCACCTTGGTCAAGCTAATGATCACTTACCTCAAGGGCTGTTGCTTGGCAGAAAAAGAACAATGACCAAATCAGGACGCTCATTGTGGGAGCAACGCAACCCAGTGAGGAACTTAGGAGGTCAGGATTCATTGTGAATGACAACAGGTGAGCGCTAATTTTCCATGCGGGGGTCACCTGAAGCACACAGCGCTCCCTCAGAACATGTTCATGAAGCAAACAAACTTGTACAGCTCAAAGACATTTTTAGTCCCATTGAATTTGGTTGGGCTTTGTGGACAGACAAATGGACTGAAAATGGTAAAGCCTCAATGGCTTGCCTGCAGATACACAAAACACGCACGTGCGCACGCAGGCACAGATACACACTCATACTATTGTCGACGCCAGCCCTTTTCGTGAGTTAGGTGTGTGTGTAAGTGTGTGTGTGAGTGTGCGCGCGTGTGTGTGTGCATGTGTGTGTATGTGTGTGTGTGTGTATCTGCTGGCGAGCCATTCAGGCTATACCACTTTTCAGTCCCACTCGTTTCTAAACGAATCAGATCTACTAACGTTTAAATTAAATATCTTTGAACTGTAACAGTTTGTTTGTTACGTGAACAGTGTCCTTAGGAGGCACTATATGTGCTTAACTCACCACTCGTAGAAAATTAGCACTCAGCTGTTGTCATTCACATTCGGAGCTCGTTAAGATCCTCACTGTGTTGCGTTGTTATCAAGGAGAGAGTCCTAATTTGGTTGTTCTGATCCCGCCAGGCGATAACCATTGAGACCGGTGAAAATTAGCTTGACCATGGTGCGAAGAGATAGGTGAGGAGTGGCGCGAACGACACATGTCCTGGGGTTTGAACCATTGTAGGAGCAGCAAAAGAGAACATGCTGTTTGATCTTCATTTACACAGGAGATGGCTCTGCTCCCTTTCTTGGACTTTTTTTGTTTGTTTTTTTTTCTCTTTTTTTTTTTTTTATTTTTTTCCCCTTAATAGATTAAAGCAGCCTTGATTGCCTGTCGATGTTGTGTTGTATATGGAGCTGCTGACAACTATAATGCCTTCATCCTTCCCCCATACCCTTTCTCCTTCCACTCATCTTATTTCCCTTTCCCTCTTCCTCAGACAACCTTCTCCTACCACCTCCTCCCCACCAGTGCAGGACGAGAGGGAGAGGTGGCTTGGGATAGGCAGTTATATTTAAAGATTTGGGTGCGTCATAGACATTTTTTTTACACTAAGCAAACAAAACAATAGTTTTGGCATGTACAAATACTGAACGAAGTTATCAAAAGTGTTACTTACGATGCAACATGAAATACATCACAACATTTGGAGAAAAAAACGAATTACATGACCATACATCAATATCCATTTCATGTCTTTATTGTACCAGATTTCAGGACACCATATAGACAGAAAAAATAAAACGGCAGACACACTTTATGCGTTAATCCTCTTGATTTGATATAAATAGGAATCGTCTCCCTCAGGTTGTTTGGAGAAAAAAAAAGAAAGAAAAAAAAAAAAATCATCTAGTACATGTGTTTTCCCCTCGTCTTAACTTGCATTCCCTGTGTGTGTGGAGACAGCTCTGAAAGGACACTGTGTGACTGATTGGAAGGCGAAAAGAAGAAACAGTTTTGTGCCGATTGCACACAGACTTCTATTCTTACTCCCACTCGTATCAGTTGAAAGACTGAAAAGCTCTGTGGTGCTTTCCATGTGATTTACCACTCGCTGTGAAACATGTTGTGATGAGTGTTGGTAGGCCTACTTTCGTAATGTATGACATAAACACTTTACTCAGACTCCATGAAAACCCAGCACATAGATGTTCTATCGGATGTGATCTTTTAGTTCCTGTGGGAGATAAATACTTTTCGTGTGATCCCAGATTTTATGGAAGAAAGATTTTTTAAGCAATGTTTCCGTATTTTGATAAGAACTGGTTCATCGTGATAGTTTGTTCTAACACATACGATCAGAGATGTTCCACCCATTGTGATTTTGGAGTTCCTGAAAGAGAGAAATATTTTCCGTCTGATCGAAGATTTTACAATAGAAACATTTTAAACTCAATTTATGCACGTTTTAGAAAACTGTGTTTTAATTATGCCCCCCGCTCCCCTCATCTGTGTACAGATTGATTTGACGAGTTGACAACCCTGATAAGACACCTCGTGGTGGGCTGGACTGTATAAAGAACATGAATACAGTCTGATCAGCAGGACTATTATAGAAATGAAGTTGAAATTAAACATTTTCAGGAACAGCAGGTTTTGTGCCCCAGATCACAGTGTCACTACGTTCTACCTTTTGTTCAGGAGGAAGAAAGAGAGAGATGGGGTAAAAGCGTAGTGGAGTGTGGAGAGGAGGGTGGGAGGGTACCTAACTACATGCAACTCTTGAACCTCAAGGGAGCAGTATCCAAAACACTTTATTCAAGGTGGATGGATGTAGAAAGGTTTTAAAAAAAAAAAACAAGATCCAAGATTTTTTTAGGGAAAAAGATTTTTTTTTTTTTTAATTTAAAAAAGCTGTGTGGATGATTTTTTTTTTTTTAATGACTTTTGAATGAATTGACCAACGCGGAAACAGCCCTAATATGGGCCCTTTGCGGTCGGCTATGGTATAAGCAAAGTAGTATTATCTCTCTCACTCCTACTTCCATAATAGATCCTGGTCAAAGGGATACACCAACAGTGTCGGTCAGGAAATTTGAGCAGCTCTCTGAGACGTGCATCCATGAAACGAATGAAACTCGGCTGTGCATTCCTAGTGTTTCCTTTGGAGCCTGTAGTGAATTCAACTCTGCATACAGGAACCAGTCATGTCGGAACTGAAAAAACCCAACATAATGAATGGCTCTGAGAATCAAACTCACAACCTCCCAGCCTGCGATCCGTGACGTTCACCACTGTGCCATGGCACCTGGGGGAGAGAGGGCTGTGTGTGTGTGTGTGTGTGTGTGTGTGTGTGTTGGGGGGGAGGGGGGATTCCTCGGTGGCCTAATTCCTGCTATTCTGTGTCCATCAAGTCGGTGGCCTGCGGAATAAGTGGAACGTCACTGCAGCACGAACACAGGCTGCCCGATGACCCCGAAGGCAGCCTAAGCAGGTTGGAGGGTTCTGCTTCAACCATCCTGCAGTCAGAAGACTTCCCTGCAGGGAAATGGGGAACCTCGTTGCATCTTTCCTAGCTGCAGCCAGCGACCATCTTCAGATGGACCGACCATAACACAGACCTCGACCAGCTGCGTCTGCCCAGTTTTCTGGCTAACTGAAACGACGTGGATCGATCCTAGTCTGACAAGGATACTGAATATGACTAGCTGCCAGCGAACACAAAAACAACAAACAATAAACAGGCACTTGGACTACCTACCCCATGCAGACTTCAGTCTGGAAATAGCATTTCCATCAAGGCTTCGAGCTAATCGACATCAATCTCACTGTCCACTGCAGCTGAGAACCAGAATAAGCAATGAAGCCTGAAGAGTCTGCCCTGAGCAAAAAGGCCATGGTTCGCTCTTGGTGCTGTCACATACTGTGCCTCCCCGATGGAACATCTAACTGAACTAGAGCGTGTCTGGAGCCGTTGTCGTTGATTTTACAGTACGCCTAAAAGTTCAAAGTCAACTCATTCTTCTTCTGTTATTAAAAGTTGAGCTTACCGCTGCGCTTCCAAGAGGAAGTTGACAGCGGGTAAGATTGATACAGGCCCTCTTATTATACTCTATCGACGAGCGCGTCTGTGATCGGAAATGCTACTGTCTGAAAAGCTTGAATTGTATTCATTTAATAAAGACAGAAGGCGAAAAGAAATATACATGTGACAACAGGGGACGGAGAAAAAGAGGCTTCTCTTGGAAACGGAGATGGAACGACCTTTAAAGCCTACCCTGATATTACCTAAGCCTACCCTGATGTTAAAAAAAAAAAAAAAAAAAAAAGTCTAATTTAAAGGCTAATCTTGGTGTATGAAGGTAATGTTTGAATGATAATTGTGAGTAATTATATGCATCTCGGAGGATGGGATGGGGGTGGGGGTGGGAGGTGTAGTTGGCTTCATAAAGTTCGGCATAACAGAGTTGCTTTCCTTAGATTGTCTCCTCTACTACATGCAAACCACATCGTATAATTTGACAGGAGCGGGTAGACTTGGAAGCTTGGGGGGGGGGGGGGGGGGGGGGGGGGGGGAGAGAGAGAGAGACGTGGATATACAATGTAACACATGACATGAATCACATACGGTGAGCGGGGCGGATTTAGGGATGAACAGCGGTCACAAAGCCTCCCTGCACCCTAATGTTTTGTGCACGTAACGTCAACATGCAGTACACCACAACCTCCAGGCTGATCGACACAATCCACTCTTCGTTCTGCTGGCTAGGACTGGTCTCGTGTTACATTCAGGTGAAACGTCTCACCCCCACCTCCGCAGGACAGAAACAACTAGTCCCAGGACACCGGAAGTAGGAGCAACACAAACTCCAACACGTTAAATTAATTAAGACGGGCACCCGGTAGATATGCCAGCTCTTAGGGCTCAGCATCATGACAGGCCCGAGATACGCACTCCCAACATTTGACAGCCAGTCTGCAAATGCTCCGCTGCCGCTGAGCTAACATGCAGCGGAGGCACGAGATTGACTGCACCATGACTGGGTGACCTATATCGTGCACAAAAATAGGAACACGTAACGCTTTTACGAGGTAACTGCCTACTTGCAGTTTGGCCATTTTACGCAACGAACAGGTCAGTGGAGAAGCTGCTTTCGTGTTGGCCTCTACGTGACGTGTCACTCTTCTGCTTCAAGAACCGCTCCAGTCGCAACGATCGTCGGTTTGTTTGACCGATCCTGATAAAACAGCAGATTTTGAATGCAGCCACAGCAATGTTAGCCGTCAGCGTCAGACTGCAGTTTAGAAACTGGTAAACATCACGCCCCTGCTAGATTCTGTGAAACGGCACTCCTCATGGCGTCGGCACTCGGAACAGGTTCGAATTATGGATTCTTGATTTTTCTTTCTGTCTGTCTGTCTGTCTGTCTGTCTTTCTCTCTCCCCCCCCCCCCCCCCCCCCCCCCTCATTTTTG
>JADBJO010001281.1:192500-215000 GCA_016801955.1 Conus betulinus
ACAAGCGCATTACACGTAATAAGAGCATTTCTAGTTTGAAGATAGGGTCTTTTTCCCCAAGTTATCCCTTGCCCCTCTGTTAATGAATATGCAAGTATTAGAAAGATTGTTAGATTGTTGACTTAACTGTTGACATTGTATACAGGTGGACAGGGTGGTGAATATATATATATATATATATATATATATATATATAAATATATGTTTATATATATATATATATATGTGTGTATGTGTGTGTGTGTGTGTGTGTGTGTGTGTGTGTGTGTGTGTGTGTGTGTGTGTGTGTAGTGTGTGTGTGTGTGTGTGTGTGTGTGTGTGTGTGTGTGTGTGTGTGTGTGTGTGTGTGTGTGAGTAGTATTTGGAAGATTGTTAACTTGTTGACTTAACTGTTGACATTGTATACAGGTGAAGAGGGCAGTGTGGCCCGATACCTCGCGCAGTCGGTGGACAAGGAATGGAAGACGTTCCACAAGAACCTGGCGAGCTTTCCCCATTCCTTTCAGCTGGAGGATGTGGAGTATCTCAGTAAAGAAACCTGTCTCCAAAGACTAAACGTTTTGGCGGTTGATCTAAACAGTCAGCTCCCAACGCCACTGGAAATTGCCAGAACGCTGAATTTGATGAGTTACTTTCATTTTTTGTTGGGCCGTCCCAGAGATGCTCTGAAAGAAATCGAGGAGGCGCTTGTTCAGCCAGGAGAAGAACGAAATCTAGTATCTCTTGGGAACAAGGCTGCCATTCTCTGGCGAATGGGCGACCGTGACAAAGCCAGAGACCAAGTCAGGGCTCTGGAGGTGTTGAAAAAGGGCAACAATTTTGTTTACCTTACTCTGAGGGCAAGAGGTGAACTAGCGTTTAGTTACTCGTGCATCGGAGGCAACGTGTTTTGCCCAAAGGCGATCAAACTGTATCGTGAAGTCATAGCTGTAGCTGAAGCCAAGGCTCCTGAAATCTGGGTTGTGGATGTTTGGACTGGCTCTGACGCAGAGACGGTTTGATCACATGAGCAGCGTCCCCGTCCTCGCAGGCTCTGCAGAAGAACAGACACTCATGTCAGTTCTAGACCTTTTGAAAGACGTGATAAACGGCTGTGAGAGCAAGCACCTCAAAGCGAAGTGCTACTCTGAAATCGCCTGGTTACTGCAAGGACGGAGTGGAAGCAAGTCACAGGAACTGTTTGAAAGAAAGGCGGAGCTCACATCCATAGAAGCGTGTGAAAAAGCTCTCGAGATGGACCCACAAGACAGTTCCGTGCTGTGGAAATGTGGAAAAGTTTTCAGGTATGCTAACCGACTTCATGAATCTTTAGACCATCTGCAGAAGTCGATAGAACAAAGACCAACTACAACCGCGTATCATCATCTGGGATTAACCTTTAAAGACTGGCTAGGCAGGCGAAGACGCCCAAGAGAGGTGAACTGAATGTGAGAGGCAGAAGGGGGTCAAGATATGGCAGAGGAAGGTTTAACGTTGGTCGCTACAGCAGTCACAGAAGAATTGACTTTGAGGAAGATTTGGGGAAGGAGGGGGAACGAGTGAAATCAGAACAGGAAGGCAATACATAGACCTAGTCATTACGATAACGTCCCTGGTCGCAACGGCAGAGGATGGAGCACTAACCGTCGAAGACATCACCAGGCTGATTTTCAGGGTTCCCAGAGAGGACTGGATGCAAGACAATGGCAAAGAAATGTGGCCGCTGTCGGGTCAAGGATGTACAGTGTTCGTTACAGTGGGGTCTGTTCTGGAGGGCAAAGAAGATCGTGGACAAACCCGAACGTTACTGAACATGCTCTACGGCAGGAAGCAGTCACAGAGAGGGCCGGTGAAGGCAAGACGAGCACACACAGTGTGTACGCCCTCTCTGAAACCATACTAAAGGCAGTGAAGGCTTTCAGGCATCCAGTCAAAGACAGGAAATCCAGGAGACGGACTCTGAACTGCCAGCTGAGGCTGATCAATTACAACTCGACTTCTCTCGACTTTCATTGAATGTGGTCAGTCAGTATCCTCATTCCTCTCCCAGCAGACATGAAAGTCAGCATGCCTCTCCTGTTGGTTCAACCCCGCACGCATCTGGAGGTGCAGAACCTGCCTCATATCATGAGATAAGTCCCTGCGACAGGTGGTCAAATCTCCACCCCGAGAAGGCGAGCAGTTCAGTCGCTCAGATGAATTTGTTAAGGAGGCTCTGGACGCATTTCAGAAGGCCGTTGACTTAAGTGAAAGAGAAAACGTACACGCAGTTTATGACCTTGCCCTTATGCATAAAGCCCTGGGTGAGTTTGATAAAGCTTTAGAATGGCTGAATATCATGCTGTCGGCCAGGCACGGAACTCTGGGACCCTTTGATATGATTAATGCTCATGAACAAACTGGTTTAATTTTGAAACATATGAGCAGCATGGAACCTGATTTGCAGAAGAGAAGACGCTGGAAGAAGAAGGTCAATTCATCTGAACAAAGCGTTACGTTTGTGTTCCAGCCTGTGCAACAAACTGCCCAGACTGCAGTATTACATCCAGCATGTCTGGCATTCCTTTCAAACATTATTTCAAGCTGCGGAGGAATCTGATCGTCATATCACTGACAAGCTGTTCGAAAAAGCCAAATTGCTCAAGCTGATCAAAGACAATCGTCAGTCAATGAATTTGCTGCAAGAAATTTCAAACATTGCCCCAGGGAAAGAGAGAAGTCCAGATCATCTTAAAATATACATTGAGAATTACGTTGAGCTTGAACAGTTTGAAAGCGCGCTGACTTTCATTGAGATGTTAAGATGTACAGCGCAACGTTCGACCATGGACGATTTTGATGACAGCCAGTATGTCCAGAAGGTCTACATTAAGGCAGGGAAAGCAGCTCTTCTGAACAGAACTTCCCCTGATGCATTGAAGAAAGCAAAGTCATACTTTGCAGCTGCCTTTGCCGATTCTTATGAAGACACTGACGTAACCAGCAGCTCTGACGACGCTGAAAGCATGGAGGAAGCATACCGAAATGACTCGTGGGACATCATGCTTCTGCACGACAGTTCTGCTGACTCCAAGTCTGAAATTCTCGCCAATGTCTTTGACAAGGTGTTTGGTTTGAGGGTAACAGACATGCTAGAGGACTGCTTGCTGGGCTCTTTCGAAGACGTCAGTCTTTCAGTGGTCATGAGGAAGAGCAAGGTAGTCGTGGTTTTGGCAGAGAATCGTCAAGTATCATCCAAATTACGCTCAACGCTACGGAAAGCAGCAAGGAGACAAACTACAGTGGCACTCCTGGTGGACGGCAGCCATGTTCCCAAAGACATCAAAGATAAACGCCACATGGTTTATCCTGATGAACTTCTGAGCGAAGTAAACAAGGTACTGGTTGAAGATGGAGAACTCCCACCAAGTCTGGCGCAGAAATTATGTGATCTGTTCATTTTCCTCGTCAATGTGCCTTTCCCTTGATCAGCTGGACTAATGAGTTGATGGAGCCGAATAAAGACAGAAAAACAGCTCCTGTAAACCTTCTTTTCCTCCGCCTGTCATCGCAGGAGTAATGCCAAGGCCGTTTTTCGTCTGCCAGTCTTTTTTTTTCACCCTGACGTATTATCTATGCCATTGGCTCAGTGGCCTCTGCTCGTTCTGGATCCCCTCCAATACACCCCAGCTTGGAATTTGATGCTTTTTGTTTGTTTGTTTGTTTGTTTCTTTGTTTGTTTTAATGATGATCTGTCATTGAAGATGGTGATCATGATGCTGTGGTATTTCATTTTCATCTGAGACTACCACACGAACGGGGTAGCACTCTCTATGTTGCCTAGTCTCGGAAAATATCCTGGTGCCAACCAAGACCTGAGAGACACAGGTACCTCAGTGTGGTCAGGACATTCGGTCAACACTTACTCTCAGAGACGCCTGTGCTGTTTAGTTTCAGTCTTCCCATTTGAACCCATAGCATGTTTAACATCTCTGGGTAGGAGCTGGCTGGGGGCTGAAAAATCACCAAACTATTTGGTTGATGGAACTCGGACCTCTACCTCCAGTCCCAGCTCGCAACCCGTGACCACTGCGCAGTGGTGGTATGGTGCTCTGTCCCATTTAGAACAATGTCTATATCCAGACAACATGACGCAGAAAATCGAACGCTTTAGGGCTTGATTATCACCATTCCTATTGGAAGGTGGCTGATCTTCCAGTGGAGCAACCGACACATAGCTGATGACCTGTCATCCGGCTTTTTGGGAAAACAGCGAAGCAGAACTACAAGACCTCGATCATCATACCAGTCTTAGAGAAAATACTGACAAGATATGGAACAACAGTCATCTAAAAAAAAACAAAAAACAAGATTCAAAGCATATAAACGTACTCCCAGTTTATTTTGAATACGCGTGTACATTTCAAGAGCATAATTACTGTGAAAATACCCATGGTCTACCAGTCAGTTATTAGATCTAAAGCTATTTTGAAATTCGTCAAATACAGTACTTTCATAGACAAGAAAACATCACAATCAAACATGCGTCACAATGTATTTCGTCACTGACATAAACTTTCTGAGATATTCCATAAAGAAGAAAATACCGTTTGGGGCCATTGTAACCGTTAGTAACGGCTGTTCTGGTAAAATAAAACATCGGGCATCATCCGTGACCCATAGTAAAATACCTACAAATTTCAGTAAGGTCGGCTCAGAGGTCTTGTCTGGAGCGAGTGGGAACACATTTTGACCACGGACGGACAGACAGACACACACACAGACGGCATTTCTTCGTTCCCATTGTAAAGTACTCCCTCTTCTATAAGAACTGGGAGTACAAAAAACCACAAAATCCCGGTCAGCATTGCCAGACAACAAGCAGCAGCCAACATCCCGCCGAATTGGTCATCAACGGTGGAAGCCGAGATGGACTGTGCACGTTCCAGTCACATATGAAAAGTGGATAGGGGTCAAACCCCTACGAGGCTCGACCTGGTCATGTCCGCTGTGAACAGTGCCCCGGGCATCAGCATCATCCGCAAAACGAGCCCTATCAGTTTTTACAGTGAAGATGACAACTTTGCTAGACTTGCTCTTTTTTTTTCCCCTGGTATCTAAGCACCGTCCTGTGTGGGCACAATCGCCTGACGTGGACAGTAAACCTCAAAGCTAAAGTCCACAAGAATCTGAGAAAAAAGCTTCAAATAGCTTTTCTTCCTGCTCCTCTCATACATTGTGTAACAGACGATAAATCTCGGACGGCCAGGCCAGTACATTTGCTGGCAGATCAGGAACCTGTCAAGGTAACACGTTTGTGTTAGATGCGTGTATAGTTCGGTAAACTCGGGTTACTGATGTGTACTGTTTTGGCTCTCTGACCACGATTGCCTTATACACCACAACGGAGCTTGGAGTTTCCAGATGCTGGCTGACCAGTCAGCTGAATGGATAACATGACGAACTAGACTGTTATAGTTACACACTTACCATGTTGTGAAAACTGAAGACCAGGCCGAGAATTGAGGCCGCGATCCAAGCATCCATCATGGCACCCAGAGATCGTCCTAATGGCGTCAAAGGATGATGCTGGTGAAGATCTGTATGTACAAGTGGTCATAAATGCTGATCTCCACCGGGGAGGAACAGTTAACTGACTTGCATGACAATGAGAGGTGTTTTATGTTTACCACTTACCATGGTTGTAAAACTGAAGACCAGGCCGATAATTGAGGCCGGGATCCAAGCATCCTCATGGCACCCAAATCGTCCTAATGGCGTCAAAGGATTAGGCTGTGAAGATCTGGTACACTGGTCTAAATGCGATCTCCACCGGGGTAGGAACAGTTTAACTGACTTGCCAGGGTTTTTTTTTCTCGACCAATTCTTTCTCGTTGGTACCATCCGTGTTTTTTCGCTTTATAGACTGGGCTATACCACATTTGTCATGTGACAATGCCCCTTCTCCCTTGCGGGGCGGCTTTTTTGTGAGGTTAAAGGGGACAGGAGAGGGGTGGGTGGCTTTAAAGGTGTTTTGATTACGCTATTACATTTAAGTACTTCCGACGTTGGCCCAGGCTTTCGACTGAAATTAAAGGAAGAATTTCATTTTGAAGTGAAAAAAATGTTTAAGTGCACTTGCGTCGATCACTAGTATCCTCCATTTTAAACTGTCGACGAATAATTATGTGCATTTTTTCTCACTCTTCCTTTCACGGCAAATTGACATAACCATACACACTTAAAAAAATACATCTTTATATACCTTAAAACGCCCGTCTTGCGCCGAATTTGAGAAGTTAATTGATTGTTCGCTCTTCGTTTTCATTGGCTGAATGTTGGTTATCTTGCCTGAGAGAAGACCTAAGAGGGTCGAAACCCGTCGTATTTTGTCTTGTAAAATTTTCCCCTGTTGTTTGGCGGACTGACTAATAACTTTTCTTAAAATCTGTTTGTGACTAAATAATTCTTTTAAAAGTCTGTATATAAACACTCCGTCAGCAATAGATACTGCAAAGGGCCATGCATGTAGGCCTACCCAGCAGCAATATTTCTTCAAAAAAAAACAAACAAAAGACGCACAAGTAAGCATTTGCAGCTAACAAACTCACATAGACACCAAAACAACAAACCCCAGACAGAATGTATGATAACGCGGCACTCGAACTAGCAAACCTGATCTTTAGAACAAACAAAACCACGGTGGGGGAAAAAAAGCGGTGAAATGAAAGAAAAGAAGCAAACACGGCTGAACATGAAGATTTGATGCAGATGAATTCTTCCGTTCCCGAGCATTCACACAGACACTATACTGTGATACGTCACTTCCATCAGTCATAAATTTCTTCATGATGTTCATCATCAGCGCTGCCCCATCCCAGACTGTCAGTGCCTTCACACTTCAGAGTCAGGCTCGATATGCCCGTTGGGTTTCTCTCCCATCACTGGACAACCTCAGTTGTGGCACAGGTTACCACCCCCGCGCCCCCCCCCCCCCCCCCCCCCCCCCCCCCCCCCCCCCCCCCCCCCCCCCCCCCCTCCCCGCCAAGGAACGACTGGTGTACACTGGCCTTCTAGTTACATATGCCTCAACAACAACAACAACAACAGCAACTACAGCAACAATGATAATGAAATAATATAACGATGATGATAATGAATGATCAGAGATAACGATGATGATAATGATCAGAAGGAGAAAAAGGAGAACTCACGCACGCATGCACGCACACACATCTCTCTTTTCTCTCTCTTTTTCTCTTTTTCTTCATCTTCCATTTGTTTTGTGTATTTTGTTCGTTTTTGTTGTGTGTTTGTTGTTGTTGTTGACCGAGAGTCGGCACATACTTATTTCAGCGAAACATTGTGTGCCAAGGGAAGCTACTATGAGGAAACAGTTAACGGAACTTTCTCAGAGTTTCTCATCCTTGTTATCCACTTCCGAGTTGAAAATGGCGTTAGCTGTGGTTGTATTCAGCGGAATACTAGGCACTGCTCTAAGAATTCTGCTGTTTTACACTGGAATTCCTGCATGGCTTCAAGAGAGAAGAGAGGTGTCACTCCGCTTACCTCATGGGAGAGGGTTATGGAGGGAATAGCTCTGCAGAAGCAGCGCGCATTTCACCGTATACGGGGGACATTTTCCACGAAACTCCACTTTTGTTGCAGTTCCTGCGACTGGTTGAGCACATTCCCGGCGGTTCCAAAACCATTTTCATTGCCGCCGATATCATCATCGGGATTCTTCTCAATGAAATTGCTTGTGAGTTTACGAAGTATGAGTACAAGAGGCAGCAGAACGAAGTATCGGTGTACTGTACCACGGCCAAAAACCTGCTGTTGAAAGCGAAGTCCGCGATCACAGTTCCTATGACGGTGGCAGTGATCCATTTCTTGGACCATATAGCATCGCATCCTGCCTCGCTCACTCCACTGCTATTTTACCAACTTAGCAGTTCTACTGTGCTGGGTCTACACTCTGAGAGGGAATGTTCTTTTAAGTTGTCTGGCTCTGGCAGTAGCAGCATACCAGTCTGTGTACCCCATCATCTTCATCATCCCTGTGGCAACACACCTATTCCTGTTGACAAACGCGAAACCACCATCCTTCATTTGTAAAGCAGCAGTTCAGAGCTACATCAGAACAGTTCTAGTGTTTGTAATGTGTCTGGCATCACTCTTGGAGCATCATCATTCTCTTTGGAGGGATCCTGGGCATTTCTTCGTGCAACATATGGCTTTATTCTCGGTGTCCCTGACTTGACCCCAAATGTGGGTGTGTTCTGGTATTTCTTCACTGAAATGTTTGAGCATTTCCGTATTTTCTTTGTATGTGTATTTCAGATTAATGCCTTTGTCTACTCCATTCCGCTTGCTGTGAAGCTTTGTGAGCGTCCACTATTTCAGCTGTTTGTGGTCATGTTTGTGGTGTGTCCATCTTCAAGTCCTACCCAAGCTATGCAGATACAGCTTTGTGCCTGTGTCTGCTGCCCCTGTGGAAGCATGTATTTGGGTATCTTCGCAATGTGCTGGTGGTGTCTGTGATGTACATGGTGGTGGCAGTTGTAGCGCCCATTTTATGGCATCTGTGGATTTATGCAGCGTCTGCTAATGCAAACTTTTACTTTGCCATCACTCTGCTATTTTCAAACTGCACAGATTTTCTTACTGACTGATCTGCTGTTTGCTTTCCTACGCTATGAGTATGACTTGAAACATGGCACAGAGCACTGTCTGCCTGATGGAAGGAAAACATCAGTGGTCCTAGAATAAGTGTATATAGCATGTCATGACTTGTTTTATGATTTACAGTTTGTTAACATTATCATTAAGTGTGCATGTTAGCTAATAGACAAGTACATGGGAAAAAGATGTTCCCTATAGCCTTGTAATGCCTCATATGTTTGACTGGACTAAGTGCACCAAAGACCAAGCTGTGTGCAGCAGTTATGAGGAACTGGTGAGAAAAAAGCACTATTTGTCACCCAAACCAAACTAATTGGTTAGCCTGCAAATGCCAAGGGGAAGAGGTGAAACTGGAAAAAAAGCTATGTTTGTTTCTGAGCTTTCTTGATTAAGCTTTTTTTTTTCAATTCAATTAAAGAGCTTTTGTTATTCAATTGCAGATCATGGTTATTTTTTTGTTTTTATAATGCTGTACAAAGTATTAAGTTGTACTATGACACTATTGACAGACTGGGTTTGCTTTCATGGTATAATATAGATCTGTATATATGTTGCCTAGAGAGAGATTTGGAGAGAGATTTTAAACAATAACTTCATGAACTTTAACATTATCATAGTTGTAAAAATGTACTTGTAAGTTACTTTTTGTTTATGTATCATGTATAAATACATGAGTTTATATACGTAATATGATATCATATACATATGTATATGAATATATGTGTATTATATATTTATATGTATGTATAATTTATGTATGTATGTATATATACGTATATACATACATATATATATATATATATATATTTATACGTGCACACATGTATGCGTGTGTGTGTGTGTGTGTGAGTGTGTGATTTCCGATTTTGAATGAAAAATTCTCTTGGTGGTTTTTCTTTCTGAATAGTTTATGAACTGTGTGAGAGGATAACTCTTGATAGTGACAGTTTGGGTTTTACAATTTTATTTGATCATAGTATAGGTTTGTTTTGGCATCATTATTTGACCATGTCAAACTTGGAAGCCATTATGACCAGTTTTGTTCAGTATTTTATCAGTGAAGAGCTCAGTGAGTTATTGAGATTTATAAGGGGATTGATCATACTTGTGTAAAAATAATAATGAGTGTAATCACATACATGTGTAAAGGCACATGTTATTAACTTTTTGTTTAATCCTTCCATACTTTTTTTCCTTTGTCTAATTTTTTTTTTTTTTTTTTTTTTTTGTGTAAAGGCGGCTTTTTATTAAATTTCTCACTTTTTCTCTGACTGTCTTGCATCATGCAAGTATGTGTGTCGTATTGCTACTAATGGAGACAATGGACAATTTCTTGCTGACATTGTCTTTTTTGTCCTCCAGCCACAAATTTTTTTTCTCATCATAAAAAAAATTTTTTTGGTCTGTGTGCAAGTCCTCCCCTCCCCCCCCCCCCCCCCCCCCCCCCCCCCCCCCCCTTTTAAAAAATTTTTTTATTTGGATGCTGTGTCAACTCTCATTCACCCTGCAAATCTTGTTTTTATGATGGAAAGTTTCATGTATACATGTGAACTTAAGCAGTTTAGTGTTTAATACAGAGCGTCTGGGTTTATTGATGTGCTAATGTTGGTGTACTGACACATTCGAATCCTCTTTGTTGCAACAAAGAAAAAGAGAGTGAGGGAAAGAAGAAAGGAGGAATAGACAGACAGACAGAGAAAAAGAAGGAAAGAAAGGAAGGAAGCAAGAAAGAAAAGGAAGAGGGAAGGAAACCAAAACGAAAAATAATTTGTAGCTGTGTAAAAATCAAACAGAATTACAAAAGAAACACAGTTGTTAAGCAATAATTGTGAAACATTATTAACTTATTTAGGGATTTCCTTCAACTTCTGTATAAACAAATTACAGCAATTAAGGTTACCATGCAGAAATAAGCTGCAACCTGTATACCAAATTATGTAAAATGCTGTGGCAGCCTCTTCTGTTTTTTTTTTTTTGAGTGTGGTTTGATTTGTTTTTTGCTTTTTTTTTTTTTTTTTTTTTTTTTTTTTTATTTTATGATTTTATTGATTATGATCTGTGAAGCAGTCAACTAAACCAGTTTCTTGAATTTGTAGACATAAAATATATAGTGAGTGGCGTTTCAGTCTAACTTTGCTCGTAGAGTTCAGTATGTTTGTGCAGCATGATGATGTATTAATTCTTAAGCATCAGGATGACCAGAACTTAGCAGAAGACCCAGTTAATTACTTTCTCAAATTTTTGTTGTTGTTTTTTTGTTGATGTTGACTGCGATCTTGAGAGTATTCTTGTCTTAATTTCAGTTCACTCTTCAGTGTCCAAAATCTTGAGCTGGAAGCGTTAACATCATGAAAATTGTTGTCATCATCATTGTTTCAGACATAAGTCTCACAATTGATACAATGATAGCACAATTTAGTAGTAGGGAATAAAACAAAATGTTGGCTAACAATTCTCCGTCATCACATGAATGACTTGGCTAAGATTTCAGTAAAAGAAAAGAAGGGTGGAGGAGAACAGGAGGAGAGAGAGGAAGAAAATGAGAACCTGAAATTAGGGGAATAAGTTATAGAAGTTGAACCCTTCACTTGCTGTATATGGGAACCATCGCAGTCCCTCTTGAAGACAGATTTATTCATACTGCCTGCTCCTGTGCACAGGTCTAAGTGAAGTAAATGGCTAGAGTGATTTACAGCCAGAAATTTGAGAAAAGGAAAAGAAAAAAAGATGTTTCTAGTAACATGGTATATATAGAAATTGCAGAAATAGGGTAGGCAGACTTTTTTGTAAATTGAATTAAGAGAAACATTACTTCCAATTGCCTTTACCCCCCCCCCCCCCCCCCCCCCCCCCCCCCCCCCCACCCCTCTTTCTGTTTTATCCTTAGGTGTGCTTTCCATGAAACGATTTGGAGTACTTGAAAACTTGTGTCAATCCTGTGTGGATCCTGGATTATAACTTGTCTACAAGTGTGTTTTTAATTTTGCACTTTTGTATTTGACACACTTTCTTTGTATAATCTGCAAAGCAGGTTTTCATTTTTTTGTTGAACTGTTTCGAAAAACAAAAACCTGTTCAAATGATGTACAGTGTTGAGTGCTACTCATTGTCTTTTTGTGTGTGCACTCACTCTCATTTGTGTGTGTGTGTGTGTGTGTGTGTGTGTGATGACCCCCTTTGATTTTCAACGGTTTTTTTTTCTTTACCCTGGTAAGTTTATGTTTTAATTAGGTACATTCTGGGCTTAATGAAGTTCTGATACTTTACCAGTGAGCAGAATATTGAAAAATTGAATCATGATTTTGATTGAACAGTTCTCTGATTTATTTGACTTTTGAGCTAAATCTTTGGAAAGCTAAGTAATTGTTTTGTTGACCAACAGTTTGTCCATTTAGCAATTTTGTTTTGAAACCCCCCCCCCCCCCCCCTCCCCCTTCCCCATTCACTACCCTATTCCCTTCCTTCTTCACCCTCTCCCTCAAATTGAAAAAAGAAAAGAAAAGAAAAAAAAAAGAAAATGCATAGTTGTGTTGCTGTAACTAGTAAGTGGAAGACTAAGACTAGAGGGAAAAAATTAGAATAAAAAAGAGAGAGAGAGAGAGAGAGAAAGAAATGTCATCACAGTCAAAAAGAAAAATCAAACTAAGTGCGCAGTTAAAACTGTAGGTGGGTGGTTGGCTATGCTTCCAGTCCCACATTAGAACTTCTGCAGTACATTTTGTTAATTTGTATCTGATCTGCCCAAATGAATGATATTAATAATAGTACTTTATACCAAGACACATTTTTGATTATGAAGACATTTTATAAAATAGTATTGCTATACACTAATGTTAGTTGGAATTAAAAAAAAGCAAGTAAAACTTTTTTCTAACTTAAAAACAAAATCGACTTTGAGATGAATTCACCAGTGAGCATGCCAGTAATTCATAGAGCTGGTACAGCAAACTCAAAGACTAGTTAGTCAAACGAATATAATTGGTAGTCTGATCACAGAATTGGTGAAGGTCTGGTGCTATGAAAGTAATGGTCGATTTTCCAGCACCCGCCATCCCGTTGTCAAACATGAAACAAAAGTCAAATTGGTATGGCAGTACTGGTGGCCGATATCAATACTGCCTCATCTGAACCAGGAAACCTGTTAAATGCAAATCATGACTTTACTGCTTGAATTTGTCACATAGTGTTGAACGATATTTGTAGCCTATAAACTGCACAAACTTTGGGTGAATTTCCACCATGTGCCATGTGTGTACAAGTGAAGTGGATGGCTATATCAACATTCGGATGTCTGCAGACATATTGTTTTTTTTCCCCCCATTAATACATTATTGTAGATATGCTTAATATTGTAGTGATCACAATAGTTTCTTGTACATAAATCCCAGGATGAAATTATGATTCATGTGCTGTGCATCTGTACATTTTTTGTAAGGTAGTTTTCGTTTTTTTTTTTTTTCTTTAAATATGGATTTAATCATTGCCTTGCCTCATACATCATTGCCTTGCAGTGCTGCTTCTCCACCTTGTGGAGAAATCCTCCCATAAGTAAATTTGGAAAATCATTTGTAAGGCTCCGCTGAAAAACATAGACAAACGAATCACAAGACAAAACATAATGTGTTTTGACCTCTTAGGTCTCCTTCAGGAAAGATAAACAACACTCAGGACAAAGAAAATGAATGAGCAGTCACTTATTTTCATCCAATTTTGACGCAATTCAACATGTTCATCTTGTGCCAAATTGGATGAAGATAAGTTATAGCTGGTTCATTGATGTTTTCCTGAGTGTTTTGTGTGTCTTGCTTGAAGAAGACGTAAGAGGTAGAAACATGTTGTGTTTTGCGTTGTGATTCCTTTGTCCACATTTTTTCATCGAAGCCTTATAAATAATTTGTCAAATTTGTTTAGATTTCCACCTGCAGTCGCCTCACTTTGCAGCTAGACCTCCCTTCAGTGGTTCAGAGCAGGTGGTGGGAAGACTGACTTACATATATATATATATATATTATAATAATGTCTGGATTGTGGGCCAGATCTGAGAGAATGGAAATTGATTCAGATCAGGAGTGTTATGTATTCATTTATAATTATATGAATATAATTTTTTAGGTTGCAGACTTGTTGCCTGGGACTGGGAGATGGTGAGTTTTATTTAGAACTATGAGAGGCATGCTTTATTTGTTGGGAGTGGGGGACCTGGCAGGGTCCTATTGTCCAGACCAGAGTTGAATGTGCGATGAGTTAAAAAAATGAGAAGACTGGAACCACACAGTCGAGTTTCATCCACTAGATGGATGGATGAATTTTTGAGTCTCAGGCTCAGAGTATTCTTCTTGGGGCTGCTTGATGCTGGGACATAGAGAAGTGTGGAGAACAGTCCTGTCCTGTTGTTGCTGACCAGACTGAAACTCTTTTGTTGTATGTCCATCAACCTTATCCTCAGTGGCTACCATGAAAAAAAGAAACATGTCTCAAATTTTATGGCCCTACTGTTGTAGTTACTTAGCTTTCATTTTCCCCTAGAGTGATGTCCATGCATACAGTGAGTTTTGTGACAAGGTTGCCGATATCAGCAACTTCAAGGGGACTGTTTTTTAACGGACGTGATAGTGCCATCAAGAGTGGCCAGAATGCTCACTCACACTGGTTTAGCAAGTTCAGTAATTATTTTTTTATCATTAGTGGTAATGATTTTTGTGTATGTTGGATCAGAACAGGCGCCACTGATCACCACCAAACCGACTCCGCAGCAGTGCAGCATCTTCTCCTCTGGTGGGTTGCCAGTGCTGAAATGGAAGAAGACCAACCTGGGTATGGCTGCATTTTTTTCGATGAGCTGGACTATGCAGCATGAGGATAATGCCATATGGAAACATGAAATATGACAGAAGAAAAGTAGTGATTCAAATCACAGTGAGTAGTAATATCCAAGATGTATGTTTTGATGATTGATCATCACTCTAGGTGTCCTGTATTTCCTGGACCAAGTCGCTGCTATTGACCAATTGAATTACAATCGGAAGAGTTGTTCAGGATACGAGAGAGTCACATTTTTACTGTGTGATAAACCACTCAGCATTAATTTTAAGCTTAATTTTTCGAGCATTGACGTCGATTATACAGTTAACTCAAGGCACAAATATTTTACTCTGGATTTATATTAAGACTTTGGTTCAAGGTGGTTCCTGGCACACTAGCATACTATACAGTTCTAAATCTATAAATATGCTTGTAGACTGATACTATTGTCCATGATCAGCAAGGTTTGAAACACCATTATCAATCAAAACTTTAACATAGCTATAGCTGAACTCTGTCTATTCAAATTTGTGAATGATCATCATGAAGAAGAAAAACCAAAACAAAAAAAGAAGAAAAAAAAAAAAACCACCGCACACACACACACATTGCAGATTTTGTAATCCTTGATATCCCATTCTTGTGGTCAGTCTCCATTTTACTTCATTTTGACTTGCAAATTGCATGGATTGTTGGATGTGTATGTCAGCAGTTTGATGAGTTTGTGTTAGTGATGATGATTAACTTCATTAAGTGTATCCAGTATTTCACAAAGATTTAGAGTTGGATTCAAGACCGCACTAAGCCTTGTAGAGTTTCGCATTTTGTCATGCTGATTGTTGTATAGCATTACAAGTTGTGCTTATAAGTATAGGTTCATGTTTTTTCCTTTTTTTTTTTAAATTTAAAATTTATTACTTGGCTATGAAAAAGAAATGGTTAGATGTGTATAGTTCAGTGGACAGAATGATTGATACCATATCGTCTCAATGACACTTGCTTAGGAATGTAATGCTGGAGAATGTGCATTATGACATGTCATGAAAAGATGCTTACAGCTGGTACAGTCAAAGAAAAAGTTGCAATTTGTCACAATGAATTGCTTGTAAAGCCCTTGTATGATGTGCTAGAAATGTTCACAGTTGCCATTACGGGAACTGTGGCGGTGTGTATCAACCGTTGGTATAAGAGACCGTCATTGAACACAGGAATCATTTAGTAGAGGAAAATTGACTGTGTACATTTAGTGAAAATGTCTGTCACTACTCCATTGAAGTGTAAGGGCAGACTGGTGTAGGACTAAGCAGTTATTGGCATCCAGTGGGGTTTGGGTTGTGGTGTCCTGCCAAAGTGTGCCAAGTTCTGCTAGTCGAATCCAAACAGGTACTGCTGAATATCCACTTTATAATGTGGTGAAAGTGCAGGGTCTTTTCTGTTCAGTGGCCTAACAGTGATGAGATATTTTGGACTGTTGGGGGTGCCACTTGAACTCAGTGAGTGTGGATCTGGCTGTACATGACGGGTTTCAGTGTTACGATTAAGGGTTGGGAACTTGGAATGAGCAATGCCATTGCCAGAATACTTAACATGTGTGTCACTGAAAAGGAATGGAAAACGGAAACAGCTGAGAAGCAACAACATAGGACCAGTGGAAGCTGCTTGTATGAATGATTATGCATAAGGCTAATCAGACAAGCAGTTTGAGATTGCAGAGCTACTTTTGTTACAAGCACATTTTGGAAGGGTATTATTTTTTTCAATTGTTAAAGATTTTTTATTGAGGAATATAGGCTTTGATAATCGGTGATTTCGTGTTCACTCCCTTTGACTTATCTGGCTTGTTCTGACGCACTGTGAGCAGAATACTATGGTTTTGTCTTTTTCATGTTTTCTTTTTGATTCTTAAAATGGTGATTTTTGTATGCATGTGTTGATAATTTGTTAACCAGTTATATGATAACCTCACATGCTCTGTGCTGCTCCCCCCCCCCCCCCCCCCCCACCTCCCATCCACCTTGTGCCCAATGTAAATATTTTTGCTATGTGCCCTTTGGCTTTACTTCCTGACTTGTTCTTGCCCATTGCTTTGTGGTGTTTTTATTGTTGAGTTTTGAGGAGTTGATTAGCAACGCCTGATACATGAACAAACCAGTCGGTTGCTTGAATCCTTGTCCCAGTTACATTTTGTTTTTATATTGGATATATGTAACTACTTATGGATAATATGGAATATGTTGAACATTGAGTTTTTTTTGTTTTGTTTTTTTTCCAATTAAGTAGCCAACACAGCTGTTTTTTGTTTGAACTCTCCAGCACTCTTCAAGGTGTTTGCCTGCTCTTAGGGGAAGGATGTATATAAATTTGGTGCTGGTCAGAAGTGTGTGTGTGTGGTTTTTTTTTTCTGATTTTCTATCAATTGTTCTTTGAGTCAAAGTCATTCTTTATTTGATAAATATAGTGTTTCTTTGATCTTTCACATAATCTTGAGATGTCATTACATGGTTTCTTTAGCTGCTCTGGAATCTTTGAAATTATTATTGGATTATTTAACTTCACCCAGCAATTCTGGAAGTGTGATTTCAAAGGAAGGTAATATTTTGTCGGTGAACATTGCATCATGTATTATTGTTAATCAGATGATTTCAAAATGTATTGAACAAAGTTTAGGAAAATGGAGGTTCTTCTTGTGGCGTGACTCTGTAGCTTATAACCGATACAGATACTGTTGTAAACAGTACCCTCCATATCAACACTTAAGTTTATTCAGATGATTTTTCTTCCCTCAGAGGATAATACATAGAGCACAGTTTTCTTTCAGATCTCCTCAACTTTCTTACATCATGGCTCATGAAGTATTAAGATCCGTCTGTGATTTGCACAACCGAGTTCACTATACCCAAAACAGGCAAGTCAAAATTTAAGTGAACTGGATCAGATGAATTGGTCCCAGTATCATAATTTGACTGACATGAAGTTTGGTTTTATTCATTATTTGTCCATGTCCAAAAGACCCCCCCCCCACCCCACCCCACCCCACCCCATCAGTTGAACAGTGCTGATGAGTCTGCCGGATGGTAGCCAAAAGCTCCGCTTTCGTCCATCTATCTTGAGAGTCCAGGTATGAATTTTAATCAAAACTTAAGTCCTATAGATTTTGGGTAAACTGCGCACAGCTGTATAGATTTTTTTTGGCATTTGTTGATGCCCGGTAAATCTATATGCAGCTATTGAGGATGCTTTATTCTTTGTCTTAGTGCAGAGTTAAAGCTAAGAGACCTCAGGCAGGAGATGAAGCAAGAGAAAAACAAAGTTGGTAGCTGCCTGGTGTTCACCTTACTGCACATCAGTTTTACATAGAGACAGTCAAGTGAGTGACAGGTCTTTTGCAGGTGTGTTGTCGATGAACTCCTTTGAGTATGTATTCATGTACATGTTACCACATCAAACCATAGACAGGCAGGATTTCAGTTCAAGTGGTAAGTGAACTGAAAGATTGGCAAAGCTCAGTTTCTGTTGCCGTCTCGCACGTGGTGAAAGCTGACTCTCTTGCTTCTCACCCTTTTCTCTTTCCTTCAAACGTAGACATAAAATGCTTGCCTGCAGAATGATAACAGAGTGAAGCTGAGACTCCAGTTCTGATTGATTAATGAGGTTCCTCCACTGCAGTACCCGGCATCATCGGCATTGCAGTTCCAGAATCACTGGCATTGGTTATGGAATTCTGATCATGTCAGGCCTGCTTTTATGATGTTTTTTTTTAGTTTAAAATGCATTGTACGAAGCAGTATTACAGCTACGGTTTTCGACATTGTTCGGTATGTGCAATGGACCATGATTTTTCATTGTTACAGTTTGCAAATGATTATGCCATAAAATGATTAAGAGAGCATGTTTTGAACATTGTTACATTATTTTCTTTCTTTTACTACTGTGTAAATTGTTATTCATTTGTTGAGGTTTCTATGAATTTTGAGAATATTGATTTTTTTTCATTCTTTATGATTTCAGTTTTAGTGTTGATTGATCTGGAATTAATCGTTTGATGTTTTTGTGTTTTTTTTTTTTTTTTTTTTTTTTTTTTTTAGTGAGTTTGCCGTTTGCTTGCAATGCTTGAATATTAATGGCTGTTCTTGTTTCAGTAAAATTTGACCATATAAGAATGAAGATGGTGTTTTATGTTGTAACAATTGCTCTGTTAATTTTCCAGAAGTATTAACACACACAAAAAATTCACTGTTCTCAATCTGTTTGCCTGTCTGTCTTTCAAACATGGAGAGTAACACGAGCATGTTTGACTGTAAGATCTGTACAACTGGTGATGTAAGTAATTAGTTTCGTTGGTCCACTTTTGAATTCTACAAAAGAGGAAAAAAATAAAGGAGACAAATGTAAGCGAGTGCATGCAGTCAGCCAGCTGCCTTGGCACGGTGATTGGCATCACTGATTCCGGGCTGGGATGTCGTGGGTTTGAGTCCATCAGAGTCATTATTTTTGTGGATTTTTCTGCCCCAACTTCTTCGTATCCACAGTTGAGTTTGCTGCGGGTTCGACTGGGACCACACAATCAAGTTTCGTCCACTTAAATGGATGCCTCTGAGAATGTTGCTCAGATTACCTGACCAACACTGCAGATGTCTGTTTCTCGAGGCTGCTTGACGCCGGGATGCATTATGAAAGTAAGTGTAGAATACAGCCCTGTCAGGCAGTCTCAGACTGAAATCAAACTCCTATCGCATTATCTTCAACATCCTTATTGTCATCGATTATCATCAAAATAAGGAAAGTTACAGAAAAGAATTCTGTGGACTTTCATGCCCTGTTCTTAAGGTGATCTGAATTCAAATTTCCTGACAACATGTATACATATGTCTTTAATGATTTCGTACTGAGATTGTGGATATTGATAATTTCACAGTGACTGTACTGGACAGACGTGACACTTTCCAGTGGAGGAGGCTCACTCAAGCTGGCTCTGTCACTAGGTAATCTTTGTTGTCAACAGGGGGCTTAGTAGATGGTGTCCTGCATATTCTGGATAACAATAGGCTTCACTGAACACCGAACTGACTCAACAGTAACACAGAGTCTCCTATCATGAACTGCTTCATGATGACTTCAAATCATGGTTCCTCGTGGATTGTTGGTGCCAGAGCAACAGCAGGTTAGCTAGGACCTGGCTGTGGATGGGGATACGCAGTGAGTGGCGCTGGAGTAATACTACAGAAGTGGCACGGAAAATGAGGAAAGGTAAGGTAATGTTGCTTATATCCCAGCCGACCGCTAAGGGCCATAAGGGCCAGTCATTCATTAGGGCTTTCACCATGTTGAAGTACACTTTTCAATGTTGTTTCTAGCCCGACCGCTAAGGGCCATTTCAGGGCTGTCACCAGTCAACTCGCAAGTCATTCATTCACACTACCCTTTGAAATACATCTTCTAAAAACAGACCAGAACTTTTGTTAAAAATGTTTCTACTGTAAAATCTCAGAGCAGATGAAAAATGTCAGTCTCTTTCAGAAATTCAGAGATCACGTAAGGGGGAACATCTCTGAACAAGGTTTTCATGGAGTCTGCCGTAAAAAAAATCATGTCTCACATCATGCAAGTCCCAACACTCTAACAGAATATGTTTCATTGTGAGCGGTACATGACATGGAATGCACCACGGAGCTCCTTCATTTTGTAATAGGTACGAATGACTTAAAGCGAATGGTCAGTGTGCAGTCGGCATAAGACAATTTCTTCTTTTTGACCACCACACGGAACATGAGACGCCACCCAAAAAACCCCAAAACATTATATCAAGTCAGTATGGGTGAGCACTTGGCCCATGCAGGGTTGTTGAGATCTTTTTCAGTATGATTTGTTTTCCCCCACTTCTGGACTTTTTCATCTGTTTCCATCTATTCAACCAGTTTGTTACTTTTACAATGTTATATTTTTTTTTTCTTTCAAACTGTCGGCCACTGTTTTTTTTTTTTCTTTTTTTCTTTTTTTTTGGTTGTGGCCCACTTGTTCTTTCATTTTCCCCAAGCCACAGGTTGTAAACAACATCTCAGCTAATTTGTTGTAGTACGGCAACTGGGAAGTAAAAATGCAGACTCTGTCCAAAATTGACAGTGGTTACTCATTTTTTGCACTGTTATTTTGCCCGAGTGGTTTTCAAATGTATTCTTTTGTGGTAATGTTATGTTCATTATTATTAAATTTTTCAACTTTTTTTAAATTTTTGAAATCAAGGGGTGAAAAATTGAGTGGAATGACTGGTAACTTCAGCCTGGCCTAGTCCCATCCCCCATAGTCATACGTTGTTGTCAATAGTTTTGCTGTTATGGGGAGTTTCATCTGGACAGACAGTTGCGTTCAAAGGCTTGAAACATGGCTGGACTCCCCCCATCACACCCAACCCCATCCACTCCCATGGTCTGGCTCATCAATGGTTGTCTCCAGTGTCTGCATCATGAAGGTCACAGGCAGGAGAAAAAAAAATATGTAGAATTGACCATGGCAACACACTGTCCCCAGAGAGAGCAGTGTCGTACAAATTGACTCTAAGAAATCCTTATTTACAAAGAAATTATACAAGACAAACTTGGATAGTATCTCACATACATACTCGGAAAATATTGTAATACTCATGTTTCATCAGGCCTTGCAGGCAGCATTAGTGTGATACTTCGACAACACAAGTGTTGGCTCTTCTTGCCTGTTAGTGGGCTCATGATGATCTGACACTGAGTGCTCCTTGTAGACAGCGAGTGCTTGGTGTACAGGTCAGCAAGAAGATGTATGTAGCGTGTGACTGATAGTGTGGATGGTCAGCATTGGTGTACAGGTCAGCAAGGAGATGCATGTAGTGTGTGACTGATAGTCTGGATGGTCAGCACTGGTGTACAGGTCAGCAAGAAGATGCATGCAGGTGTGTGACTGATAGTCTGGATGATCAGCATTGCAAAAGGAGTGGTGGACAGAGAGGAGGGAACAGGGGAGAAGGGGGGGGGGGGGGGGAGCAGGGAGACAAAAGAGAGGAGAGGGTGAGGGAGGCAAACTAAGAACACAGGTAAACTCTACATGTATTGTGGTTCAAAGTCATATGATCAGCACCAGCATGGGGAACAATCTACATTTGAGGGCAGCACGTTGCTGAAAAGGATCTCCCCCCTGGCTCTGTCCTCTTCCTTTTTAAAATCCATTTCTACAGTGTTGGCATAGATCACATGATCTTGAACACCCATTTCTGATTCTCTATTCGCTGACTGTATGAATTCAAAGAACAGGATTCAGTGTGACACATGTACGTCTATCTGTTTCATAATTACCAAACTTTCTGAACAAGAAACAAGTGTTATGTGCCAAAGCCTCCTAGTCAAAAAAAAACAAAACTAAATAAAACGTCCAAACTAACCAGCCAACCAACGTGTTGACCTGGAAAACAGCAAACGATTAAAGCTTCACTTTTTGGCCATTGCTGCGAGAGTTCAGGCCCATGAAAATTGGCAAGTCTAGTCTTCCAAGCATGCTGCTACACAAACCATTTCAACATGTACGCCACAACCCAAGGGTCTTCTTGCCTTGCTAAGTCTGTGCTTTTCGTCTCCGAGGTTCTGTTCTACTGTCACACAGCTTGCTCGGTGCATGTGCATACTGCACCACTAAAGCCCTCACCAAAGTCAGGGGCATTATTTCCACAGCCAGTTAAACAGGAACCTAAGGCATCAGCATGTTGTTCTGTGAGTTAGCAAGCACTGCCATGGGTACATCAAGCTACCTTGGGCACGCGTCCTGTTCTGCAGACCAAGCAGTCAGGCCACTAACAGCAGCTTGGTCTACATTAAGCAGTGGGAGGTTGTGGTAGGAGACTTTGGGTCGAACAATTCATCCTGACAGCATTGTGCAATGGCTTCATAGCTGTACATCTCAAACAACTGAAGGTGTCCAGTTTACATGTATGTTCCAAATTCAGCAGGTTTTTGTTCTTATTTGGGTGAACTCGGCCATTAAGCAACTGTTGACTCATCTGGCTGCTGATGTAAAAATAGTGATTGAGAATGATAC
>JADBJO010001281.1:225000-230000 GCA_016801955.1 Conus betulinus
GAGAGAGAACTAACCTTAAGTTGAACCTATTAGTGCTTTGGAAGTCTTTTATGCTGCGGGACGGAAGACGGGGATGGGGGTGAGAGTGGGAATGGGGTAGGCCGGTAAATAGGATAGAAAGAAAGACATGACTTAATGATGACATCACACCATCGAAAATGCCAGCGGAACTTCACAAAGCGACATCAAAACATAGTCCTAGTATTCGGCAAAAGAAGAAGAAAAAAAAACCTTTCTATTTCATTTTGTGTGACAGAAGAAGGATTCATTAGACTGAAAGAACACTAGGTTTGCGTAGAAGCATTCATTAGACTGAAAGAACACTAGGTTTGCGAATCTGGATCACAAATCATGACGGACCACAGTCCTTTTTTCCTTGACTGAAGTTTGTGTTGACAACAGTACTTCTCTGAGTCCCAGTTGCAAACTTTGGCTGGATCTTTGTCTTGTCTGCTTTTTTGGCCGACTCTGGGAATAGGCCCAGTGGCGGTGAGACTGACCCACTGACCACAGGGATTTCCTTACTGACAGCAGAGCAGACTGCAACCCGGGATACTCTCTTCAGATGGCACGTAAGACCTCATGTGGCGAAAGCTTGACCGTGTCTGGAGTTGTGCTGTTTTCACCTGTCAGCGGAACAGCAGCGAGTGAGACTGCGGGATGCACGTGGCAGCTGCTTGACGGTGGAGTCTTCCACCGGTTGGGCTCTGCAATTATCAAAACGAGGCTGTCTCTGGCTATGTTTGCAATGATCGGACACGATATCACCCACGAAACCAGGCCTGTCGACTTCCCAGTGGAAACAGAACCACTTTAAATCACTGCCGATACCCAACCTTTTCCTGAGGACTGCCGAGCTGGATTTGACTGTAGACCTTGAGTGAAGAATACACGTTTCAGACGGATCCTCCATACCTCATACGAGGAAGATACTCGTAAAATGATTATGTTAGGAACGTCAGCGTATACGCTGGTGGAAAGAATCTTTCCTGGCTGTTCCCAAACGCTGCTTGTTGATATCTCTACTGTGTGTTGCATGACGGGGGACTGAGGACACCCCACTTTCGAACAACAAAACACAACACAACTGAATGGATTAAACGTTCGGATCTTTTGACACTCTCTAGTTCTCTTTGTCGGCTGTCACATTTGATCTCTCTTGGAGTCCACTGTCTCTCTTCCACTGCATGCCTCCTTCCCCCCCCCCCCCCCCCCCCCCTCCCCCCCCCACCCCCCGTCTCTCCTCTCTCTTCCCATTCTTCATTCCCATTCTTCCTCAGCACACCCACCCTCTTTTGCTCTCTCTCCTCTCATCCTCTCTCCCAGGCCCTCTCTCTCCTCTCTCTCTCTCTCTCCTCCTTACAAACCCTCTTCTCTGCTCTCTCCTCCTCTCTTCTCCTCCTCTTCCTCTCTCCTCTCTTCTCTCGTCTCCTCCCTCCCCGCCCCATTACACCTCTTCTCTCTCTCTCTATTCTTCCCTCTGCACTCTTGCTGCATATTATGTGCGCCTGCTCCGCCCTCCTCTCTCTCGCTCCATTCCGCCTCCTCTCCGTCTCTCTCTCTCGTCTCTCCTCCGTCTCTCTCTCTCTCTCCCCCCCCCCCTCGTTTCCCCCTCCTCACTCTCTCTCCTCTCTCGATCTCCACTCCTTCTCCTCTCTCTCTGCCATCCTCCTCACCCTCCTCTCCCCGTCTCTCTCCTCTCTCCTCCTCCTCCGTTCCCTTCCCTCCTCTCCGACCTCACCCTCGTTTCATCCTCCTCCTTCTCCTCCCCCACTATCTCCCCTCCTCACTTCTCCTCTCTCTTCCCTCCTCTCGCTCCCTCTCTCTCTCTCCTCTCCTTCAGCTCTCCTCCACTCCTCTCTCCCCTCCTCTCCCTTCTCCCTCTCTCCCCCCTCTCCCTCTCCTCTTCCTCCTCCCAGTCTTCCCTCCCCCTCCTCTCTCCTCTCCCTCTCCTCTCCCTCCGAATCTCCCTCATCTTACCCCCTACTCCTCCTGCTCTCTCCTCCCTCCTCCCCTCTCTCTCTCTCTCTCTCCCTCCTCTCTACTCCCTCCCGTACTCCCTCCTCTCTCCTCTTCCCTCCTCTCTCCCTTCTATCTCTCCTCCTCTCCCCCCTCTCCTCTCCCCTCCTCCTCCCTTCTCCTCTCCTCAACCCTCGCTCGTCTCTCTCTCTCCTCCTCCAATCCCCCCCCTCTCCCTCTCCTCTCCTCCCCTCCACCATTCCTCCTCTCCTCTCCCTCCCGCTCCCCTCTCTCCTCTCTCTCCCTCACCCTCCCTCTCTCCCTCTCTCCCCCTCCAGCTCTCCTCCCCTCCTCTCCTCTCCATCTCCTTCTCAGCTCCTCTCTTCTCCCAATCTCTCTCGCTCTCTCCCCCCCCTCTCCTCCTCCCTCGGTCCCCGGTCTCTCTCCTCTCTCCCTCCCTCTCGCTCCTCTCATCTCTCTCTCTCTCCTCCCTCCCCTCTCTCCTCTCTCACACTCTCTCTCCTCCCCTCCCCTCTCCCCTTCCCGTCCCTCTCTCCTCTCTCCCTCCCCCCTCCTCCCCTCTCTCCGTCCTCTCTCTCCCTCATCTCGCCTTCCATCTCTCTCCCCTCCCCTCTCCTCTCTCTCCCTCTCGCTCTCCCTCCTCCATCCCCCATTCTGATCTCTTCCTCAAGCAACAAACAAACCTCTAACTAGCACAAACCTTCTTTCTCTATTCTCTCCCCCCCATCTCTCCTCCTCATCTGCTCCTCATCTCTCTGCCTTCCCTCCACTCGTCTGGCCCCATTACCCACCCTCTTCTCTCCTCTCTCTCCTCTCTCCTCTCTCCTCTCTTCCTTTTGTCTCTCGTCTTCCACATTCTTCTTCCTCTCTTGCACGCCTCATCTCTCTCCATCTCTCTCTCTCCTCTCTCCCTCTCAATTCCACTCTCCTCTCCCCCCCTCCCCCCCTCCTCTCTCCGCCCTCCTCCTCTCTCTCTCTCCTCCTCTCCTCTCGTTGCCTCCCCCCTACTCCCCTCTCCTCTCTCTTTCTCCCTTCTCTCCTCCCTCCTCCATCTCTCGACTCTCTCTCGTCTCCTCATCTCTCTCCTCTCTCTCTCTCTTCTCCTCCTCTCTCACACTCCTCCTCCCCTCCTCTCCTCGTCTCCTCTCCACTCTTCCACTCTCCTCCCCCTCTCTCCCTCTCTCTCTCCTCCTCCCCTCTCCTCTCCTCTCTCTCCTTCATCTCCTCCAAAACCTCTCTCTCTTCTCCACCTCCCATCCTCCTCCGCCCTCTCTCCCCCCTCTTCTCCTCCCGTCCCTCCTCCTCTCCTCTCTCTCTCCCCCTCTCGTCTCATCTCTCCTCTCCCTCGCCCTCCTCCCCCATCTCCCTCCTCTCCCTCTCCCCCTCTTGTTGTTTTCTCTCTCGCTCTCCCACCTCTCCCATCCCCCCGTTGGTCTCTCATCTCTCCCTCTCTCCATCTCTCATCCACATCTCTCTCTCTCTCTCATCTCCCTCCCTCCTCTCTCTCTCTCTCCTCTCTCCTCCTCATTCCGTCCTCGCAACGCCTCTTTTTTCTTTTTCTACACACCCCCCCCTCCGCCCATTCTTCCACTGCAACGCCACCCCGCCCAGCCCCCCTCCCCCCCCCCCACCTCTCCCCGTAATCTCTCTCTCTCTGTCTTTGTCACCCTCCGCACGCTCCCGCTGTCCCCCCGCTCCTTAATAATTTGAAACAACAACAACGTCACCCTCGCTTTGTCTGTGCTCTACGTATTTCACATAGTTTGCCAGTACCCCCCTGGGCGTAAATCAAGTTTCCCTCATCGACCAACTCTTACGATTTTGCACCACCAAGCTACACAACCAGTTTTTAGGGGACCACGTGGAACTGGCTCGCCATTCCCCCCCCCCACCCCCCCCCCCGCACCCAGGCCCTCCACCCTTCCCACCAACCATCATTGTTACACTTTTTCCTCTTCTTCCTCCCCTGTGGTTTGAGATGTGCTAAACAGTTCTCATGGACGAGAGGGACTGAGAGAGAGAGAGACTAGAGAGAGAGAGGAGAGGAGAGACGAGGAGAGAGAGAGAGAGAGAGAGCAACAGACAGACAGACAGAGATATAGAGAGAGAGAGAGAGAGAGAGAGGAAGAGAGAGAGAGGGGGAGATAGAGAGGGAAGAGAGGAGGGAGGTTGTCCATTACCGGTGGATTTTATTCATTCTAGTGTAAACTGAATCTGCAGGTCTTTTTCGTTGCTGCTCGTTGTCCCTTTCAGTCAGTCGCTTTCCAGTGCTCCGTTTTTTTTGTAATTTTTTATATACTGATGTTGAGAAAAAGGTGAAAACGTAAGGGAGAAAAATCAGCAGATATATGCTGGGAATCCGAGGCTTTGGGTCACTCCGGGACACTCACTCTAACAGTTCTAAAAAAAAAAAATAGATTGTTTTTCCCATACTGCTACAACACCACAACCATGACAACCACTTCCCGTCACCACCACCACCACCATCGTCCACCACCCATCGCCAACCACCACCGGCACCACCTATTACTATCATTGCGAAAAGAACTACTCACCAGACTGTCAGAACAGACCTGCGCCATTTATTCTCACCACCCACCACCACACCAAACCACCAACCACCACCACCCCCCCCAGCACCACCACCACAACACAACAACAACAACGACACCAACAACACACAGGACACCACAACAGTAACTACTACTACTACTACTATACTACTACGACTACTACTACTACTACTACTACTACCACGACCAATCTACTAATCTACTACGACGTACGACGACGAAGACGACGGACGACGACGACGACGACGACGCCAGCTCACAGTCGCAAAGAAAATCACCTAAAGCGCCTCTTTTTCTTCAGGCAGCTGAAAGTGCTTTTGCATACCTGGTCCACTTACCATGAAACTGAATATTAGCACGAAGGGAATCAGTACATAAGAAACAAACGACAAAACAATACAAACCCAAACAAACCTGAACCACCCTAACCCCATCCTCCTCCTCCCC
>JADBJO010001281.1:242500-252500 GCA_016801955.1 Conus betulinus
TGCAGTTATGAATGCTTATTTTCCCCCTACTTCTTCAATCTAAGACATAAGAACAAGCTTTGTTTATAATTGAATATTTTCTTGCAGTCATAGCAACACCAAGCTGCTCTGTAAATTGCTGAAATGGTGCTCAGTTACTTTTCCTTGGAATTTATTAGTTTATTATATATATATGTATGTATATATATATATATATATATACACACACTTGCGTACCTATATATGTATATATATATATATATATTTATATCAATTGTATCTCTACACCTACGTCTTTGCATTGTTTGACAGTATTATCTAAGCTCCATAACGTAGATCCGTAGACCTATTGTGCAGTTGGCTACAACTGACAGTCAAACAACTCGAGAAATATATCATTAAAAAAGACGTATTGCTGTGGGTGTATGTTCATTGAAAAAATACAGGGCAAAGCTTTTTTTAGGCGTTACTTGCATGCACTACAACAATTCTACCAAGCGGAGAAAAGCTGTCTGCCTATCTGTCTGCGTGTTTGCTCTGTTCTGCATGTTGAAAAATATGTTAAACTCACCTCGTTTAGCGTGTCTATCATACTTTGGCTTGTTTTCAGTGACATGTGTTTGAGTCGCCTAACCGTTGAGCTGGCTACTTTATGTCTGATTGAAGATGAACGGATGCTGCGATTTATATCATGAACTTCACACGTCAGAGGTCAGGGTGACCTTTTTTGCTTCTAAATCGTCCCCCCCCCCCCCCCCCCCCCCCCCCCCCCCCCCCCCCCCCCCCCCCCCCACCTTAGTGCGAAAAAAAAATTCCGTGAATTTAGGCATGCGAATTAGTTCACTTCCGTGTAACTGGTAGAACAGAGGAAATGACCTTGACTTGTAGACTCTCTGCGTTCCCGCACCAATGGCTGGGGCAGAAATATTTTTTTGAGTGAAGAGTCAACCAGATCGATAGTCGAAGAAGTGGGAACACTTCCAGTATAATTATCTTACTACACGCTGAGCAACGGACGGCAGTTTACCCAAACGAGGTCAAAACGAGGCTGTCCCTGGCTAGGTCTGCAATGAGTAGACGCAGAGTCATCCAGAGAACCAGGTCTGTCGACTTTCCAGCGAAGAGAGAACCGCCCCATGTCATTGTGGATACCCAGCCTTCCTCTGAGGATGCGAGTGACTGCAGACCTTGAGCGAAGAATACATGTATCAAACAGATTCATACGTGGACAATAAAATGACCCGTACCAGGAAAGTCAGCGCATACGCTAGCAGAAAGAACCTTTCCTTGTCGTTCCCAAACGCTGAGTACACCCCACTATTGGTCAACAAAAAACACAAAACACAACGACGAGACAATGGATTAAATTTTCTCAGACCTTTCAAACCTCTCTCTCTCTCTCTGTGGCTGCCACTCTTTTTTTTTTTTATCTCTCTGCCACTCTTTCTCACTCACTTTCTTTTTCACTCACTTTTTCTCATGCTCTTTCCACTCTTCCACAGCACGCGCCTTTTCTCTCCACTCCCCCCCCCCCCCCCCCCCCCCCCCCCCCCCCCCCCCCCCCCTCTCTCTCTGTTTTCTATTCCTCCTCTGCACTTCTCTCTCTCTCTCTCTCTCTCTTCTCTCTCTCTCTCTCTCGCTCTCTCTTCCTATTCTTCCTATGCACGTCTATTCTTCTCCTCTTCTTCTCTTCTTCTCCTCTCTCTTCTCTCCTACTCTTCACCTCTCCTCTCTCTCCTCTCTCTCTCTCTCTCTCTCTCTCTCTCTCTCTCTCTCTCTCTCTCTCTCTCTCTCTCTCTCTCTCTCTTCCCATCCTTCCACTGCACGCGCCTCTCTCCCTCACCCCCTCCCTCTCTCTCTATCCCCCTAACGCTCCCTCTCTTCCCCACCGCTCCTGAATAATTGAAACAAAAACAACGCCACCCTCGCTTTGTCTGTGCTCTACATATTTCATAGTTTGCCAGTTCCCCCTGGGCGTAAATCAAGTTTCCCTCATCGACCCACTCTCACGATTTTGTCATGTACACAACCAGTTTTAGGGACACGAACTGCCCCCCCCCCCCCCCTTACATTGTTACACTTCCTCTTTCCCCCCATCCGCCGAGGGTTTAAGATGTGCTAAACATTCCCAGGAAATGGGAGAAAAAGAGAGGTGTGTGTGTGTGTGTGTGTGTGTGTGTGTCTGTGTGTGTGTGTGTGTGTGTGTGTGTGTGTGTGTGTGTGTGTGTGTGTGTCTGTGTGTGTGTGGTGTGCGTGCGTGCGTGCGTGCGTTTGTGTGTGTGTGTGTGTGTGTGTGTGTGTGTGTGTGTGTGTGTGTGTGTGTGTGTGTGTGTGCGCGATCGCGCGCGCGCGCGTGTGTATTCATGTGCGTGATTTGATCCATCTTTGTCAGTATTGATTCGATAGTCTCTTTCGTTGCTGTTGTCGTTAATTCAGTCAATCGTTCTTTCAGTGCTTTCCTATTTGATACTTATGTCTGAAAAAAAAGCTGAAACCATTGGCGACAATGAGACAATTGTGGGTATGCTTGGACACCTGAGCTTTGATCACTTGCACGACATTCTTCCATTCTTATGATAAAAGTTATTTCCTCATGATTCAAATCATTCTTTTCAAAATTAAAATCATTTGGACGGAAATTGTGTTTTTCATGGCAAAAATTCTTTTCTTTGCAAAATGAATAGATTCTCAATGGAAGGTATTCTTTTCCTGATGTAAATTTTTCTTGAATGGCGCAGAATGTTCTTCTTATAATGAACATTCTGTCCTTGGTGAGAATTTATCTTTTTCTGATGAAAATTATATCCTTTTATGATGAAAATTATTCTCTTCATGGTGGAAGTTATTGTTCACAGAGACTATGTTTTTCTTGATGAAAATAAGTCTGCACGAAAATTATTGATTAAAATTATTCATGGTGAAAATTAATTCGTGATGAAAATACTTCTTTTCGTAACAAAAATAATTCTTTTTCTGTAAAAAAAAAAAAAAATAAAAAAAGGTAATGGAAATTATACTGTTCATGATGAAAGCATACTTAACATTACTGTTATCAGTTTGCAAGATATCAACCTCGCTCACCCCGTATGGTGTCTCACTTCATTTTGAATGTTCATTTCATGAAGAAAATTGTTTTTCCATGACGAAAATGATTCCTTTTGTGACGAAAATAATTCTTTCAAAGATGCTTTTTTTCTTTTAACCCTTTTCTTTTTGTCAAGAGAAGTATAGAGTGTGTCAACTTTGACATCTCAAACCACTTCAACACCATTGCACGTTCCAGATGCCTTCTTCAGTCTGGACAAGAGATGGAGAGGAGGAAGGGAGATGACTGAGACCAAGCTGAGAGTCGCTGAGGAGAGGAGACGACCGTGTGAAACCAATCGATCAGCACAGGCGTCAGTTTGGCCCGTGATGGCCTGCAGGGCTGTTCGATATCATTCACCGGGTCTTCTTACTTCCTGTCGTTGTCCACCTCTTGTGGGGTTTCAGGGGGTGTGGGCGTTTTGCGACATTACCTCGAGCTGTCGCCTTTCGTCTGCCGGTGCTGCTGCGCTTTGGAATCCACCCGTGATGGAACTGACCCTCCGTCACTTTTTTCCTCTCTCCTCCCTCCCCCCCCCCCCCCAACACTTTTTGAGGAGGAGTAAGAGTAAGGGGTTGGGGGAGGGGAGGGGGCGGGGGGAGGATGAGAATGGGGAGAGGTGGGGGGGGGGGGGTTGCAGTTTTAAGTTCCTTGTAAATTTGTTATGTGATCTGTCAGATTCGAATGGCTTAGATTCATTTTTGGTGCAGTCATAGTGATTTCGTGTTGGATCCGTTTTGGTTCTGTCGAGTTTATTCCAAGTTAGATTTACTTGGGGTTCTTCATCATTCATGCCACACTAAGTTCATTTGGGGTCTTTCAGATTAATTCCACGATGAAATAATTTTAGGTCTCTCCAGATTAATTCAATAGTGATCTGATCAGGATTCTATCAAATTAACTGCAGTTCATACTCGCTTGGGGTCGATCGGATCATCTACATGTTAACTTTATTCTACACTGTTGGGTTAAGCCCTTGTTGAAGTCGTTCAAGTTCCGTAGAAAAATTCAACGTTTGCATCCCCCCCACCCCCACCTCATGTACCCCTCCCCCTTTTCTTCTCCTGATCCACCCTTCTCACCTTACACCCTCGTTCGTCTATAGTTCCCCAAAGCGACTTTCAACGCACTTTTATTTATTCATTTTCTTGTTTTTCTTCTTTGTTGTTGTTGCTAAGACTCTAGATGACAGTTTCCCAAGAGAAATCAGGACCACCTCAGAACTGTGCGTCTTCAGTTGTAATGTCAAATCGGTCTTGCTGATAGTTGTTACAAGAAACAGAAGCAAGAAAGGGCCATAACTGGTGTCTACACGTGATGCCCCATTTTCAGATAATCCCCGAAGGGGTTTCCATGGGTTTATTTTAAGACTAGCATGCTGAGATATCTGTCTGACAATATGGCGGCGTTAATCGCGGAGCAGGCTGCACACCAAAAACGAATGCTCCAAGACCTTGCCTGAGAAATCGATAGATTTATGGAAAGACACAATTGTACTGTTTTGAGAATTTCTATTGTGTCTGAAAGGTGAAATCCCTGAAACAAGCGAAACCAGTTTCATATCAATTTTTGGCTAAAATTTATGCTACGTCACAAAACGCTACTATGGATTACAGGCTATAGTAAATTGGTGCAAAGCCCTAACTGCGGCGTGTGGCCAGGCATTTGAGCGGATTCAAGCGAGTGTGGAGTCTAAACTTCGTATAACAAACAACGACGAGCAGAAAAGTTCTGCTTGACAATGTCATTTCATATGTGACTTCGGTATAATGCATATTATGCAAAATTGTCGACATCATCTATCATGCAAGGCTCATTATGTGAGATCGAGACGCTGAAGGCATAAACAATTGAGTAATTAAAGCACAATTTTTTCTTTTTGGGTTTTGTATGGTTTAATCAAACAGCTGAAAATGTTAGACAGTTTATAAGTTTACGCTGTTGTCATTTTAGTTTTGTCTCCAGCTATCGTGTTACTGCAGTCGGCAAAAAGAATTAAAGCATGTGAAGAGTAGTGTAAGGGTTTATTTCTAGATAAATGTTTGTGATTTTCATGACATGAAAACTTCATTTAACGTGCAAAATAGAAAGATGCTTAAAATACATCATGACATAATTTTATCTCGAAATATTGGACTAAGCAGTTCGAAAATTTAGATACAAAGCCGCTACAAAAGATAATGATTTGATTCATTCTCTTTGTGAAAAGCCTAAAGAAAATAAGATGAATTTCGGTATCTGATGTTCGACCCTTAGCAACTTTCAAATATACCCATTGGACTTAAACATTTTAGACAGCTTTTCTCCACTGAAATTGACCCTGTTGTTGTTGTTGTCAACCTCAGCTTAACTTGCTCGAAAATATTCCTTATTTTTGTTTAGGGTATTTACGTATAGGGGACAGCGCTACCTCTTGAAAGTTTTGGATGATCCACGTTTTGTAGAACTCTGTAGAAAATAAACCTTAATCCAATCCGATTCTCGATCTGTCTTTCTTTTTCTCTCTCTCTCTCTATGTATGTGTGTGTGTGTGTGTGTGGGGGTGGGGGGGGGGGGGGGGGGGGTGTTGGCTTATCAAAGTTGCGCATATGGCTGATCACCTTATTCATGGGGAAGATGGAGGGGGAGGGTGAGTGGGGGGGGATGGGGGTGGAGGAGAGGGAAGAGGCTCCAATTTATCTTTAAAATGGCTGCAGAGGCCTGGTAGAGGCCAGAAAATCTTGGAACGCCTGGAAGTACAGTAGAGGAGAGATAGAGGAGAGAGGAAGAGAGAGAGAGAGAGAGAAGAGAGAGAGAGAGAGAGAGAGAGAGAGGAGGAGGGGGGGTCGTTGTTGGGAGAACGAGAGGGATTGGGATGGGGGGTACGGGCGCTGGGTGCTTAATTCGCACTTGTCTTCTGTAATGGCTATTTCTGTGCAATCCTTTAACCACACTTCTATTTTTTGTCCGTTTCAGATTTATTTAAAGAGGTGGAAAGGTAGAGGGTGGTGTATCAGAAAGGAGTACAGTTGGAAAGGGTGGGGGAGGAGAGAGGGGTTTGGGGGGGGGTGGGGAGTGAGAGGAAGCCGACTTGAGTGCCTGCTGGGCGTCAGATCTCCACGCGAGGCGGCAGACCAAGTTGCTGGAACTGAAATTGTCCAGTTTTTAGGGTCCTTGCTCGCAGCTTTTCCAAAAAACTCCTCTCTCTCTTCTCCTCTCTCTCCTCCTTCCCTCTCTCCTCTCTAGTCTCCCTCTCCTCTCTCCATCGCTTCTCTCTCCGTCTCTCTCTGTTCGGGGCCCTCTCTCTGGCTTTTCTCTCCCCATCAACTCTCTTTCCCCTCTTTGTTGTTGTCTGTCTGAATGGGTGGGGGTCGTTCTTTTAGGTGGACTTTGGCTGGGCGTTCCTCTCCACTCACTCTCTTTCTCTTTTTGTCTGTCTGCTTGTGTCAGGGTCCTTTCTTTATGTGCTGGCTGTGCTCTGTCTTGTCTAAATTCTCTCTCTCCGTCTTTCCATCTCTATGTGTGTCTTTTCAGTCCTGTCTCTGTCTGTTTTCCCTCCCTCACTCCTGTTTCACTCACTTGTCGTCTGTGTGGTTCATCCCCCCCTCCCCGGTTCCTTGCCACCTCCCCTCCCCAAGTCTCTACCCCACTGGTTGCGTCTGGTATGTCAGAGGGGTCTTTGTGTGTGGGTGTGTGCTCTGTGCTGGGGAATTGTCTGAGTGTCTAGTCACTGGTGAGTGTGTGGCATGTCCGTCTGTGTGTCGTTGTTGTGGTCGTGGTGTCAGTGTCCCACCCAGGTGTCACCCCTGTTGTGTGGAACTGTGTTTGTGTGGTGTTGCTGTGCGGCGCACCGCGCGTGTGTGTGCGTGTGCTTCTCTTTTTTTCCTCTGTTTCTCTTTCTACTGTTCGTCTCTGTTTTTGCGCCCTCCCGTCTGTTTTTGCTTCTCTGTTTCCGCTTTCCTTGTCTCTGTTTTGTCTACCTCTCTGGTCCTTCCATCGTCTCTTTCTGTGTCTCTGGGCTCTGTCCTCTCTGTTCCTCTCTGACCATAAAACGTCTTCAGACCAGGCTGTGCAATCAGTGGAGTCCAGTGGGAAGAAATCCCGGCTGCCTGGTCAACCTCTGTGGCCAAGGGAAAAGCGAATCTGACCTCTAGCGGCGTTGTGCGGCTTCATGGCCGTTGTTGTGTTTGTGTTCCTAGCCCATCGTCCCCAGACGCCATGCAGGGCTACGTGGTGTGTAGTCACCACTGAAAGTGGCCTGGTACGCCCTGGCGCAGTGTCTTCTCGCATTTGTCACATGGCGAAGAAAGAACATGTACCCAAGAGCCTGCGAAGACGGTAGGTGTCTGTCTGTCTATCTGTCTGTCTAGCTGTTGCTCTTTCTCCGTCCGTTCTTCCTCGCTCCTGTCCTCTCTCTCTTTCTCCTCCTATCTCGTCCCGCATCTCATCTCTGTCCTCTCTCTCTCGATCCTCATCTCTCTGTCCGACTCTCTCTTGAGCTCCATCGTCTCACCTCCCTCCCTCCTCCACCCTCTCTTCCAACTCATCTCTCCTCCCCTCTCAGATCTCCCGCTCTCGTCCTCCTCCCTTGTCTCTCTCGGGAAAAGCCTCTCTCTCCCCTTCTCCTTCCCACTCTCTCCGTACTCCTGTGTCTCTCTCTCGTCTCTCTCCTCCTCATCCTCTACCTCCCCTCTCTTCTCTCTCTTCGGCTCCCTCCTCCCTCTCACGTCCTCCTCCAGCCCGCTCTCTCCTCTCTCTCTCTCTACCGTGTCTCGTACTCCTCCATTCTCCTCTCTCGAAAGGCTCTCCTCTCTCTCAGGCTCCTCCTGTACTCCTCTCTCTCCTCCTCTCTCTCCCCCTGTGCTCTGTCTCTCTGTCTTCTGTCAGTCTTTCTGTCTGTCCTGCCTGCCTGCCTCTAGGTGTGTGTGGCGCGCGCGCGTGCGTGCATGTGTATAAATAAATAGACAGATGATAGATAGACAGGAAGATAGACTAATAGACTCCCACACACACACACACCACACACACACACCCACACACACACCCACACAACACAATACATACATACACACCCAATAGACATATACAGCACACCACACAGGCAAACACCACACACACACACACACCACACACACACACACACACACACATACACAAACAACACACACACACACACACAACACACACCCTTCTTACCTGCTATCACCATTGGTGTACTGAAAATGCTTTCGTTATGAAACAATGGAGCTGACCACTCTACCAGTCAGCACCTTTTGACCCCCCCTTGTATCCTTAGATGGAGACTGAAGCGTAGGCTCAAAGACCTCCTCTTATATTGATTACTCCTTTATTCTTTACTGTGTGTGTGTGTGTGTGTGTGTGTGTGTGTGTGTGTGTGTGTGTGTGTGTGTGTGTGTGTGTGTGATGAAAGAGGTGAGAGAGAGAGAAGAGAGTGAGTGAGTGAGTGAGTGGTGGTGTTGTGTGTGTGTGTGTGTGTGTGTGTGTGTGTGTGTGAGAGAGAGAGAGCGAGAGAGAGAGAGGAGAGGAGAGAGAGAGGAGAGGAGAGGAGAGAGAGAGAGACAGACAGAGGAGAGAGGAGAGAGAAAAAGAGAGAGTGAGTGAGTGTTGGTGTGTGTGTGTGTGTGTGTGTGTGGTGTGTGTGTGTGTGTGTGTGTGTGTGTGTGTGTAACGTACTTCTTCAAAGTACTTACTTCTCATGTCCCTTTTCTATACTTCGCTGGGTGCTTTCAGAGACTATTGGACTGTAGTTTTGTGCCCTTGATGATAAGATTTCCACGGCGTGATGTGGTGTGATATCTCCAAGTGATACCAGGGGCAGACCAACACAATCATCCACCTTCCACTGATCAGCTCCCATCTGGGGGAAACGAAAACTGTCTCCGCACAGGCAACACAAATGGTTCTGTTTCTATCGCAGCCTATGACATTGGGGCTACGCTGCTAGCGAAGGGTTTAATAATTTCCGTTTGGCTCCCTATTGTCATTATTCACATTTTCTTCTTTCTGTCCCTAAACCTTATGTTTGCCCAGTCATTGTTCTAACGTTTGGAGAGATTGTTAACCTTCGCTTATAGGAGAACGGCGTAGATGGTTGCTTTAAAAACCAAAAGACTCGAAGACCAGATTGATGGTAGAATTCACCTTTGTTTCAAATGTTGAGTAGTAACATGTGAACATTATCAAAAAGAAAATCGATTTGTCCGTGAAAATGCAGTGTCGTCCCCATCAGTATCGAATGAAGAAAAAGAGGGAGGGAGCGAGGGTACAAAAGAAGGCGGGGTGGGGAGGGGGGGAGGTGCAGCTGGAATAGGCACATTATAGATCTGCCGACTGCGTGCGCCAACAGACGCCAGCGCACACATCAAGCTGGCTTCTTCTCACCCCCCCCCCCCCCCCCCCCCAAGCACAAGCACCCCCCCCCCCCCCAACCGCACTCCCTTCTAATCCCCCACCTCTTACCTTCCTCTCCCTTTAAGACCCATCTGAAACGGACAAAAATAGAAATATAGCCAAACGATACACAAAATAGCCATTGCAGAAGACACAGCCCCCCCACCCCCCCCCCCCCCTCCCCCCCCCCCCCCATCTCAGTCCATCTCTTCTCCCCACACACGACCCCTTTTCCATCCCCGTAACTTCCTGGTTCCAAGATTTTACTAACTTCCTGCAGATTTTTTTAAAGATCAACCCCCCAAACCCCCTTCCCCCCCTCCCACCCCCCCCTCCCCCCCCACCCCCCCCCCCCCCATTTCCACCCCCCCCCCCCCCCCACAAGATCATTCACCGTTCTCCAACCGCACTCCCTTCCTCCCCACCCCCCTCCCCCCCTCTCCAGTACCTTGTAAGATCCTCCCTTCCCGAATGACACCCCTCCCCCCCCTACCCCCACCCCACTGGATATCACAACACACATAGACACAGAAGACCCAGCGCCGT
>JADBJO010001281.1:257500-272500 GCA_016801955.1 Conus betulinus
CATGTAACAGCAAAATTCAGATTAGGAATATCTGCATTATCTGCCACCCATTATTTTAGATATCGAACATGTAACAATTGTGATTTGCTTTGTCCTTTACGTAAAAAAAAATCAACTGAAACCGAATTACACTTCGTCCTATCCTGTCCAGCTCTCATGAGCATCAGAGAAAAGTTTATTAAGCCCCAAAATTACAGACAGCCGTCTTTGTTTAAACAGAACCTACTCTGTTCATCTACTTCTGCAGAAGTTGTTAAACGTTTTTGTTTATTTTTGTACAAAGCCTTAAATATAGAGAAATTTTCACTTCTTGAAATTGCCTTCTAATTATTCTTTGTTTCCTTCCGTAATTTCATTTCATGTAACTATTGTACTTGTGTGTTCACACACCCCTTCGTGAGGGGCCTTGGCCTGTTCTATCAATAAATCATCTGAATCTGAATCTCTCTCTCTCTCTCTCTCTCTCTCTCTCTCTCTCTCTCTCTCTATATATATATATATATATATATATATATATATATATATATATATATTGTCCTGACAACCATCTGCAGAGTGTTATTCAGTATTATTTTTATGTGTGTTAATTGCAACGGCTGAAGAAGACATAGCTGTCGAAACTTCAAGTATCTGTTTCGTCTTATACATTAAAACCAAACGTTGACGATTGCGCCTTGTTCTGTGAGTCTGTTTCTGCGCTGCCTTGTTTTCAGTGACGCGTGTTTTAGTCTCTTTATAATTTGACATGATTGAAGTGGCTACTTCGTGTCGACGCTACTGAAATTGTTTTTTTGCCCAAAATACATTTCGAATCAGGGATAGGGTGGGATGTGGGCTGGGTTGAAGGCAAAGAGACTGGGGAGAAATGGTTTGTGGGAGGGAGGAATGAAACGAGGTTGGGGCGGGAGGGTGGAGAGGAAGGGGGTGGGGGTGGGGGAGTGATAGGGGAGATTGTTGGGAGTCCCTTTGGTTCGATTTTGTTCGCGATCTTACAAGCACGTGCACGCGCGCGAGTCGTATTTTCACCCCCCCTCTTCCCCCCCGCACATACTCACATACATTCGGACGGAGAGAGAGAGAGAGAGAGAGAGAGAGAGAGAGAGAGAGAGAGAGAGAGAGAGAGAGGACGACAGAGAGCGAGACAGACAGACAGACAGACAGACAGACAGACAGACAGACAGACGGAGACAGACAGAGAGAAGACACAGAGAGAAAGACAGAAGCGAGAGACAGAAAGAGACAGTGACAGAGAGAGAGAGAGAGACAGAGATAGAGACAGAGAGAGTCAAAGAGACAGACAGAGACGGACAGAGAGAGATGGAGAGAGAGAGAGGAGAGAGGGAGAGAGAGAGACAGACAGACAGACAGACAGACAGACAGACAGACAGAGAAAGACAGAGACAGAGACAGAAATACACACAGACAAATTTTTATTGCCATTTGCAAGTAAGTCCTGTCGGCAAGGGGGGTCGCATGTCTATTTACGCACTAACACACACGTACAGAAAAAGACACACATGAAAAGAAAAACTAATGCAATCTAGCAAAAGCAGTTACAGTACCGGGAACAAATCTCACGCATTAAAGAAAGGAACGCAGTTGAGTAAAAACAAATAAAACAAATAAAATCTAACTAATGTATAGAAGCTATAGTAGACAGCTCTCACACATGCTCATACCCATGCACGCGACTGCAGGTGCATGTGTACACACACACACACACACACACACCACACACACACACACACACACACACACACACACACACACACACCACGCGCGCGCGCGCGCGCGCGCGCGCGCGCGCGTGCGTGCGCATGCACGCACGCACGCACGCGCGTACGCATGTACCACACACACCCGAGCGCGCGCACACCCACACACACATATACAAGACGCATGCAAACGTGCTCAGACACACACACACACATACACATGTACACATGCATACAGTTTCACTTACACACACACACACACACACACACACACACACACACACACACACACACACACACACACACACCACACACACACACGCATCAACACATTTCTTCTTTTTTCATTATCAGGATATGGAATGTGTAATAATCATATACACTTACAGAATTGATTCGAAGGATTTATTTCTGATGTTTCTTTTCCCCCGAAAATCGCTAGTCTATGCAATGCACATCGCAAATGCTATTTTGTTTTTTCACTTTCACTAGTTAAATTTGCCGACGGCTCTTTTCTCTGCGCAGCTGGTTTCACTGAATACCTTGCTTGCCCCCTCTTCGTATATATGCTTAAGCACAACAATCCAATACAAGAGTAGTTTCATTCTCAACGCTGTTTTTTTTTTTTCTTCTTCTTCTTCTTCTTCACGTATGGCACATGCTTTATTGCCGGATGTTTCAAACTTTGTTTGTTTGTTTGTTTTGTTTTTTGTGTTTGATGCCCAGCATTCCCGTTCAGAATTTTGCAGAATTATAGCCATGTCACTCTGCAAAGAACAAAGGAATGGCTAATTCATCCGAGATGACCAGATGTTCCCACTACAGCATTAAATTCCGTGATCTTTGAATTCGAAAATAAACGGCACATCATCAATTATTCCAGGACAGAGACAAACTACACGTAAACAATTTTCTTTCTACCATTTTTTTTATCTCTCTCTCTCTCTCTCTCTCTCTCTCTCTCTCTCTCTCTCTCTCTCTCTCCTCTCTCTCTCTCTCTCTCTCTCTCTCTTTTCAACACAAGAAAACCGTTAAATTTTGCTGTTAAAATGTCGCCACATCAGTCTGATAGCGCAGTCTGATCGAGATAAATTTGCCATTCGTCACCAGTATTCAGTGGACTGGACGAGGGCTAAGTTTGCATATGCTATATTACTAAGTTCCCTTATACCATTATTCTGTTTGATGTATATGACAGTACATGCAGAAGACGCTTTACTGCATGAATTTTTAACCTTTTTCCTGTGTGCACATCGTCATACATTCCCCTGACCTCTGGTGCGTAAGTCAGAAATGATTGGAGAGAGGAGAGAGAGAGAGAGAGAGAGAGAGAGAGAGAGAGAGAGGAGAGAGATGGAGAGAGAGAGAGAGAGAGAGAGAGAGAGAGAGAGAGAGACAGACAGACAGACAGACAGACAGACAAACAGACAGACAACAGACACAGACACAGACAGAGGGAGGGGCGGCATCAGGGTAGCAGCGTTTTCTTAGCAACATCTGACGCCAAGCAAAGCTAGTTCATGAAATGGGCGATATGTCTAAATGACAATATGGGAGAGGGCTCTGGTCGCGAGGTATATACAGTGGATTCAATTCGTTATAAAAGACAATTCTTTCTTAAATTTTGGGGGTAGCAATAATCCTGAATGGCTTGCCAAGAATAATTTACTTTGAATACGTATTTCTTAAAAAACAAAAACAAAAAAAGAAACAAATTTAAATCGTAAAAAATAGAAATAAAAAATGCATGTCCGAATCTTTCGCTGGCACATTCAATCGTGATGTGTGTCTGTCCACCTCCCTCACATTCACACAGTAGACTCTGGATAAGCTAAATCAGGCTTGATTTACACTGCGATAGAAGAAAACTGAAACAGAATGCAGCTTCACAGAAAGCAAGTCACGACATAAAAACACACACACACACACACACACACACACACACACACACACACACACACACACACACACACACACACACACACACACACACACACACACACCACACACACACACACACACACACACACACACACACACACACACCACACACACACACACACACACACACACACACACGCACGCACGCACACACGTACGCACGCACGCACGCACGCACACACATAGACTTCAAAATAAGGCATGTCTACTGCACAATACTAAACACACTGATGAATTTTTGACTAAATGTGTCATCCTCAGATTCTTCTGATGATACCATCTGGGTAGAATTGTTTGGTGCGTTCTCATGTCTGTGACGTCGACAGAAGACACAAGTATTGAAAATTCACTTGGGTCCTTCGTTTTGTGAATAAATAAGTGAAGTGTGATGATGTGTTCATTTGTATTATAGTTTACGATACAGTGTTGCCGTTCTGTCACTGTGTGTGACGTCAGTCAGCACGTATGTCTGCGAACATCATGAATTTCATTCACTCCGGTGGCAGATTCAGTAACTCCGATTTAGTTCTACGAAAAAACCAATGGAACCTTTTCATTATTATTATTATTATCATTATTATCATCATCATCATCATCATCATCAATATCATAACAATGATGATGATGGTGATGATTTTTATCATTATCAATATTATCATTATTATCGTTGTTGTTGTTGTTGTTGTTTGATGATGATGATGATGATGATTTTTATTATCATCATTATTATTATCATTGTTGCTGTTGTTGTTGTTGTTGTTGTCGTCGTCGTTGTTGTTATTATTATCATTTGGTCATTCCTTTGGACACCCTCGTGGCAAGGAACATGGCTATGTCTTATCTGAGATATGCGTTTGTAAGTCTCCACCTCCCATCCTAAGCCCCCTCCCCCCCCCCCCACCCCCCCCCCAAATACTTCCACCCCCCCATCCCCACTTTCTTCCAGCTAATTCCCTCTCTCTGCAACCATCTTCTTGCCGCCCCCCCCCCCCCCCCCCCCCCCCCACACACACACACACACACACTTTTCCTACCTGCATTGCCCATGATGTCCATGGCCTTCAACCCCCTGGCCTTCACCACGGTCAAGGTCAAACGCCCGGCAGTGGGAAGGTAACACAGCGACAGCATGATCTCCCCTACATCTGCGTTCTCCTGAAAAAGAAGAGAAGAAAGGACGTTTTGTTCAGAAGGTGCATAAAACAAATAACGTTATTTATCTATTTCGCGCAGGTTTAGAAAAAGGGACATTTGTGTAAAAGAGAATAGGCAGGAGGTCAGTAATGACCAATGAAAGACACAGCTTCAACAATCCAATCTGTCGTTCACCTGCCTACCATTTAGGGCGCATCCTCATAATTCGTACAATGCGTTGACTTCAGAAAGCTTAATCATGGTTAAAATCTAAGGGTAAATTTAATTATGAATCACTGCTGGTCCCTCTCCCCCCCTTTTTTTCTTCTTTCTTTTAGACTTTTTTGTGTTTGTTTTAATTTCTAAATGTGAGAAACACCCATGCCCTTTTGCGATTTGAGATTCTTCTCCTCCCCCACCCCCACCCCCGTCTCTCTCTCTCTCTCTCTCTCTCTCTCTCTCTCTTTCTCTTTCTCTCTCTCTTCTCTCTCTCTCTCTCTCTCTGTCTCTGTCTTTGTACCTCTCTGTCTCTCACGCAAGCTCTTTTTCCACTCTCATATTCAATCATAGGCTATGGATCTACTCTATGGAACTGTGCTAGCGCTAACACCTTCAAACCATTGTTAAGCCTACACAAGCGAGCACTCAAATTAGTCCTCCTAAAAAGCAGTAGTCTTTTGGACTCGGACTATAAAAAGATTCAAGTTCTCCATGAAGTCAGAGATTAGAATACAAAAAAAGGGATCATATGCACAAGATTGTGTCTGGGAAGGCACCCTCAACATTAGTTTACAGATTCTCAATTAATTTCCTCAAGGACTCTGCCCAAACTTCATGTCCCTGTTCCTAGAATTGACTTATTCAAATCCAGTTTTAACATATTCAAGTTCCTGTCAATGGAACTCGCTCCCTGAATCAACCAAACAACGCCAATGCATATCAACCTTCAAACACCATTACTTCAACCACCTTATGTGCCAGTACTTGCATACTCCGTCATAAATCCACCACCAACCACCACCACCGTCTTTGCCTTATCTATGTACCTGACTATTTAGAAAGTATTTTTGTACTTGAAATGCACATGTATGTTATTTTGTTTAGTAAGTATGTCTTATATGAGTACGCGCGCGCGCGCGCGCGCGCGTGTGTGTGTGTGTGGTGTGTGTGTGTGTGTGTGTGTGTGTGTGTGTGTGTGTGTGTGTCTGTGTTTCCTACTACCTTCTGCCCTCTTGTCATTCTATCGATATGCTTATATTCTTCTCTCTCTCTCTCTCCTCTCTCTCCTCTCTCTCCTCCCCTCTCCTCTCTCTCTCTCCTCTCTCTCTCTCTCTCTCTCTCTCTCTCACGGTTCTGCTGGAATGACATGATTTATTATCTATATGACAGTCCCTCCTACCCGTGGCGACTGGGCTATCATTATGCATTTTTTTTTTTCCCCCTCCGTTTGTGCTTTATTTTCTATTCCCCCCCACCCCCCCCCCCTCCCCCGTGCTTCAAAATCGATTGTCTTGTATCTCTTTGGAATTTTTTGATTGTCAGATTATTCTAAACATGCTCTCTTATCGCACCCACTCTCGCCTCTTTTTTTTTCCCCCACTCCCCTCTCTCTCTCTCTCTCTCTCTCTCCCTCTCTCTCTCTCTCTCTCTCCTCTCTCTCTCTCTCTCTCTCCTCTCTCTCTCTCTCTCTCTCTCTCTGTCTCTCTCTCTCGCTCTCCATTTTCTTTTCTTTCTTTTTTTTAAAATTTTAATTCCGTATTGTCGCTCTAGTCACTTTTTGCATGCCTCCTTTGTTACCTCATCTTATTTTGCATTGTTGACCCTACTCAGGGCGAGGACTGGATGTGAAAAAACACATCAGTGCTGATCTATTATCCTCGTAAATAAAGAATTTCGTCTTGTCTTGTCTTGTCTTGTCTTGTCTTGTCTCTCTTACCTATGTGTCGTGCTATGCAATTTGTGTAATCAAGCAATCACTCTCTGGCGACTGGTATTGAAAACCAGTGAATTACGAGTGCTGAATAGCATTCAAACAAGAAAACACCTTTCAAGCTTATGTATCCACTGTACCTATGAAAATAGCGCCCCAATCCTTCGTACACTGCGTGTACTCGCTCGCGAGCGACTTATCCCTTGTATTTTGTCAGTCTGACATCATCCAGATATCTTAAAATTAAGCCACGTCCGACATCTGAATTCTTTCAAATTTAACCATGTCCGACACCACCATGTCCGACACTTTCCAATGAAACCTCGTCAGACGACTTGCAAATCACACCACAACCGACATTTAGATACCTCAAAATACCTACAAATTAAACCAAATCAGACAGCAGGTTGCCATTATTTAAACCACAACATCCAGACAAATTCACACCAAACCACGTCTGACGCCCAGATACCTTCACATTAAAGTACGTTTGACTGACAACCAGATACCTTCATATTAAAAGCATATTAAACACCCAGATACCTTCACATTAAACTACGCTTGAAACCAGATAACCATCCATCTGATATCCAGATATCTTCAAGTTTAACCGCATCAGACACCCGGGACACCTTTAATTCAAACCAAGTCTGGCATTCAAGTACCTATTTGAAACCACGTCTGAGACGCAGATTCTTTCAAATCAAACAACGTCGAAAGCTCGGGCATCTTTAATCAAACGACGTCTGGCACTCAGATACTTTGAAATGAAATCACGTCCACGTAATGTCACTATCAACAATAAATCTGTAAAAAGAAAAAAAAAGGATGTAGGTCGGCCCATTTGTTTTGAAGACATCTCGTGGACAGACAAGCGGACAGACAAACAAACAGATCGACCGACAGACAGAGACAGAGAGACAGACAGGCAATCAGCCACGATTGAGAAAACAGCCCCTAATTACTGCATCTCAATGAGTTTCTGACAAGCAGGGTTCTGAAAGGGACACACACACACAGACCTGAGACAACAAGGATGAGCATAATGATGAATAAAGTGAAAATAAGAAGCAAGAAGAAGACGGAAGAAGCCAAAGGAGAAAAGAGAAGAATGGCGGGAGAAAGGGGGAAGAAAGAAAAGGAAGAAAAGAGAGAGAGAAAGAAAGAAAGAACAAAAGAAAGAAAAAGAAAGAAAGATTGAGAAAGAAGAAGAAGAAAGAGAAGAAGAAAGAAGAAGAATAATTAAGAATAAGAAGAGATGATGATTATGATAATGATGAATGATTATTATTATGATGACTATCATGAGAATCGAAACAAAATAAAAAAGAATAAAACCAAGAATGACAGAAATACTCGAACATGATTTTTTACCCTAATAAACTTTATTTATTTTTTTTTCTATGTTTTTTAGTTCTTAATAACAGATAGGACGGTAGAGTATGGTGTGGGGTGTGAAGAGAAGAGAGAGAGAGAGGAGAGAAGAGAGATATAGATAGTGAGAGAGAGAGAGAGGAGAGTAGAGATAGATATTATATACGGCGAAACCTACAAGAAAGATTCAACTTTCCTATTCTTGAACTCAAGGCGGAATTATGAAACTACTACAACACGAATTGATGAAGAGTAAAGTCAGGGTCGAGGTTTTTACGAAGAAGGAAGGTCGGATCTGCTTGCGAATAACAAATGGTCGTGCCGCCAGGGGTAAACAAAAGAGTGAGAGGGAAAGGAAGGTTCAGGTAGACGCGGTGACATTGGGTTCCTGTAACGACGTGGCGGTAGGCAAGGGAAAAAAGGTTCATAGCATGTGGACGGCAGGAATGGACGTCCCACTGGCTGACGACACGCGAGGGTGTCGGGCTGGACGATCTTCACGAAATCGGTGACCAGTGAGTCGTGTATCTAAGTGCAGGCCCACATATGTCATAGTACTCCGGCGGCGATAGGAGCATAGGTCATGGCGTCACGATCTGGAGCAAATGTTGATGGCGTTTGGGATCAGGGTCTGGTTCGGTCCCATTTTGCTGGTGATAAAGGTTGACGGGTTGTGAAGCAGTGGAGAGAGAATGATGACTCGCGTCCCCTTACATGTGTCTTTTTTTCCTTTCTTGCTATTGACGGTGCTAGTTTCGAACGACAGTGGGGTGATCCGTCAATGGTGATGTGGAGGTTATGCGTGATGGTGGATGTGATAATGTATGTCCAACGATCCGTTTGAAATAATTGACCTGTGCTCTTATTACACATGCTGAAAGCACGCCAAGCCTCATGGAACCATGAGGACCATGACTGTAACGACGGTTCGACGACGACAGCTAGACAACGAGGATATTTGATGATGATGATTAATGAAGAACGATGATTTCGATTATGACTGAATGATGATGATGAATGATGATGAACGACTACGACGAACGACGATCGACGAACCGACGATGATAGATGATGAGTTGATAAATAGATAATGATAGTATCCTGATGATGATATATACTCTGTATGTACATTGAATCCGCCGGCCGATGCTTTGATGGGGGGCCCGATTCCTTGCTTTTTTTCTGTGGGTGAGTTTGTCACAAGGAAGTCTATATCAGCCTATGCTGTATTGTGCAAATACTTTGCGCTAAATGATGTCCAGTAACTTCGCTCGGACAGCATGAGTTCGCTAAGAGATGGAGGGGTGCGGTGAAATGAACGATGCTTCTTCTTCTGGCATTGTTGGTGCGTTGTTTTCTCTTTGCGATCACCTAGAAGAGGACTCGACCGGTAACGTGAGATTAAAAATCAGTGGAATGGGAAACCAAGGGGGGGGAATGGGGTTGTTAATAAATCATTTGACAGGGGGTACACGAATAATCGTGAGCGGGGAGGGTCATTTCCTTCGGTAACTAATCCCCATCCGCAAAGCTCAGGACCTGTTCACTTCACACTGCATGTAAGCTGTATCACATACGAAGCGACAAGTCCGACCGACACAACTGGTACATTCACAAGCAAATAGCTAGGATTATTTCTTTCTTTTTCCTCTTTTTCAATCGTATATCCTGAATAGTGAGTAGACCTCGCCATTCTAACAATGTCCGACTGAATATGACGGCTCTGTATACTGTGTGGACATTGTTGGGCTGCTGAAGTTCAGTTTGAAATGCCACGACGAAGGGCGGCTTAGGCGGCGAGAGGGGTAGACTGGATTCCTGTTTAATTCAAGCCGGAGGGCGGAACTCGGCGTATACAGACTAGGAGCCCCGATCTACGGGGCGCAAGTGCGAGAGGCGGAGTGCGCCATTGCTCGAGAAACGTTACGGCCTACCCGAGACGTTAAACAACAACCCCCAGCGGCATAAATCTAAGCGGGCGCGAAGGTATGCACAGAGTTGCCGACAGAAAAAAAGGATGAGAATGAACATCAACACACACAGACATGGGGTGAGTTTATAACATTATCGTATCACAAGGAATGAAAGGGAAGGTAGAAAACACGCAAACACTTGCCAACATCACACCGATTTACGACCACCAAGGACTGGACAGTGGCATACAGTAAATCAGGGCCCTTGACACCCAACGGGACAGGTTTCACCAGAACCCTGAAGGTACAGAAGTTAGGTCGTCACTAAGTCCAACTCTTTGCAACGAGCAACGTGATCCCTGTCTCCAGGCTCTCTAACCACATTGATAGACCACACATGGAAAGAAAGAAATGTTCGGAACAGCGCTCACACTTCCAGCAGTGTTATTTCAAAACTCGCAAGCACAAACTGGCGCGATTGTGATCTGATACTTCGACGTAAACAGACATGCTTTACTATGATTCATGCACCAAGCTCGGATTTCTGAAATGAAAAGCGCCTACTTTCATCATTTTGACAAAGACAAAAAGTTTATTGAAACGTTTAAGATAGATTTTTTGAAAATCTGTTACTCCTAAAACAAGAAAGGCTGTGTTTCTCCTAAAATAAGGAAGACTGTTTCATTTGCCGTTTATGCTGTTTCATTTGTTTGATTCACTATAGTAATAAACTCAGGAAGGTTTACTTAGCTATTTTTGCCAAAGATATCTATATGTGATTTTTTTTTTGGTTTTATATTTACTGAACAATTAAATGGCAGTTTATTCTTTAAAGAATGGATAAAGTCAAGGATATAATGTAATAAGAAAGGTGAAGAGATTATTGTGTGGTGTGTGAATGAGTTTTGATCTATGGAACAGTTTGATTGATATGCTTTTACTTTTTAGAGCCTCGTTCTGATGATAAACAGTTCTGATGGCAACCGTCAAGAAAACCCGAGTCAATACAACAGTTACCACCGCATCAACATGACTTGAAAGTTTCTGTTACATGAATCCATGCAACAAACATTTCTACAACCCAAAGCAGTCACATCACAGGGGGCATCCAATTCCTTCGGAGCTAGCTGGCTTCTTTTAGTACCAAACAGTTCAGAAAAGGGGCGCATGAAATATTCACGGGTGACGTGAACGCTCCCATTTTGGAGAAAAGCATTGTTTTGGCTAATCCCGGACACGTGTTTAGGAGGTTCAGCTTCTCATCAGCTGGCTCGCCAAAGGCTAAAAATGTCTTAGGACCACAGAGACCCAACAGCCGAAGTCATAAAGAGGACGGCTGGAAAGATTTGTCTAATTTCAACACATGTCTGTGTGGTGCTCCCGTAAGACCATCTGTTCTCAATTTAACAAAAATAATACAGATATAAGATTTTCCCCCTTTTTCCAGAATTTGAGAAACATGTAGTTCTATGTTTAGTAATATATTCATTCATATCTCCGCCCCTGTTTGGTTGTAATAGCCTTATTTTGACAAAGTATAACTCTATATATTTGTTTAAAAAAAATGCATTGAATATCCTCTGGCATTTCTTTTATCTATGTTTATAAAGCATTAATTTGTGAGCGATACAAGTTTCCAAGAATAAATATAAATTTCATAATATTATGAACATTGGTGAAACTGCCACTGGTCGTTACTACTCTGTGACATCTTCATTGAACAAAGCGTTGGAAAGGTCTGAATGATATTCTGCATTCTGCAGAGTGTATGACCCTGAATCTTGTCCTTGCCGTGTAAATGCCGACATTGAACTCAACCACGTACTCCTTCTCTCTCTCTCTCTCTCTCTCTCTCTCTCTCTCTCTCTCTCTCTCTCTCTCTCTCACAACACACACACACACACACACACATACACACACACACACACACACACACACACACACACACACGCGCGCGCGCGCGCGCGCGCGCGCGCACACACACACACACACACACACACACTCTCTCTCTCTCTCTCTCGCACACACACACACACAGAGTCACACACACAGACACACACACACAGACACACACACACAGACACACACACATTCTCTCTCTCTCTCTCTCTCTCTCTCTCTCTCTCACACACACAACAACAACAACAACAACAACAACAGCACACAACAACAAGCAACAACAACAAATACTGGGTGATTACATAGATTCACCTTGTCTCTGTGAGTCAAAGAAACACAGCTCCACAAACACAGAACGCCAAACAAACACACAAATCGTACACACACCATCTACCTTTTCGTCCCCCCCACACCATATCCACTCCCACCCACCTGCTGCGAAGCGTAGACGTCCCTGACAAAGAAGGTCTTCTTGGCCAGGCTGCCTTCGCCCAGGATGTCCTTGATCTTCACCAGCCCGATCAGGTCGTGGCGGGAAAAGCGGTCAAAGTCGTACAGGCTGAACTGCAGGACCCGCTCCGACAGCTCCTCGTAGCTCACGCTGAAGGTGAAGGTCTCCTGGAACTCAGGGTTCAAGGTCTTGCGGTGCACTTTCGTCTGGTGCTTGGTCTTCCGGTCTGGCATCAGGTACACCTTCGTGGGAGGAAGGAAGGGGAGTTTTAAGGTGGGGAAGTGTGAGGGAAGAGGGGGTGGGGGTGGGTGGGGGGGGGGGGGGGGGGCAATTGTAGGTTAAGTAAGTACTGAAGAGGAAGGTGTTCGTTTGCGGGATATATTGGTCATAAACTAGAAAAACAGAGCCGTGTCAATGAAATTGGAAAAAGACAGACACAAGAACTTTACAAAATTTTGGCAACTTTCCCTTCCACTCTCCCCCCATCCTCAGCCCCAACCTCGTTGTTGTTTTGAAAGAAAGAAAACCAAAGAAAAAGCAACGAAATGAAAATGAAAAAAAAAAAACCACGCTTTTTATTATTAAATTCTATCTTTCTCTCCCCCTTCCCTCCATTTTTAAGCCAGTGACAAAACACATGTGAAGCACGACGAAATGTGTCCAATAGACCGTTAATGCACAAATCTGATTCTGCAGAGATTCTTGTCTGTGAAAAAAAAAAAAAAAACTTCTCGTTGATAATCTTACGCTGGCAGGACGTCGATTTCATCATCATCTCCTACCCGCCTGCCAATCAGTCATCTCCTCTACCCCGTAACTCCAAGATGTGGGCGTCTAGACACCGCAGAGGACACCCTGACAAGATCTCTCCATCAGTCGTCGGAAGCCCTGTGAGAGCCGGCGATCTGTCCGTTCCCTGACGTTGTCCTCCCACGTTCTCCTCTTTCAGCCTCTTCTACGTCTCTCCCCCTCTGTGCCCTGGAGGATGATTTGTTTTTCAACCCGACTGTTCTGGAAACGTGCTCACACCACTTCTGTCATCTCTTCGTCTTGACGACGGTGAGCGGGTCCAATGTCTGACTGTGGGTGCCGATTTTCTCATGGGTTGTATGATTTCTGTAAGAGAGATGTGCAATATCTCACCTCCAGGATGTGGCAGTTTTGTTTGGAAATATGAAATAATGGTCAGTTCGGCTCGTGTACAAAAATATGCAAATGACTAATGAACGATAAGCCTGATTTCCGACACGATTTTACGGCACATTGACTTCAGTGTTATGAACACTGCTATTGTCAATGCTACTTTAGCCGGGACTTCTTTTCTTACATCCTTAAATCTGTTGTTCTGGCACTCGGAGCTCCTGACAGTTGGCTACACAAACTATGGGGATAGACAACGAGCACAAGAGTCGTCAGTTTTGTTCGCGCCGATCCTGGCTGCAGCATTCTGTCCAGACCTGTTGTGTTCGGTTCTTCATCTGTGATCGTGGCATCCTCGTTCTTTAGAAGTTCCCACAATATCAAGTTTCTGGTCCTTCGCCTTCATTCCCCCCCCCCCCCCCTCCCCCCGTCCCCACTTTTGCACTTCTGTGCCACTCCCTCGCCGTTCATTCCGGCTCCCCGTCCACAGCCACACCCTGGCTTGTCCTGTCGCAGCCCTAGCATCAGCATTCCAAAGGGAGCTGTCAATATCAAGCCATTATTAGGCAACTCATCAGAGGAGACGCTGCACTGCTGTCGAGTCATTTCAGTCGTATCCTATGGCGCCTGTTTTGATTCCAGATACGCAGGGTACCACATACAAAACCCCTTACTGCCACTGACAACTACTTAGTCGTGGAGCCAGCGTGAGTGAGCGTTCTTCTATGGAGAGCGCCACCACGTCTGTCAAGCGACAGTTCTCATGAACATGTCAATATCGGCGACCTCGACAAAAACTCACCAAAGTCATAGATGTGGGGAGGAAATGAAAAACTGAGGTCACCATGGGAAGTAGGCAGTGAAAAACCACGGTATTTGAGACTTCTTCTATGCTGATCAATGACGATGAGCATCATGGAGATAACGCTATATATATTTTTATTCTCTGAGACTATATGGCGCGGTTGTGCTCTTCACTCACTTCCATTCGTGATACATCTCAGCATCAACCAGGCCCGCAAGATACAGACACCTGCTGTGTTGGTCAGGAAACTTGAGCTACACACTCAGGGACGCACCCATCAAGGGGATGACACTCGACTGTGTGGCTCCAGTCTTCCGCTTTAGCCCATAGCAAACTCTATCGTACGTTGCAGCATGTCGCAGCCGAAAACAAAAGACTGAAGAGAACCGACCCCACGACCTCCAAGCCGTCAATTCGTAGTGCTAACCACTGTGCTACGGCGGCTGACGCACTTTGATCTTTTCTTCTCTCCTTTTTTTTCCCCCTTTTTTTCTTTTTTTTTTTTTTTTTCTTTTTTTTTTGTGCATCTCATTGCCATCTAAGTTGTTGGCTGTGCTTTTTGTCTTCTTGGCAATGATCTCCTGCTATTCACCTGAGCTGTTTTTGTCAAGGTGCTCCCCCCCCCCCCCCCCCCCACACACACACACACTTCCCCCAAAAAAAGGTAAACTCTTATTTCACCCATTCATCTATTCCTT
>JADBJO010001281.1:285000-292500 GCA_016801955.1 Conus betulinus
GGATGTCACAAGGATAGAATGAAGCAGTATGAGCGCCTTGCGCCTTGTGACGACAGTGGGCGTGGGTTCAATCACTCATCGATCATCTTTGCGGAGGGTCCGTGTGGGTAGGTGGTACCCGCAGCGATTGTCAGTCTAGGGGCTGATTATAGACAAGGGATTAGTCGGGTTCTTTCGTGTTCATGCCATGCCTCAACGAGGAGAGAGAGAGACAGAGAGAGAGGGGGAGGATGGGGCTGGAGAGAGAGAGGAGGGGAGGGAGAGGGGAGAGAGAGAGGAGAGAGAGACATACACACACAAACGTACACACACACACACACACACACACACACACACACACACACACACACACACACACACACATACACACACACACACATGCCGGATTTCTAAGCTTGGTGATAAATTATCACTAAACACACTGACAAAAATCACATGAAAAAATATACAAACATGAATTAAGATTCGTTCAAGACTGGTCCTACATTTTGATCTTGACAATTGGCACAAGGAGCACACAGAACACACACAGAGCGAACAGTTACGAATGATACTTAGTCTAAGTAGGTGATTCTGATACAAATTGTGGTCAAAGAGAAGAAGAAGAAGAAGAAGAAGAAGATGAACAAGAACAAGAAGGATTTCCACCACCATAATAACGACTAGAAAGGCACTCGTGAGAAAAAAAAACCTCAGCAAAGATTGAAACGTTGTTACGTCCCTTCCCCCTCCTCGCTTCGCTCCCTTTCCAAACTCCACCCCGTTAGTGTGTGTCGGTTTGCTCCCTGGATCGGGGTTGTCAACCAGATCAGCCCTCAAATCTCACAAGTTCGTAAACATCATACATAGGATACATAGGACCTCCCCCACCCCCCCCCCCCCCCCCCATCGAGATCCCTAAAGAAAAAGATACATCCAAGGGTGCCAGTGGAAGCCAGAGAGGTACTGTCTGTAGCTGCCCACAAACCAGCCGGGAGCAATTCAGCATCACCCTTGGAAGTGTGCGCTGTGTTCACAGATGAAGGCACGCACATGGCATTGCATAAAGACGTCCATGGATGTAACTGCCTCCTGGCAGAAGTCATTGCGTGATGGCCACTGGATGCGACACAACAGAATACCCACGGAAGCGTCCCCATGGGTGTACCAGCCCGTGTTTCTTCACTGCACAGCTCAGCGGCAAAGGCACCATTACCAAACGAACTGCTGCGCTCATTCTAATCGTTGTTTCGCTGTCAGGTGACAAACACAGACATAGCCGACCTTTTGACACATCGAAATCCCTGCGCTGTTTCCCGGGAAGTGTTGAAAAATGTTTAGAAGTATAACATATCACAAAGTTGTTAAAAAGTAAGAAAAGAAAATCATGGATCGGTCTGTTGATCCAGACCTGCACCAAAGTATAAAACCATCTTTCCATCAAGTTTCACTAGAAAAATGTTTAGCACTTTTTTTGCTTTTAATCATGTGGACAGATAAGCCATCCAACAGACACACACACACACACACACACACACACACACACACACACACACACACACACACACACACACACACACACACACACACATATATATATATATATATATATATATATATATATATATATATATATATATATATATGGAATCATTCAGGCGGAGGGAAACAGCACCAACAAACCTTACCCTCCACCTTTTCCCCTTCCACTGTCTCCCCCCCCCCACCTCCATCCACTTCCACTCCACCACTACCCACCTGTCCCCCAGCCCGACCCACTTATTCATCACCACTACCCACCTGTCCCCCCACCCCTACCCACCTATCCATCACCACTACCCACCTATCCATCACCACTACCTATCTGTCCCCTCCACCCCTATCCACCTATCCATCACCACTACCCACCTGTTCCCCCACCCTACCCCACTTATCCATCACCACTAGTCACACGTGTCCCCCAGCTCGACCCACCTATCCATCACCACTACCCACCTGTCCCCCCCCCACCCCGACCCACTTATCCATCACCACTACCCACCTATCCATCACCACTACCCACCTGTCCCCCCACCCCTATCCACCTATCCATCACCACTAGTCACCTGTCCCCCCACCCCAACCCACTTATCCATCACCACTAGTCACCTGTCCCCCCCACCCCGACCCCTTATCCATCACCACTAGTCACCTGTCCCCCCACCCCAACCCACTTATCCATCACCACTACCCCATCTGTCCCCCCACCCCGACCCACTTATCCATCACCACTACCCATCTGTCCCCCCCCCCACCCCAACCCACTTATCCATCACCACTACCCACCTGTCCCCCCACCCCGACCCCACTTATCCATCACCACTACCCATCTGTCCCCCCACCCCAACCCACTTATCCATCACCACTACCCATCTGTCCCCCCACCCCACCCCCACTTATCCATCACCACTACCCATCTGTCCCCCCCACCCCAACCCACTTATCCATCACCACTAGTCACCTGTCCCCCACCCCAACCCACCTATCCATCACCACTAGTCACCTGTCCCCTCACCCGACCCACTTATCCATCACCACTAGTCATCTGTCCCCCCACCCCGACCCACTTATCCATCACCACTAGTCACCTGTCCCCCCACCCCGACCCACTTATCCATCACCACTAGTCACGTGTCCCCCCACCCCAACCCACTTATATCCATCACCACTAGTCACCTGTCCCCCCACCCCGACCCACTTATCCATCACCACTAGTCACCTGTCCCCCCCCCCCACCCCGACCCACTTATCCATCACCACTAGTCACGTGTCCCCCCACCCCGACCCACTTATCCATCACCACTAGTCACGTGTCCCCCCCCTCACCCCGACCCACTTATCCATCACCACTAGTCACGTGTCCCCTCACCCCGACCCACTTATCCATCACCACTAGTCACCTGTCCCCCCCACCCCGACCCACTTATCCATCACCACTAGTCACGTGTCCCCCCCACCCCGACCCACTTATCCATCACCACTAGTCACCTGTGTCCCCTCACCCCGACCCACTTATCCATCACCACTAGTCACGTGTCCCACCCCCCCCCCCCCGACCCACTTATCCATCACCACTAGTCACGTGTCCCCCCCTCACCCCGACCCACTTATCCATCACCACTAGTCACGTGTCCCCTCACCCCGACCCACTTATCCATCACCACTAGTCACGTGTCCCCTCACCCCGACCCACTTATCCATCACCACTAGTCACGTGTCCCCTCACCCCGACCCACTTATCCATCACCACTAGTCACGTGTCCCCTCCCCGACCCACTTATCCATCACCACTAGTCACGTGTCCCCTCACCCCGACCCACTTATCCATCACCACTAGTCACGTGTCCCCCCTCACCCCGACCCACTTATCCATCACCACTAGTCACCTGTCCCCCCACCCCCCGACCCACTTATCCATCACCACTACCCACCTATCCATCACCACTAGTCACGTGTCCCCTCACCCCGACCCACTTATCCATCACCACTAGTCATGTGTTCCCCCCACCCCGACCCACTTATCCATCACCACTACCCATCTGTCCCCCCACCCCCAACCCACTTATCCATCACCACTAGTCACCCTGTCCCCCCACCCCGACCCACTTATCCATCACCACTAGTCACCTGTCCCCCCACCCCAACCCACTTATCCATCACCACTACCCATCTGTCCCCCCACCCCAACCCACTTATCCATCACCACTAGTCATGTGTTCCCCCACCCCAACCCACTATCCATCACCACTACCCATCTGTCCCCCCACCCCGACCCACTTATCCATCACCACTAGTCACCTGTCCCCCCACCCCGACCCACTTATCCATCACCACTAGTCACGTGTCCCCTCACCCCGACCCACCTATCCATCACCACTAGTCATCTGTCTTTTCCTTGCCACTCTCACTTTCCCACTACTTCTACACATCTGCCCCCCCCCCCCCCCCCCCCCCCCCCCCCCCCACACACACACACATGCACACCCCTCCCTCCATCTTCACACACTTCCCCACTACACTATCCACCTCCTCCCCACCACCCACCGCCCACTTTACTGACTGACACCACTAACCAGCCACCTGTCCCCCATCAAATTGAGATAATAAAGTTTACTTGATAATAAAGTTTACTTGATCCCACCCACCCATTTCCTACCACCACCACCCACCTACCCACCACTGGCCACCTGTCCCTCAACCACCACCACGTTCACCACCACCACTAGCCTCTTGCCCCTCCACCACCCCCAACTACCCACCCACGTTCACCACCACCACTAGCCTCCTGCCCCTCCACCACCCCCAATCACCACCCACTTCACCACCACCACTAGCCTCCTGCCCCTCCACCCCCCCCCCCCCAATCACCACCCACTTCACCACCACCACTAGCCTCCTGCCCCTCCACCACCCCCACCCCCAACCACCACCCACTTCCCATACACCGCTACCCAGATGCCCCCCCCCTCCCCCCCACAAACACTCCCCCACCACCATCCACTTCACTCCCCTCCCTCCCTTACCACCACCCACCCACCCACCCACCTACCTGTTTATACAGCTCCGGTTTGAGGTTGCCGAGTTCGGGTTGCTCCTTGCGCCGGAGGCTGCGCACGCTAAACTCCACGCCGGAGAGGTCCAGGCGTGGTGGGACAGCATGCGCTGGAAGCTGAGATGCCTCTGGGGCATGGAGGGCATCGTCCTCTGACGTCCTCCCACCAACTGGAACGTCCTCTTCTTCTCCTCGTGGGCGCCCACCTGTCCCCCCGTCTCGCCGTCACCAGCACCGACATCAGCACCACCAGCACCCGTCGCAGAGGAAGAGGAGGCCGGGTCCAGGAGGCCTTCGGCGCTCTCCTGACCTGCAATGGTTTGGTGGTTTGTTGAAGGTTAGGTAAGCTGGAATTGGCTTTGCTTCGCGCATGACCCACTGAGGCAGGTGGGAGTGAGACCAGCAGTGGGAGGAGGGGAAGGGAGGGGTCTGACACCTAACGGCCCCTTGATAATTTGAGGAAAGAAGCGGTTTTTTTTTTTTCAGGAGGGGGGTACAAAACGAGTTCGTCTCACTTTCGAAACCATGGACAAAACGATGCTTTTCTGCGTTTTCAACGTTACTGACAGCTGATTGTAGATCTTCCAAACGATGTACTCAAAGGAGACGGAAGTTTGTATTGGGCTTAGTGTGAGTATAGGTCTTGAACAGGTGTTTCCGACGTTTTGGGTCATAGTCTCTACCTGTGGGCAGTAGAAAGGCAAAGCGAAGGGGTAGGGGAATAAGGCCACAGGAACGTTTGAAAGGGAAGGCAGGCCTCTTTAGATTCAACGTGGAGAGGAGGAAGAAGACTGGCAATTCAATCTGCCAATCAGTAGACGTTATTTCTTTTACTTAAAAGTAAACAAAAAGATTTTCTTTCTGACTTCTGGTCAGTATGTGTTTCGTTTGTGTTAAAGATGAAGTAAATGTTAAACGGAAAGAGGCTCAATAAACAATGAGTTAGTGTAAATAACGAACAAGAAGGGTAACTCTTGCCCCCATGACGAAACAAATACACGCCCTTAATTTCACACGAATGTTGCTTACGACACCGAATCGTCTAGCAGAAATGACAACACAGAGCACACAGAACAAACAAGGAGACTCCCCCCCCCCCCCCCCCCCCCCCCCCAATAAACAGAAGAGAAAAAAAAGGAAAAACAGGATGCCCCAAGCTTGTAGATATACCCTGTATTTGATACATTTACACAGCAGCAACAACTGGAGAAATGACGACACACAAATTAACATTAATTCAAGACTGGCACAGCCTTTTCGATCTTAAGTACAGTCAAACAAACACACGGACGAACAGTAACAATATAGGTAACTTGATTTGATTGCTTTGAAAGGTAAACAACGAACAAGAAAAGTAACTCTTGCTCTTATTATGAAATGAAATACACGCCCGACTTAGTGTTAAGTTTGTCGTGAAAGTTTCTGTCTCTTTTATCAAAATGCATAGCTGTGTGCTGTGTACTGCATGATTCGCCAAATTCCTCAAACCTGCTAGCGATTGGTACCTTATAAAACCACAGTTCACCTGTAGGTGAATCAGGAGGTTTTAACTATCCATTTTAAACAAACAGCTGCAAGAAAAATTCAGACGAATTTATTACCAATTACGCAGAAATTTATAGAATTCAACAAATCTCGCAGCCCGGTATAATGCACTTCAGCTTCTACTGAAACAATCACAAAACTTTTCGAGGGATAGAGAGTAAAACAGAACATCTTCTCTGAGTATGTTCAGCCATTGTTCTTTCTCATGGACCAGAAACAATGACGTCCACTGATTGGTAGAGAGAACCTGGGGGATTTTTTCTTTTCGAGGATCATCTCCGAAGGGACAGTGTATGTTTAAATGTCTTCAAGTAGCCAGTTTTCATGGCTTGTGTACACATTTGTTTGTAGAGTGTTTTCTTCGAAGAGTTTTCCAACACACGATGTTTGGAAATGTTCGTGATAGACGGGACAAACAAATGTTTTTTTTTGTTTGTTCGTTTGTTTTATTTGATTGATTGTTTGTTTTTTAACATACTGTATGAACAACCAAAGCGAAATAACGCATATGCTCTATTGCAAGTATTTACACACACACACACACACACACACACACACACACACACACACACACACACACACACACACACACACACACATGCACACACGCACGCACGCACGCACGCACGCGCGTGCATATGATTCGTTCTCGTGCATTTCTAGTTCGATAAAACAACAAAGATCAGAAACAGCAGTTTTGTTTGTCCCCCCCTCCAAAGATATCATGGATATCGCCCATCTTGTCAATGCAAGGCATTAAACAATGGTTTTTACTTTGTTTGTTTTCTAATCAACTAACTTGAATCGAGCTCAGCGTTTATTTAGGAGATGGACGAGAAGCAAGAGGAAAGAGAAGAAAGAAAGAAAGAAAGAAAGAAAGAAAGAAAGAAAGAAAGAAAGAAAGGCACACAAAACGGAAGACATAAAGAGAGAGGCAAAGAAGGCAGAAATAAGGGAATGAAGGAAAAAAGACAGGGAACAAAGAGACAGACAGACAGACAGACAGACAGACAGACAGACAGAAGGAAAAAAAAAAGCGAAATAAAGTAAACACAGAAAAGATTTTTTTTTTGAAAAGAAAAGACAAACGGACAAAAATATAAAAAGAACTGACAGAAAGAAGTCAGGAAGAAGGAATGAAAGAAACAAATCAGTTTTTTTTAAATGACAGAAGGAATAAAAGAAAAGGAACGAAAAAACAAATAAATAAGGAGAGTGATGAGTTTGGATGAGGAGGAAATGAGGATGAAAGAGGAAAAAGACAGAAAGAAAAAAAAAACAAAGCGATGAGAAAAGAAAGATGAAAAGAAAATATAAGAAAGAATGACCGTGAAAAAAAGAGAAGGAATGAGATAAAAGACAGGAAGAGAAAAGTAAAAAAAAAA
>JADBJO010001281.1:297500-302500 GCA_016801955.1 Conus betulinus
GTAACAGTGGTGTATGGAACGCCTCGGAACCCTTAATTTGAACACACTGATATATGGACACACAAACGCTCAGGTGCCCTCAACAAAAATAACTGTTTGATACCCGTAACATAGCTATGACCAGGACGTGGGCTGTGTACAAGAGAGCTTTAACCAAGCTAAAGATTCTGGCACGACACATAAAGCACAGTAAGGGCCTCATTTAATGAGCAGGATCGGAAAGAAATAAAAATATTAACAAGGTGAAACGATCACTGAAGTCTTTCTTGCCTTTTCCCTTCACGATCCGCTTTTTTTTTTTTTTTTTTTTACTTCCCCTGCTGATTTGGCCTGTCCGCCATAATGATGACTTATCCATCCACACCATCTTCATCCTTTCTATCGTCACTACCCGCCCCCCCCTCCCCTCCCTTCTCCCCCTCTATCCGCCACCTCTCCACGCACCCTCATTCCTTCGCTCCAGTTCGCGGTTTTGCTTTCGGCTAGATCTTTTTTTAATCTTTATTTTTTGTCCATTGAGTTTAGGTCTCGATTTTTGTAGCCATCTTAGTTTTGTGACGAGATTCCCGGATGTCGCCTTCATTGGCCGTAATCGAGAGTTATGTATGTTAACGACTCCATGCTGGGATAGCTTCAGGACATCCTGACTGTGGTTTCTTTGTTATCTGTTTTGTTTTGGTTCGTTTTGTTTTGTGTTTTTTTTCCTGCGAAACAAACCATCTAGGAATCTTCAACGAAGGAGGCAACGAGCTTGCTAATGAGCAAGCTAACGAGAGAGAGAGAGAAAGAGAGAGAGAGAGAGAGAGAGAGAGAGAGAGAGAGAGAGAGAGAGAGAGAGAGAGAGAGAGAGACAGAGAGAGACAGAGACAGAGAGAGAGAGAGAGAGAGAGAGAGAGAGAGAGAGAGAGAGAGAAAGTATTCTTGTGTATGGGTACATGCGTACATGGGTGCAAGCGTGCATGCATGCGTAAGTGTGTGCGTGTGAATATGTGTGTGTGTGTTTTTATGTGTGTGTGTGTGTGTGTGTGTGTGTGTGTGTGTGTGTGTGTGTGTGTGTGTGTGTGTGTGTGTGTGTGTGTGTGTGTGTGTGCGCGCGCGCACGCACGCGCGCGCGCGCGTGTGTGTGTTTTGAAAGAAAGGTACAAAGACAGAGAGGAATACAGAGACAGAGACAGAGAGAGACAGACAGAGACAGAGAGAGACAGACAGAGAGAGAGACAGACAGACAGACAGAGACAGAGACAGAGACAGAGACAGAAACAGAAAGACAGACAGACAGACAGTCAGACAGACAGACAGACAGAGAAAGAAAAACAGCGAGACAGACAGACAGAGACCAATACACACACAGACCGAGAGACCGACTGACATCCAGACAGACAGACATCTAGACCAGAAGACAGACAGACAGGCAATCAGATAATAGACATTCTCGCAGACTAACAACCTGAATCTGCTGCTGTCTAAAAACCCTGTACAGATATCGTGGGCCTCCACGCCTCTAACCAAATTCCGTTCCTCTGGAATAATGTATCAGGAACCCCCCCCCTTGAGAAAATAAGCCCTCCTCTTTCTCCCAAATGACATTAACACCAACGTGGGCTCACAAGAGCGACGGTGATCTTAGCGGCATGGGATTTCTCTCTTTCTGACCACTCTGCAATTCTAATGACGTGACATGATCATCATCTTCTACTCACGACATGCGTGACGTCTTCAGGTTTTTAACGTCGGACACTCTTGGCAATTGATAACAATGTCTTAAGGTGAAAAGAGAAACCAAACAACAAACAGTGTGTGGGTATGTAATGATAGGGAAAAGAATATTGGAATCCACTGACGGTAATCTGATCTACAATAGGTTTTCACACACACACACACACACACACACACACACACACACACACACACACACACACACACACACACACACACACACACACACACACACACACGCATTTCCTTGGATGTCCTCCCACTGTGGGCTACATTCTCATGAAAAGGTTGATGTTCTAGCAGAGAGAGGAGCAAAACGATCATCAGATTCGCATTTTTTTAAACTTTCTCTATGTCAGTGCAAGGGTGCTATACTTTGGCAGAAAAAGTACAATTTTCTAATTTTCATTTGATAGAAAGAGAAACCGGGTGTTTTGGTTTACACGATGAAATGAAAAGTATTCACGAAAAGTTGGGTAGGTACGATCAAAACATTTATCGTAGACGACAAATAAGTTCCTTGATTTGTAGATGGAAGTTAGATTGTTTTAAAACAAAGTATGTCAAAAATATACATTGTATGCGTGATCATAGCATATTAATTGAACACATTATTTTTTAAATTCATTCCAAATACGTTTGTACAGCCTATTCAAAATGTTTTCCTGTCAGCAAGTGAAACATATCTTTTCTTTTTGCACTTAACCAAAAGTCCAGTTGGCAAATACTTATAATAGATAGCAGCCAGTGGTGAGATGAGACAGAAGAGTTACATGTTTTTTTTTCCTCAAATCTTTGATTAAGTGGATTTTCTACTTTTGTGTTATAACTGTAGATAAGTTAATTCTTTCGACTGGTTGTGTTTAGCTTTTTTTTTTTTAACCTGGACCCCATTTTTTTTTATTACTTTTTTCGTCTGATATCACGTAATGTTGAAAGACGTAAAAGAAAAGAACAACAACAACAACAACAACAACAACAACAACACACAATCCTCTCTCTCTCTGTCACACACACACACACACACACACACACACACACACACACACACACACACACACACACACACACACACACACACACACACACACACACACACACACACACACACACACACACGAAATAAAACACTTTATGGAGAGAAAAAAAAATGAAAAGCTGTATCACTATGAAGCGCCACCTGAGGAGAAAAATACAGGAAAGCAGTCGAAGCAAGGAAACAACCGCACACTGCTCTAAAACTCTTTGCGACGTGTCCTTCTTGGGACCAAATTCCACGACGACGACTGAATAATGCATGAACGTCACCCACACCCTGACAAAGGTTTCAGCAGGGCTATGGCTTGTGTGATATTGATGGGGTTAAAGCACCGGCCACGGAGGTAAGCACCGGCCACGGAGGTACAGCAGCAGCAAGCAGCAGCAGCAGCCGCCGCCGCCGCAAAGAGTGACTAAACCGCCCAAGACAAACATGCTGTGGTGCGTGTTATTTGCTGCATTCTTATGACAGCAAAGAAAGAGATACCGGGCCATCAAATGCACGCAACAAATGCTAAATAAACGGAACTTTATACCTTCGTCTTTTTGCAGCAGGTATAAAAATCATAATCAACAACAAACAATATAAGAAACAAATAACGAAGATAAGTAAATAATGGGAAGAAAAACAAGCGGAAGTAAACAAGTCTTCAAGTCACAATAGGAATGACTTAGCATGGTTCTTAAGACGATGTGCGTGTGTGTGTGTGTGTGTGTGTGTGTGTGTGTGTGTGTGTGTGTGTGTGTGTGTGTGTGTTTGGAGAATAATGGGATGAAAAAAAAAAAGGTGTTAAGTATAAAAATCAAATCCTTCATTGACAAACATGTGGAGACGGTTGAAAATTCTGTACTGCGAACAGAACTATTTGTTAATGCTTGTCTAGAGTCGTCTTGTCTTCTGGGTGAAATTCTTCAGTCGACTATGCCTGGGTGAGGTGGTGACAGGATGAAATGTTATGTATCTTCAACAAAGTAAAGTGCTTTGAGGTGGCAGGAAGCGTTATTATGATCATCTACATATCAATCAAATAAACAACCTTGACGTAGAATACGCATCTCCTCGAAAACAGCTGTAGGGTTTCACCTACAATTTGCTGAGTAAGATCTTGAATCCATTCCATTTGAGTGCTCGGTCTTTCGGCTGAAAAGATTCTCTTCTTCCCGTTTAAAATTGTCCACTGACCTGTGACGAAAGAGCTTTTACGGATGCTGTGTAAAGTTCTCTATACTGCGCTTTTGTACAGTTTGTACGAAGCAGTGTAGCAGGAAGGCCGGGGGAGGGGGTTCACAAGGGGAAAAGATGGAAGATCTCAATTCTGTCAAGCCAGTCACTGCCAAATTCATTCGCCAGAAGTCATGCCGTCGCGTACAAGGACTGAAGATTATTCAGTTATCAATTAACAAGAGAGCGTCTCCAGAGAAGACCCCTACAAGTGACAAGTGTTTCGGCGCTCAACTCCCCACACACTAAGGGAGCCGGGCTGCATCCAGGTCATGACTCCCAGATGCCCCCTTCTGCTATGACATACATTTTTGGTACTATCAAGATTCGAAGCTGTGTCTATTGAATTCTTAGGCATCTCAAGGCACTGCCTTTTGACAGATGCCCTACCCGCGTCGCTATCGGACATCCGTCCTACGCTGGGAAATTTAAGACTGCTTCTTGTTCCTCCTTGACCAGATTCACCAGAAACTCTTTTCGGCTGCTTTTGCCATTGTCTTTAGTGTTCCGGTCCTTCTCTTACCAGAAATCGAGAGCTGTGTCATTTTATCATAGGTCGATCATTCCACAACTCTCCTTGCTCCAACCTCTATGGCAAGAACTTTTGGCCTGTAAGCCAGATCTCCTCAAACTGTTGACTTGGGGTAGCAAACTTCTCAGTCTTGTCCAGGTGAAACTCCTCCATTCTGGTTGAAGCGATACTGTGAGTTCAATCAGAATAATTTGTAAAGATGAATCTGAGTGGTGCAACTCTTCCTATGATCTCTGGTGGGTTTTCCATGGTGGAAGGTCTGGTATCAGTCCCAGCCACCCACTCAGTTATGTAAGCCCTGTTCCTATGCTCTGGATATCACAAATGTTCCATATCATAATTTCTGGCGTCCGCGTACGTAGAACGCTGTTGCTGGAGCTTTTGGTGGCGCAGTGCTTCCTCTGGCAATGCTAACTCATGTACAATCTCCTTAATCCTTGGTTGTCCTCCTTGTGTGCCTTCCATGGGTCAACACCGCTTTGCGTGAATTCG
>JADBJO010001281.1:315000-320000 GCA_016801955.1 Conus betulinus
AAGAACCCGTTTATTTTGGCAAAAGAATAATGGAAAGTGAACATGGAAAAAAGCAATCAATGCGCCATAAAAGATAGATACACACAACAAACAAACAAGCAATAAAAGCACACATTAATCAAGCTAGGCCGACGGACGGACAGGGTGAACAACAACAACAACAACAACAACAACAACAACAATCTCAGTAAATCAACCACAAAAAATGAATGCGCTACAATGGACACGTTTCTACTTGAAAACGTATTTGCTTGCTTTTTGTTGTCGTTGTTTGTTTGCTCGCTTATATCTGTGTTTGTTTTGCATGTTTGTTTTTGCCCGAACTCATTTCGTTTTCTGGCCTATAAATAATAGCCTATGCCTTCAATAAATGCATGAAACAATAAACGACAGATGAGAAAGACGCGAGCAGACATGAAATGCTGCTGCATGGGCCCCTGTAATAACAAACAAGCATTATCACAAACAAAAACAACAACAACGAAAAGGAATCGAACGCGGAAATGTATGCTCCTGCTCCTTTCATAGGAGACCATGTGTTCCAGTATACTACAGAACTGACCAACACAACAGCCTTGTTGGAATTAATATATAATGTCGTTCGATCAAAATCTAAATGTTTTTTTTTTTCCGAACTGTGTTTCCACCACGTTCTCCTCGTCACTGACGGTAACTTTTCCTTTCCATGTTATCAGCGTGTATACACCTGTACGTATGGACAGACAACCGAGCCAGATACAGTCTAGGAAAGTAGTTAAGATGGTGCATCGTGTGTAGTTAAGATCGTGCAAAGTGTGAATGTGTAATTCTGTTAGGTGTTATTGTGGGGCCAACACTGATACACAGACTGCTGACTTGTTATGATGTATTTTTTTTTTCGTGCTGGCTTTCTTTGAGCTATTCAATTTACTTGCAGCAAAACAACTGTGAAGAGTAAAAAATGAAAAGATGAATAAATGAATAACAAAATGATGAACGAGACAGCAACAGCCAGCCAGGCAGCAAACTTTGCGTGCATTGTGTGTGAACACTTTTTTGAATATTATTTTAAACATTAATCCATATTGCCCGTCCCCTTCAGAAGAGGCCAGCTGTTCCAACGGGGAAACAACTGATCAGCACTACCAAGTCAAAATCAACGTTCAAAGCCTCTCATGCGTCGTCCTGCCCTCAGCACGTGCGCACAAGAACCAATGCCCCGAGACAGCGAAGACTCTGCACTGTGACATCAAATTATCTGTGTTAGTGTAATTCTGTGTGCAACGATCCGCTGAGACTACTACTCACTCTGTGATAGAGAATGAGGAATAGCTGGCAAAGACCCTCCTTCAGTTTTTACTCTTTTCTTTTAATGGAAAGTTATAAATGTCAAAAGATCGACATAATGGTTTCCTTGTAGGAGCAGAAACTGTCAAACGCATTTATAAGTCTGGGTACTTTGCTGGCTTTGTTCTGGTTGGCTATATGGAGAGTTATTAAAGTCATGCCTTTAAAGCTTTTCTTTGTATTGCTGGTCTGCCTTCTTCAGACCTGATGGCTTTTCACCTCTGTTCAACGTTGGCTGACTGATCCAAACAGTTTCCTTTACAAGATGCTGTTTTAAAAAATTCATCATTCCATGTGCACATTGTGCATGTGCGATTCCACTATACTGTGTAAAGTGACTAAATAAAGGGGTTCTAATAGTTTTTTTGTTTTATTTCCGCAACGACGGGGACAGTATTGAAATATTCTGTCATGGCAGAATTTTTTTTTTTTTTTTTTTTTTACTTATCCTTGGCGCAAAGCTTTTGGCCATACTGTGATTTTCAAGAACAAGAAGTAGCTTGGTGATTTTAGTGGAGGAATCGTGACGTGTTTCCACTTTCCTTTCGCTTCAGGGGCGCATGCTTCTTCATAACATTTCATCGGAACTGAACGCCTCAGAGGAATGCAGCACAAGACCACCAGGTCAGTTACATTTCCCCCAAATGTTCGTCACTAGCAGGTATCTGTTTAAATGTGGTTATCATCCTCTTTCGTTCCCGACTTTGGCGCATTATTGAAGCGCTTGGCACTTGATGCCACTATTCCTCTCCCTCCCACCTCCTGGCCTCCCCCCTCCCCCCTCTCTCTTTCTCTGTGTGAAATACAATCCATCACCAAAACAGGCAGTCTCAAAGGTTTTCAGCCAAGTTCATTTTTCATCCCTAAAATCTGGTGAATTGTCCACGTTGCAACCCCTGAAACATGATGTCATCTAATGCACTGTTGCAATGATTAACACAAAAATAGACGGTCTAGGTCACGTGATGCAGGTTCTTGTCTTGAATTGCTTTCATTCTATTCACTCACAGAAAATCAGAACAATTATGGAGTCATTCAAGCAATGAAAAGAAAGAAAGTTAAAAGTAAGGCGCACACACACACACACACACACACACACACACACGCATGCACGCACGCACGCACGCACGCTCACACACACACATACACACACACACACACACACACACATCTTGAGCAGGATGGAGAACTTGATTTACAAACAAGACCAAACATCAATCTATGTTAGCCACGCACTTCAGAAGAGGCCAGCTGTTCCACCACAGGAATAATTGATCAGCGCTACCAAGACACAATCAACGTTCACAGCCTCCCATGCGTCCCGCCCCCGGCAAAGTGCGCGCAAGAACAAATGTCCTAAGACGGTAAAAGCTCGGCATGGTGTCGTCCAATTATCAGTGTTACAGTAATTTTAGGCCCAAGGACCAGCTGAGACCCCACACGTGGTGACAGAGAGTGAGGAATGGCCGGTAAGATTTTCCTCTCATTTTCTATGGAAGGCTACTAATCTTAAACGATCGACATGTTAGTTTCGCTGTGAAAACGTAGAAAATGTCATCCGTACTTATAAGCCACGGTAGTTCGCTGGCTTTTCTCCGGTTGACTATGTAGATAGCTGACAAAAATCGGGCTTTACGAAATGTCTGTATACATTGCTGTTTCATTTTCTTCAGACGTGATGACTTTTTACCTCTGTTCAATGTTGCCCGATTGACCCACAGAGGTTTGTCAACCAGACGCTGTCTGGGAAATGTATCGTTCCCTGCGCACATTGTGTATATGAAACTAAACTGTAACGTATAATGTTATAAAATACAGGGATGGTGTTAGTTTTCACTGTCATTGGTAACAACACAGCCTTGAAATTTCCTCTGCCATGATAGAAATTTACCCCGGTCATAGGCCCAAAGCTCTTCCATGCATTGTGAGTGTGAAGAGTTCTCCGCGCTTGAAGCAGGAATAGCTGCAGGAGTTCAGTGGACGGAACAGTGACCTGTTTCCACTGTTCTTTTGCTACAAAGTCGCAAGACTTACTCATGGCGTATTTTACAGAAACCTGATTGAATCAGTGGAAATCAGCATAAGCCCGCTTTACACCAGTCACATTTTCTGCACATCTCCATCACTATCAGGTGCATGTCTAGATGTGGTTGTCACCCACTCCCAGTTACCATCATCAGCAGGTCACTAAAGGGCTCAGCACTTGACCCCGCTACTCCTCTCCCCCCCCCCCCCCCCCCCCCCCCCCCACACACACACACACACACACTCTCTCAGTTTAAGATACTATCCATCACCAGAACAGATGGCCTTAGTGACTTTTCGTCTTCTATCGTCTTCTATTCGTAAAGTCTGGAGGTTGTTCCTTATTTAAATCCCTGAAATATGATATGAAATAATGTACCATGGCAAATATAAACACAGAATTAGACTCTCTCGTCTATGTGATGCCAGTTTCTTTTCTGTTATTGCTGTCAATCTATTCATTCACAGAAGATGAAATCAGCTATGAAGTGAATTAAGCAACAACAACAAAAGAAAGAAAAAGAAATCTAAGGAAGAACAGAAAATCTTGAACAGGATGGTGACGCTAATCTGAGTAGGCCTACAAGGCAAACGTCAATCCATGTTAGACACCTCTTTCAGAGAGAGGCCAGCTGTTCCAATGAGGGAATGATTGATCAGCACTACCAGGTCAAAATCAATGTTCAAAGCCTCTCACTCGTTCCGCCCTCAGCACGTGCGCACAAGAATGATAGTCCAACGACAGTATGGGCTCTGTGTGTTGTTACCCAGTTATCTGTGTTACAGTAATTCTAAGTCCCAGGACCAGCCGAGATCACTCACGTTGCGATACATGGACTGAGGAATTGCTCGCATGATTTTCGCCCTTTTTCTATGGAAAATTACTAGTATCAAAAGATCGAAAGGTGGTTTCTCTGTGAGAGAACATAAAGTCTTGAACACATTGGTAATCCACAGTGGTGTGTGGTGGTTGTTCTGTCTGACTATGAGAATAGTAAACAAAACCAAAGCATTTGTATAGTTTGCTATTCTTTTCAGATATAATATATAACTCTTCACCTATATTTCAGACTGTCTAACTGACCCAAATAGATGAAGGAACCGGATGCAGTCATAAAAACTGATCATTTTGATGTACTCATTGCATACATGTAATGAAATGGTGACAAGTATAATATAGTGTGGCAAAGGAAGACACAATATTGGATTGTCTAGGTCATTTCATACCGGTTGTTTTGTTTATTGTTTGTTTGTTTGGCATGTTTTTATGTGTCAAAACGTTTATTCAGAGCAGAATAAGTCAAGAATGAAGTAAACACCATGAGAGAGAGAGAGAGAGAGAGAGAGAGAGAGAGAGAGAGAGAGAGAGAGAGAGAGAGAGAGAGAGAGAATCTTGAGCAGGACTGAATAACTCATTCAAAAAGAAATCCAAACATAGATTTACGTCAGCTGTACCTTTCAGAAGCTGTTCCAGGACAGGATAATCAATCAATAATGCTATGCCAAAATCAACGTTCAATGCCTCTCATGCGTTCTTCGTTTAACAAGCGCAAACAGAAAAATAAGGTACCCCAAGACAGTTAAAAGTCCACACATTGTCTTCTAAGTATCTGCACCAGAGCAGCACTGAGTCCAAAGACCAGCTGGAA
>JADBJO010001281.1:337500-340000 GCA_016801955.1 Conus betulinus
CACACACACACACACACACACACACACACACACACGCACACACACACACACGCGGTGTGTGTGTGTGTGTGTGTGTGTGTGTGTGTGTGTGTGTGTGTGTGTGTTTGTGTATCCCTGAATGTATCTGCGCAATTTCAACAAAATGAGTACAAGTGTGGGCTTTTGGTCTGTGTTTGTACAAACTTTCAAACAGTTCAGGTCAACATTCCATCTAGCGTACGGCTTCTAGTGTTTCTGAGTTTTTCCCCCACAATTTCTATTAGAAGGACGGGCTTCCGCTGACGTCAAAAGAAAAAAACGTTTGTATGCAATGACACACCTGTACTTCCTGGGACTGGAGGCTTGACACCTAGCGATACCACGCTTGTACTGAAAGGCCGAGCGAAGAGAACAAGCAACAATAGGTAACCTGCGGTGGGAGAACAAAGATACAGCAAGGAGGGAGGGGCCTGGGAAAAAAGAAGAGAGGAAAGGGCGGTCACGCCTGCGGATTGTTTTTTTTTTCTACTGCGTCTTGTCAAGTGTGTTTCTGGCTTCCCACGTCGACTACCTATTGGGTGGCCTGGTAGTAGGTACAAAGCAGAGGTTTGAGGCTTCAAGCAGAGACTGGGACTGCATCAGCCAGCAGTGGACATGGAAGTCGTCACCTAGGATGTGAGCACCAACAGGTAGGTGGTCATCATCTTCTCAGATATCGTGCGAGTCCTATGTGGAGATACGCTGAAGGAGTTTCAGGGGAGAGCTGCGTCAGGTCTCCACAGACAGACGGATGACGTTGAATTGGATGCTTACCCACCATGGCATGGGGAATGAATTTGCAGAGCAGCTTGCAAGGCAGGCAACAGCGAGTGGCTAACCAGAGAAAACCAGTCGCTCTTCAGGAGCAGCTCCTGATCAGGATCATTTGGAATCAGATGTCAGAAGGGTGCAAATGTCTCCCGTGTGAAAACAGACTAACTCATAATTTTCAGCTTTCGCAAAGAATATGCAAAGCTTACCAGCCATATGCGCAAGCTGAAGATTGCCCAAGTCCCTTACCACAAAAAAACTGGCAGCTGGAGCAGACGGCATAACATGTCCTAGCAACTGCCAACTCAATGCTGCATGGAGAAAACCTGGCCAGATGGAGCGATAGTGCGCCGGAAACTGAGAAGGCAGCATAGAGGGGAGCTCCAGAGGACGGCGCAGTTCCTGTCAGAAACGGAAACGGCGAGTATGACGTCGAGCGAGAAGACGACCCGTAGGTATAGATTCGAAACTAACCACATAGGCAATTGATCAAAATATGGATGAAGACCAGCCTAACCAACAGTTCTTTTCAACGCCAGCAGGCGGCTTCAGTTGGCTCTTCCCACCAAGCGGCTTAGTGTCTCCTCCAGTGGATTGCCTCTTAACGACTTGACACTGACGGCTCCCAGTGAATTGCCGACGCCGGAACTAGGGCAGGAAAAAAATCAGGATGTGGCTGTGGACGGGGAGTCAGAATGAGCGGCGTGGGTGCAATGCCAGTGAGGTGACACAGAAGATGAGACAGGACCAAAAAAAAAAAAAAAAAAAAAGAGAAAAAAGAAAAGAAAAAGAAATGGTTGTAAATTGTTAATGTAACCTTTTCAGTTGCAAATGTGGCAGGAACACTTCAGCTACAGCAAAGAGTTGGGGACTGATGGCTGCATAGCTGCCTCACTCCAGGATGCTATCGGTAAGATTAAAAGTTTTTTTTTAATCTGGGAAGAAAACAACAGAACACACTGCAGGTTCAAACAACGGTCATGTTTTTGCTTTGTTTATACAACGCTGACAAGCAAAAGAATCGCGTCAGAAGTGGTGAGATCAGAAACATTTACAGAGGGCTGTAAAATCACCTGCCGCTGTAAATAACTCGCAACTAATGAATACATACATAAGCAAACACAAAAGAAGAAAGAAAGAAAGAAACATAGGGAGATGAAGAAGAAGAGGAAAAAGAAGAAGAAGAAGAAGAAGAAGAAGAAAGAAGAAGAAGAAGAACAACAACAACAACAACAACAACAACACAACAACAACAACGAACAACAAGAAAAAAGAAAAAAGAAAGAAAGAAAGAAGAAAGTAAAAGAAGAAAGAAAAGAAAGACAGAAAGAAAGAAAGGGAAAACACACACACACACACACACACACACACACACACACACACACACACACACACACACACACACACACACACACACAGATGCTAGAGGTCGGAAAAAAAAAAAACGGTTGAAGTTTACATACTCATAGACTCTAGGACATACAGAAAAAAAAAGAAAATAAACAAACAAAGCTACAACCCAAAAACAGACGAATGTTGATGACTAGAATCAACAAACAGGCCAACCCCAACCAACCCCGGACATCTGAGGAGAACTCACAACAGCAACAACAACAACAACAGCATCTTCAGATATACCTAAGCTTAACACCATTTGTAAGCCATAAAAAAATTCAAAGAAATTTAACTTACAATAACGAAATAAGGAAAA
>JADBJO010001281.1:360000-362500 GCA_016801955.1 Conus betulinus
CATGTTGTAGTCCCTACTCAGGGCGAGGACTGGATATAAAAAAAAAGCGCGCGTCAGTGCGTATGTATTATCCTCGTAAATAAAGAATTTTGTATTATCTTAACTCTCTCTCTCTCTCTCTCTCTCTCTCTCTCTCTCTCTCTCTCTCTCTCTCAAAATCTTGCTTTATAAACAAGAACACGCCAGTGTATTTGGTTATGACTGTCTCATGAATCCCTCACCGTTCCTTCCTCCTCAGTCTGTGCTCATGATGCTGTTGTTTTAGTAACTGATGCTTCTTATATATCCTCTCTTCCGCGTTGGAATAGCACATAGCTACTACTCTCTCTCTCTCTAGCCTACTCTCTCTCTCTCTCTCTCTCTCTCTCTCTCTCTCTCTCTCTCTCTCTCTCTCTCTGCATGTGTGTGTTTGTGTATGAGTGTGCTTGTGTATGCGTGTGTGCGTGCGTGCGTACATGCGTGTGTGTGTGTGTGTGTGTGTGTGTGTGTGTGTGTGTGTGTGTGTGTGTGTGTGTGTGTGTGTGTGTGCGTGTGTGTGTGTGTGTGTGTGTGTGCGTGCGTGCGTGCGTGCGTGTGTGTTGTGTGTGTGTGTGTGTGTGTGTGTGTGTGTGTGTGTGTGTGTGCGTCTGGAAGAGAGAGAGAATTTTAGTGTTCATGTTTTTTTTATGCTGATATATAAATCATCAGTGTTCTTGGTATAATCATTTCTAAGACAATAGCGTTCGTGTGTTAGTCTCCTTAGTTCCTGAAGGAACAAGGTCCAGATGGGGAAAGTATTTTCTTGCTTGTCTGTTACTCTCGGGAATGAAGATGATCGATCGATCAATCATCTATCTCTCATTCACTGCACGTATGCACACACACACACACACACACACACACACACCACACACCACACACACACACACACATATGCCCACGCGCGCACGCACACACACACATACACACACACACACACTCTCTCTCTCTCTCTCTCACACACACACACGCGCGCGCGCGCGCGCGCGCACACACACACCACACACACACACACACACACACACACACACACCACACACACACCACACACACACGCACACACACGCGCGCGCACGCACGCACACTTGTCCTATAACAGGACTATTATTTGAACAAGTCGGAGTTGGTCAGCAGTAACAACACGCATGCGAAGTTCTCGGCCGTTCTCGAGAAACCTGACAACACTGATGACCTTGTCTATGTCAACAAACTACGTCGTCAGGAAAACACCAACGCCTGGGGGTTTCCAAATGAACTTTCTTCTCTCACTTAGCTCAATGAGACCATAAGTAATTCCTTTATATATAATATATATATATATATATATATATATATATATATATATATATATATATATATATATATATATATATATATATATATAAAGGAATTACTTATTATATATGCAAAACTATGATCAACCTCAACAACATTGAAACTGAAAATGTGCACGAATGCGTCTGCTTCGAGTCTCAGTATGACTTTCATTTCAACGACGTGTGTGTGTGTGTGTGTGTGTGTTGTGTTGTGTGTGTGTGTGTGTGTGTGTGTTTGTGTGTGTGTGTGTGTGTGTGTGTGTGTGTGTGTGTGTGTGTGTGTGTGTGTGTGTGTGTGTGTGTGTGTGTGTGTGTGTGTGTGTGTGTGTGTGTGTGTGTGTGTGTGTGTGAATGCGTGTGTCCGTGTGTGCGTGTGCATGCGTGCGGTGTGTGGGTGTAGCGTACTCGTGCGTGTGTGTGTGTTAGTCTGTGTGTGTGTGTGTGTAAAGTGTGTGTGTGCCTGTGTACGCTTACGCGCGCGCGCGCGCGCGTGCCTGTGTGTATATTCGTGTGTGTTTGCTGACAGAGAGAGAGACAGATGTAGCAACAGACAGATTGAGAGAGAGAGAGAGAGAGAGAGAGAGAGAGAGAGAGAGGATGCGCACGCGTGGGTGTGGGTGTGCGTGCGTGCGTGCGGGTGTGCGTGCGTGTGTGTGTGTGTGTGTGCGTGTGTGCGCGCGCGCGTGCGTGCGTGTGTGTGCTGACAGACAGACTGACGGAAGTAGACAGTGACAGAGATACTATCGCGTCTTTTGTACTCTGTGCGAGGGTAATGCGACACGAAACTGCGGAGGACGTATGGAGACAGGAGGTGGAGGGGCTGGCCGGGGGGGTGGGGGGGCGTATCGAATCGAAAATAAAATACCGGTGCATAAGTACATCTGACAAGCGATCGTGACAAAAAAAAAAAAGAAAAAGAACAAAGCATTTCTGAGTGCAGCCATACAGCTGTCAATTTTCTATGTACGCATGAAGTCAAATCCGGGAAACCTAAGCTATTTAAGGTCAATTGGATGAAACAAAAAAAAAAAAAGCAGAACCAGCTGTCGGGGCGCAGTGGTAAGTGTTGCCGACTAGTAGGTTATGAGATCGTCGGATCAAATCCCACCAGATACATTCATAGTGGATATTTTCCGGCATCTGTCGACTGAGGGTGCTGTGGGCCC
>JADBJO010001281.1:372500-375000 GCA_016801955.1 Conus betulinus
ACTCGCGAGAAAACTCGGTCAGCTCTCAAAGTAAAAGTTTTGGGGCATCACTCAGGCCATGCAGTATCGATCTGTTGTGCAGACAATCTACGACCTGACTCAAAGAAGCAGACAAAGAACCAGTTTGTTACGGGGATCGACGAATTTGTGTCTTCTGTTCAATATGCTTTTTGTTATCAGTGTGTATTGTCTGTGGTCGTTATGTGTTTCACAAATTTCGATGAAAATTGAAAAAAAAAGTCATCAGATGTGTTAAACACACATACGCTAACATGGTTACATCATTTATGACTCTTAGCAATGATTGAAAATCTGAAGAAAATAAACACCAAATCTCAACTTGCTCACCGATCACCGCATTTGGCGAGGCGTTTTGTGTTCACATTGTCCAAATCGGGGTGGCATGCAAACTAAAACCAGAAAGCAGAGCATCCCGTTTAAACATTAATGAGCTGGGGTGCCTTGATCAATGGCAGAGTGAGTGCCACCTCCAGCAAGCTCATCCTTGAGCCCCCCTCCCCGCCCCCACTGCACAGGCTACGATTCCCGCACGGTGTCAGGGAATAACGGAGCAATCTGCCGAAGAAGTGGCTGCCGGTCAATTCCTTAGAGGTTTGCACTTCTCTGCGTGAGGCTTCCTTTGCAATCAAAGTCCCTGCTTCAGGCATCAGTCCCCGCCCCCCAGAGAGTCCTGTTAATGTCAGGGCTGGTACTACGCAGGTTAAAACTCTGTGCAAAAGAGAGAAAAAGTAGCGATGTGGTAGCTCCTCATTCAGTTTGGCGCTTTTTTTTTTTGCCGCCTTTAAGTTCTTTGTTTTGTAATGTTTCTGTCTTGGAATGGGATTCAATGTATTCTAACCAAAAATTTATAACCCCCCCCCCCCCCCCCCCCCCCCCCTCCCCCCTCCTTCGGTTAAGCGGCAAAAACGAAGTGTTGTTCGTATCCACGCATGGTATCTTTAAGCGCTCTCCACTAAAAATCCACAGAAACCAGAGTAACTACAAAAACGACGACAACGACAGCAACAACAACAACAACAGCAACAACAACAACAACTACAACAAAAGACACACGTAAAAAGGAAAAAAGAAAAAAGAAGAAGCAAAAGAATAAAGAATCAAAGAAAGGGAAAAGGAAATTTGTTTCTTCATTGTTTGTTTGAAAAGCAATAGCGATGTGGCAGCTCCACATTTTTTTTTCAGCCTTCTGGTTCTTCATTTCGTAGAGTTTCTTTCTGGCCCTAAAGAACAGGACTTTATGCATTCTAACTGAAAACTGATAATCCCCTCGGCTTTGAGGCAAAAACCGAAGTGTTGATCGTCTCCACGAATGGCATCTATATGCACTCATGACTATTAAAACCGATAGAGAACTAAACAGCAGCAGCAGCAACACAACAACACCACCAACAAAAGGCATACGTAATGTGACATTGATTCTGCAAGTGTTTAGAAGAAGAAGAAGAGAGGAGGAGAGAGGAGGAGAAGGAGGAGGAGGAGAAGAAGAAGAAGAAGAAGAAGAAGAAGAAGATGATGATGATGATGATGATGATGATGATGATGATGATGATGATGATGATGATGATGATGATGATGAAGAAGAAGAAGAAGAAGAAGAAGAAGAAGAAGAAGAAGAAGAAGAAGAAGATAAGAAACAAAGAAAACAGAAAGGGATTTTTTTTTTCTCTTTGTTTCCTTGCTTTTCGATTGTATGTTTGTTTTAGTTTTTTCCCCAATGAAGCGATGCGCGTTGCATCCCTATTCCCCCCCCCCCCCTCCGCCCCCCCCCCCCCCCCCCCCCCCTCCGCCCCCCCCCTTCCCTCTAAAAGTATGAACGAGAATAAGGTGGAAAAAATGGAAAGGGATGGGGAGGGGAAGAGGGGAGGCTTTGCATGCAAACAGTTAAAGACTCAGAGAACAGACTGACAAGCAGACAGGTGTTCCAGACAGACAGATAGACAGACAAACAGACAGACAGACAGGAACTCACTACGGACGCTTACCTCCAATCGGATGTCTGTAAGTCAAAACGGCCATCATGCACGAAGAGCGAATAAATGTGAATCAGTCCCAAACACAATCACAGAACTCTTCGTTTCACCGTCGTGAAGACAGTTCCAGCTGAGAGCTAGCCAATGACACAAACGCCCACAGAATCTCCCAAACTTCGGTGCATCGGAGCGATCAATATCACCTCGCGTTTTGAGCAGACGTCGTAAAAAAAAGGTTGGAGTTATCCCGCTTGGATTTGTTAAAAAAAAAAAAAAAAAAAAAGAAAAAAAAAAAGAAAAAAAAAAGAAAAGAAAGAAAGAAAGAAAAGAAAGAAAAAAAAAAAAGAAGAAAAAAAAAGGAAGGAATTAAAGCATTCACATTTCTCATCCATATTTGTCCCTCCCTCCCTTCCCACCCTCCCTTCTTTTCTTTCTTTTTAAATTTAGAAAAGTCTTTACTTCATATTTATAACTAGCTGCACAAAATATTTAAAGAGTCTTTTTTTTTT
>JADBJO010001281.1:382500-392500 GCA_016801955.1 Conus betulinus
GTTGATTTTGAAGATTGATTGTTTGTAAGCTCGTTAATAGCTCTCCATAGCAATTTTTGGGTTCTGGTTTGACGATATTAGTTCTCGATAATATTTCATTTTTTTTTCTCTGCGCTTCTGTGAATTTATTGCATTTCTCAGTTTTCTAGATTCCTCTTCATAGCCATGTTGTTTAAGCATATCTCTAAGGTAACTGCCTCCTGTAACTCTTTAGTGTACCATGCCGGCTTAGGATCATGTCGCACTCTAATCGTTTTTAGAGGGGCGTGTTTATCATAAATTTCAGTAAATGTTTTGATCCAAAATTCTACTGCAAGATCTGGATTAGTTATGTTGAAAACTGAAGAGAGATTTGATTTGAGCAAGTCATGTAGAAAGTCTTGGTTGTTAAAGCTTGTAAAGCAACGGTAGGTCATTGTCTTGTGTCCCGTTTTGGGAATTTTTACTCCTTTTTTTTGACCATGTGACACAAACTGGGTAATGATCGCTACAGTTTAGAACAGGGACGCAGACTTCTGTTATGTTAGTTTTATCTGAAACATAAATATGGTCGATAAGTGTCTTGGAGTTTGGTGTGATTCTCGTTGGAGATTCGATGAGCTGATGCAGATTGAATAGACTGAATGCTTGGGTCCATTGGTTTTGTACTTTCAAAAGGTCTATGTTAAGTCTCCAAGTAAAATGATTTCCTTGGATTCAAGCGAGACTGCATCCATCATCGTAATAAATTTGTCGACCCAGTTTATTCTTTCAGATGGGTTCCTGTAACAGAAACCAACCAAAAATGGAGGGTTTCTTTTCAGCTTAACTTCTATCCAAACACATTCTACACCGTTACTTTCTAGGTGTAGTCGTTTGAAGCTGAGGGTTTCGCTGATGTAGATAAGAAGACCCGTCTCTTTCGCAAGTGAAGGATCTTTCCGGATTGTGTTGTATCCTGGAATAGTTACATCATTGTCGCTAATGTGTGCAGCTAATCTGGATTCAGAGAGTCCTAAGATATGAAAAGGTTTACCATGATTCCAAATCAGTGTTGATATATCTGATGTCTTGTTAACTGCATGTTGGATATTAAGGTGACAGATTCGGAGTCCTTCTTTGCATGGCCATGCAGACTGGTTCTTGCTCATTTCTAGTTGTGTGTTGATGTGATGATAAAAGGAGATGACGATTTTGCACGTTAATTGACGTTAAGTTTTGTATAATCAAGGAACACAATAAAAATCACATAAAAGGGAGAGAAAACGGGGCTAGTTTACACACCGTAAAACTTTAGTAAACTAGAAGCATATGAGAAGCCACACAAAACAGGGGAAAAAAAAAGCCCAAATACAAAGAAAATCTTCACAGTATATGTCCGTAGGTTTCCTGGCCAGATGGTATACTTGGGTACACCTTTCTGAAATAAAAATATACACTCCCTCACAAAAGGAAGCACTTGTAGAGTAGAATACAGTTAAGGGGACAGAATATGAGGAGAAATAAAGTAAAATGAAAAAAAAATGAAAAAAAAGTGCAAAGAAAAAAACAAAAAAAAAAAAAACAAGTGGGAAAAAAAAAAAGAAAACAACAAAAAAAAAAAAAAAGCCACACACACTAATACACAAGTCACGTAGCACACAGTGCACTTGTAAAGTTCTACGAGCTGGCAATGCACAATATTGCCTTGCTCGCAGTAAGCAGCAGTTTTTTTTACAGTTTGTTGCTGCAGAAGCTTTGTCTCTTTTCTGTACGGCACACAGTCTTGTAGTTTACGAAGTCTTTTGTATACGTTGTTTACTTCACTTATCATAAAATCAGCACTGCCGGCACAGGGTGAAAGTTGCATACACGTGCGCGCGCGCTCGCGCGCGCGCGCGCGCACACACACACACACATTTTTAACTCTTAGCTCAACCTCCCTCCCCAACAAAACACCCACTCACTTAAGCACAAACTGCTACCGTTCGTAAAAGTTTAGTCCGTGGCCATATAATAGCGTATACTATTAGGGCATTTATGCTCGTTCGCACATACGCAAACTGGAACCTGCAATCAGAAGTGTGGGGGAAGCATGGAGTGCTGGGGATGTACGAAGAATGGCCAGTACCACGGATGATGAGAAGGAGAAAGGGTCCGTGGAAGGTAACTGAAGGGTGGAGGGATAGGCAGGGGCGGGGGGAGGGACAGATCTATTGAACCAGGGAGGCGGGGGGAAAGCACACTCGCCTGGTGGCACACATAGCCCGACGGTCCTTTGATTGGCTGGGAGACGGGTGACTGGACCAGTACTGTTGTCACTGCCTGTACACACACATCTGGCCGGCGGGGTTTTGAAGGGGCCTGCTGGAGGGGGGAGGGTGCATTAGGGACGGGTGATGTGTCAATAGTTTGGGTGTTATTGGGGCGGCAGAGCGAGAGGCTGGCTGTACATTCTTTTGGTAACTCTGTGTACGCACAAGCGAGTTGGATGGTCTTGGAGGGGCTTCCTGGAGGGGGGAGGGGGGAGCCGAATGAGAAGTGGGTAAATCGGAGGGAAGGTTTGGGAATTCTGAGAGGGTGAATGGGGAGGGAGGAGAGGGGATCTGGGACGTCGTGTGCTGTTGGTAACACGAGACATGTGGTATGTAGGGGTGGGTAGGAGGGCCTGTCGTCTAGGGGGGAAGAGGTTTTGTGTCACACGTTCCACTCCCTTCCTGCTGGGTTGTGTAGAGTTGTAGTACAACGCCAGTCTCGGGGCACCGCGCTGTGTGGTGAAGGTGGCACAATGGCTGATAAATTCAATCCCCATTGCTGAAACAGCCTCCTGAAGGTGGTCGTTGCTGGGGCGGATGATGGTGTTCAGAGGGTGCCGCCCTCTCGCCGGGATAATTGCAGAGGCCTGTAGTTGGGCTTTGGGGAAGACACGGTGGCACTGCACAATAAGCTCTCGCCACTGCTGCGTTGATATTGAACCACCTGGCTTTGATTCTAAGAGCTCGCTGCAGTCACCAGCCCCCACATGGAAAGGTAGCCTGCATCACCGTGTGGTTGGTGTCTGCTTTGCAAAGCCATTGAGTCAGGCTGGGGACCGTCAGATTGTCGGCACACTCTAACTGAGCGCTGGCCCTTGGGATATCAATACCTCTCAGGGTGCAGTCACTCAGCAGTATTGTACAGGTCTGTCTATCAATGGAAACCTTTTGAAGAGGGTGGGGAGGGACATTTTGGGGAGATATTTTTCTGGGAGAGGTGTCTTCTCACAAACAGGTAGTGGTGGGATGTGAGTTAGAGGGTTTCTCACATTGTGGGGATGAGTTGTCCTGTATTTTGTCTCTGTGAGTTGTTTTAGTGGGGCAGAAGGGGGGTGGTGCGTCCTGTATGCAGTGTGCAGTGAGAGCAGGGGGTGTGTTTTGTGTCTGGGAGGATGGAGAGGTTGCTTTTGTTGGGTGGCGGAGGAGTTTGAATGTGATTTACATTTAGATTTTTTTATTGGTTATTTTTTTGAGAGAGAGGATTTGTCATTGTCAGATGAAGACATGTGACTGAGTTGGGTAGATAGGGCATCGAGCTCTATTTTGAAGGTCTGTCTGGTTTCATGTAGTGTTGATCTGAGGGCAGAGATTTCGTCACGGAGGGACTGAGTGATCCTAAGGAATTCTTCCTTAGACACACAGTCGTCATGACTACAGCTACAATCTGTGGGACTGTTGTCAGTGTTGGTGTCAGTCCCTGTCACTGAGCTGTCACAATCGTCTGTGTCGTTTGATGTAGTCACTGTGGTTTTGTTGTCGGTTGTCACACAGGTTTTGCTCAAGGGGGCCATTGCCTCTAGCGTCTTGTTTGAGTCAGTTGCTGGGTGGATGTTATCAGCTGTCACTGACTTGTTGTCTTCCCTAGTGTCAGTCTGTGGCGTTGATGTGCTGTCTTCCGAATGATTGTCAATTTTATCTGTTAGGGATACACTGTCTGTTGAGCTAGTGAAAGCGGTTCTAATGTTTGTCTTGTCTACTGCTGGTGTAATATCATGAAAGGGAAAAGGGATGGAGTCGATGTCGTTTTCTGTCACAAGGATGGATGGTGATGCAGGGCCAATCACTAAACAGTCATGGGGGGGAAGGTAGAGAAAGGGGGGGTCGTAGTGTGTGGGATGGACATGGGGAACACAACACAGGCGCTGGAAGAATTGCAGGGCGTGGAGACGGTGGAGAACAGTCTTGCTTCTTCTGAAGGGGGCAGCTCACATTCCAGCTCAACTGGATGCTGTACAGGCGTGTCTGCCTGCGCGGTGAGAGCTGCACAGCGCTTCTGCCGGTGTTGCTACACACTGTAGCAACAGGGAGTGCTGCGGAGACTGGTCGGTCGTGTGTTGATGCTGGTGCCGTGGTAAGCGTGTGTACAATGGCACGCAGTGTTCTGAATTCCTCGTTGACCCAGTCTTCACAAGCCCGGCCCTGAACTAGGATTTTGTTGGTGGTGTAATAAATGTGGATCTTAAGAAGTTTTTTGTTTGAGTTTGATCTTAGCCGCAATTCAAGTGTTGACTGGAATAGGTCTGGTGGTAGTCTAGTGCAGTTAGTGGGTAAACTAATGTTGTGAATTTTTTGTGGTCTGATGTGTAGTCAATCCATGAGCTGTTGATGTCGGTTGGTTTGTAAGCTCCAACGTATCTATGAAATAATGTGTATCTCCAATGAGGCATTGAATGTGGATGTGTGTCAAATGTTTTCTGGATGGGGTCCATGGTATGGGTGATACGCTCGAGAAAATGTTCCCCGAGCGTCGCTCCTTTGTCCTGAGTCATGGATCGCGCGTGATGGGACCCATGACTGCAAACTGTACCCAGTTGCGCGGCAGTTGGCTGAAATGGAAACTAGGGCATGATGCCGGTTTGCTTCACATCACGCTATACACAATCCACGTGACACGCTATACACATTCCACGTGAATTGTTGAATGCACACACAATCACATCACGCACTGACTTGGGGAGAAAGAATTTTGAAGAGAACATGTACTGTCAAGAAATCGTCATATTTTCCTTGCATTGTCACATTAACTTTAACTGAAGGGGAAACTAGGGCATGATGCCGGCTTGCTTCACTTCACGCTACATGTCGGCACACAATAAACAATCCACGTGAATCGTTGAATGTATACACAATCACATCACACACTGACTTGGAGAATTAAGAAAAGAAAGTGTACTGTCAACATACCGTATATTTTCCTTGCATTGTCACATTAACTTTCAAAAAATTTGTTTTAAACCGCGGGATCCGCGAGAGGAGAGAGAGGAGAGAGAGAGAGAGAGAGAGAGAAAAGAGAAAGAAAGAGACAAGAAGGGACAAGAGTCAGTTCGCAGACAGACTGACAGGAAGAAGGACAGAGATCTAACAGACAGACTGAAAGCGCCAGACAGACAGGTAGAGAGATACAATGGGAGAAGCGAGGAGGGACAGACAGACGCACAAGAGAGCGATGAACAAACGGCGACCCCCCTAGAGAGAGAGGAGAGAACCGCCCCCCCTACGGAGAAGGGAGAGACGAGATCGAGAGAGAGAGCGGAGAGAGAGAGCAGGACGACCCGACAGAAAGAAAGAGAAGAGAGAGAGAAAAGAGCAGAGAGAGGAGAAGAGAGAGAGAGAGAGGAGAGGAGAGGAGAGAGAGCAGAGTCGGGAAAGAAAGAGCAAAGAGACAGACAGACAGACAGAAGAGGTGTGTGAAAGAGAGAGAGAGAGAGAGATGAGAGAGAGAGAGGAGAGATAGAGACAGACAGACAGACAGACGGCCAAACCGACAGAGACAGACAGACAGAGGAGATCCACTTGTCTGCAACTACCGCACCTAACTCGTTCGGGGCAGACGATCAAGCACGCGACTTAGCGTTGTACACAACGCTGCGCAGCACCAACCAGCATGACAGGCTCCTGATGGGGACATAAACGAAACTTGCACTCTGGGCCAAAGAATGCTGCCATCAAGATCAATGCAGACAAGCGCCTTACAATCCTTTTCGCTTTGTCATCAAAACGTCAGAAAGAGACGCGAATCACCGTCGCCCAGAAGAGAGACGGCCGCTATTTACAAAAATAAATAAATAAAATGGAAAACAAACAAAGCAACAACAAACAAACAAGCAAAAAAAACCCACAATCAAACCGCTTAAAGTAGATGTCAGATTCGACAACACGCAGAAATGGAAACCTGAAAGCCGTACGAGACCTTTCTTCTCGGGTTATGAAAACGCTGTTTCACGACGATTATCGATTCTTTCCTCAGAAGGGTGAGCTTACACATTTTAAACAAAATATAAATAAATCTTCCACGGTCCCCTAAAATAACCAGACTTTTGTTTGCCGGAAGAGTGTATGTATATACATATATATACTTATATCTCTATATTTATAGTAAGAGACAGCGATGACAAGAACGTGTACAAAAGCAGTGTCAGATTCCTTTTTTTTTTTTTCCTGTTTCAAAATCAACTGGAATGAAGGAAGTCGGGCGCGCAACCTTTTGATCAAGTGACACTATTCTTGTTTTGCACGCAATGAATAGAAACGACTTCCAGGTAGTTTCAATTCATTAATGATGTTGTGATAGCCAAGACGACCACGGTGGGTCAAATTAGGCCCGTCATCCGTCAAGATAAATTCTTTCCTTACACAGATGCAAAAACAAAACAACAAGCACAAAAGACAACAACAACAACAACAACACACCATAACAAATGACACAGATGCATGCCAACACAAACAGTTTTTAGTTTGAATTGCTTAAGTTCTATATGTGTTTTCTTCCGCAAAATATCAGACATTACATACTCTACATACATACATACATACATAGGGGACCACCACACACACACCACACACACACACACACACAAACACACCCACACACACACACAAATGCGCCGCACATGTTTGCGCGCGTGTGTTGTTGTCTTCAATTAACGGCTATCACATAGTGAAATAGACGGTGTTGTGTGTGTGGGTGTGTGTGTGTGTGTGATGTGTGTGTGTGTTTGGTCCCCTAACTCCAACAGAATGCTGCGTTACGACACCAAATCTCCCACGAAGTAATGCCACACAGTGCACACAGACATCCCCCCCCCCCTTGGGGTGTCGTAAGCGACAAAGTTTGGAGTTATGGGCGTAAAAATTAGGTTCATCCTAGGAAATTTCAATCACTTTTTTCTTTCCATTGTTGTGTGTGTGTTGTGTTTGTGTGTGTGTGTGTGTGTGGTGGGGGGGGGGTTGCCGATTCAGTCACTGGTTTCTCATGTTAAGTTGTGTGTTTAGTCAACATGCTCCAGCTGAGATCTTCTAAGCTCTGATTTGTCTGGACTTGTAAACCAACCGCAACACCAGCGGAGTCTTCCAGTCCGTTTGAACCGTTTATAATAAATAACAAACAAGAATGGTAACCTTGCTTCTATGATGTGATAAATAAAATGCCCATAACTCAAACGAATGCTGCTAACGAGACCGAATCACCTAGCAGTATGACAGCACAGAGAACACCGAACAAAAAAAAAACAAACAGGGAAATATTCCGGTATAGGAAATGTTTGTTGAAAAGGGGATGGTTTCCTTGTTGTTTCTGTATTTCTCTGTGCTGTCATATCTGCTTCCATTCGTTTGGAGTTATGGGCATTGGTTTATTTATCATCATGGCAGCAAGAGTTACCCTACTTGTTTGTCATTTACTGTCCACTGTTCCTGCCTCATTTTAAGCGCTTTTTTTTTCTTTCTTTTTTTTCTTTTTCTTTTTTTGTTCTTTTTTTTTTTTTTTTTTTTTTTTTTATTTTTTTTTTTTTTTTGAGTTTTTTTTCTTTGTTTTTTTTTTTTTTTTTGTTTTTTTTTTTTTTTTTTTTTTTGTGATTTTTTTTTCGGTTTTCTTTCTGTTTTCTTTTGTTTTTTTTTTTTTTTTGTTGTTTACGTTTCGTGCGTGCCACTTTTCTTTTTGTTTTGTTTTTTTCTCGGCCCTAAAAGTGGCCTGTCATGTTTGCGCTAAATCGTTGCTGTAGTTTGTCCGTTAGCGACTTTGGTTTGTTTTCTTTCTTGTGTGTGTTTTAGTGCGTGCAGATCGCCTGTGTTCCGACCGATGTCCCTGGTGTGTCTGTAGTAGTGCGCAACGTTTGAGACTTTTATGATGACGACATAAAGATTTGTGTTTAATCCTTGTTTCGTGCGCGCGGCGATTTCTTTTTTTCTGTGAGATGTTTTTTGCGCATTTAAGTTTTTACCAACGTATTTTCTGACATAAGATTCTTTTTATCTTTTTTTTCGATAAGTCCCGTATTTTTTCTTTTTTTTTCTTTTTTTAAGTCTAGCGTCACTTCAATTTGGTGACAAAGAAATTTTGTACGTGTGTGTGTGTGTGTGTGTGTGTGTGTGTGTGTTTGTTGTTGTGTGTTCGTCTTCCGTGCTGTTTGCCCGTCGCGTGCGTGCCTTGTGTGTGTGTGTGTGTGTGTGTGTGTTGTGTGTGCTTGTATGTGTGTGTCTGTGTTTGTTCGCCCGCGCGCGGGCGTGCCCGTGTGCGCAGGCCGATATGTGTTTGTTGTCTGGATTATGCTGCACGCACTGTGCGCGCGGGGTCTGCAGGGCGTTCCCATATCTTTTATGAAGGGCTAATTGCCTTACTGTACACGTCTGGGTCTCTGGACGTACCCATGCTTTTATGAAAGTCTGACAGCCTTACTGTAACACGATCCGAAGGGCTCTCCTTTTACTTCCACTCTTTATGAACCACCCTTTATGAGGCAGTCCTTTACTGTACACGTCCGTAGGTCTCATGACGACCCAGGTTTTACTTTTATGAAGGGCTATTCTTCTTACTGTACACGTCGTGGGTCTCTCGTTGGACCCATACTTTTATGAAGGGCTTAAAACCTTCACTGGACACGCTCGTGGGTCTCGTTGGACCCATTACTTTTATGAGGGCTAAAAGTTTTACTGTACAGTCGTGGGTCTCGTTGGACCACCTATTTTATGAAGGGCTAAACAAACTCGTACTGTACACGTCGTGGGTCTCGTTGGGAACCCATACTTTTCCATGAAGGCTAAAACCTTACTGTACACCCCGTGGGTCTCGTTTGGACCCATACTTTTATGAAGGGCTAAAGCCTGAGTGTAACACCGTCGTGGTCCCCGTCTTTTAGAAGGGCTAAAGCCTGCGTGTACAGGAACCCTTTTTTTTTTTTTACCTAGGACTCAAAACCAAACCGTACGTTGTGGGTCCTCCAAATCCCCATGCTTTTTCTGAAGACTACATTGTATTCGAGACCTGTGTTTTTTACTGTAAGGAGAAACCTTGCCGTTGTTGTCGTTGGTGTTGTCGTCCCGTCGTCGTCGTCGTTTTCAACTCCTCTCTGTCTACTAAACTAAAGTGTAAGTTTTGGTAAAGATGTGGGTCCATACTTTTAAAATGACAAAATACTTTAAATGACAAAGTCAAGAAAATGCCTTGGAGATTAGCTTAAAACTGTCTCAGCTATCAAGAAAACCGTAGACTTATGGGTCATGTCATACCCAACGACGTTTCTGCAACGCCCCTAGCCAGAGAAGCTGAAACTAATACTTCTGCGCAGTCAGTCACTTGACTCTGTATTATGACCATACCACAGCCACAGCGGCATTAAAAAAAAAAAAAATCATTTTTTTTTCTTTGTGTTTGGTTATTTTTTTCCCCTATTATACCGCGTAGAATAATTGTTGGTAGGTAAACACAAGAAAAGAATAGAAAAGAAAGAAAGAAAGAGAAAAGAAAGAAAGAAAACGAAAAAAAAAGAAAAAAAATAAGAAAAATCAGATAGACAAGTAAATAAATAAATGATAAACAGCTGCATAAATAAATAAATAAATAAATAAATAAATAAGCAAGGCCAAGGCCCAGTCAACTTCACAACCCGACATTTCATACTTACGCGGACACTTCGAAAAGAGTGGGACTCACAGTTCAAGATATAATTCACGTTGTAAGCTTACATAACCCAGCCAAACAAACGGACGGAGAGTCTAGCTGTCGGAGCTGA
>JADBJO010001281.1:397500-410000 GCA_016801955.1 Conus betulinus
TTCCCATTGCCTTGACCGTGTAGTCCATCAAACAGATACTGTATTTTTACACCATCTTCCATGAGTTACGCTACTGGAGCACAAAAGGCCTCCTTCAGCTTGTTCACACTCTTTTTTCTTTGGTTGTTGTACTTGCAAACCTCGGTATGAAGATCAGTATCCCTGAATCTCTTCCAAAAGTTCCATTTACTGTGGGGCACAGAATTCATTTTCCTCAAGAATCACGTCATCTTCTTAAGTGTGCTTTCCTGTGTGCGTTTGTGAGCACAAGTGAGTGAGTAAATGAGTGAGTGAGTGTGTGTGTGTGTGTGCGTGTGTGTGTGTGTGTGTGTGTGTGTGTGAGTACACATGCATGCTTCAGTGAACACAGTGCTCAAAACAACAAATAAGCAAGCCAGCAAGCTGGGACAGTCTATGACACCAAACACAATTTCATTCAACATTATCCTTTGACTTTTTTTTGACAAAATATATATATATCCGTACATTATGAAAACCTGCGTAACAATCCTTTCCAGTATAGGTGTAGACACATACAGTGTTGAAACAGTCAATATATTCCAAAAAAAATCATGACCTGGTTGGAGTAAATACATCGAGTAGCAACAGTCAGTGTCACACTACATCGTACATGTAAACACACACGCGCGCACACACACACACACACACACACACACACACACACACACACACACACACACCTACCTCTGTTACACAGTCTGACAGATATCCTTCCTTCATTGAATGGTTGTGACAACTTGTTCTATTAGTCAAACGTACAGACATACATTCTTTCTTGCTGTAATGTTAAATGCTAGTTGTGAAGATTCAAATACTGTGGCCTGTGATATGACAGAAATCACCATATCACCAATACATAAATGAGATGTGCTAATATCACATTGAATCAGTACACACATATCTGATATAATAAAACAAATGAATGTATACACAAGTGTCTAAGTTCCCATGCACACCCACACCAACTACACACACACACACACACACACACACACACACACACACACACACACACACACACACACACACACAAACACACACACATAGAAAGAAAGAGAGAGAGAAGGAAAGAATAGGATATACCTCTTACATTGGCCCATGTATGTTGTATATGTGCACCAACTCAAATCTTGCACAAACAAATACAATCCCTCTCTCTCTCTTTCCCTCTCATACACACACACACAACCTAAAAGTTTCAACTGAAAAGCTGCAGAACCAACTCGAAAGATGAAATATCACACACACACACACACACACACACACACACACACACACACACACACACACACACACACACACACACTTTAACATATTATGCTTGAAATGATGAGTTCTTAAAAAAAAAAAAACATTAACGACAACCCTTACCAACAAAAAAAATATGGACACTTCTTGTTCTGAATTCTCTCAAGCATCCTTTAATATAAAAAAAATGGGAAAGGGCCTCTAAAGAGATGCAATGCAACCTTTTTTTCTTCAGGAGATAAATGTGGTATTGAAAAGTGAAATGTTCTTGGGGAGAAAAAAAAAATTCAAATGAAGAATGTCTTTACTGAGAGTTTTCTTTCTGGTAGGATACACATCTTTTTCTCTGTAACATATTATCATTATTATTATAGCTATCATATATATTATTATTATTATTATTATATATAGCTCCTATCCTCGGTCACAGACCAAGCTCTAAGTGCTTTACAATAGACACACTACCTCACACACTCAACGGGCTGCCTATCCAGGTAGAGCCGGCCGAAGTGCAGCCTACTGGCGCTCATTTAGTCGTTTCCCGTATCATTCAAATATCAGTCACTCATTTTCATTTATCCCTCCAGTTTCTCACATAGGATGCATGCAATGTTATACGTGTCCTCCATTTTCCACCGGTACACAATGGCACACGATAACAGTAAGTGACAATTTTTGTGACTAGGTAAGAAATACCAGGCGGCTATCTTCAATCTACATCAATTTTGCCAGGGCAGCAGGGAATCCCTCTGCTCTTTTCGATTTTAAACTGCCGTGGGTTCTTTAACGTGTGCAGGGGCCAGGAAGGCACACGGGTCTGACTCGCTTATAGTCCCCATCCGATGGACTTGACATTCAATTCGATTTGTCATTCAAACTGGGAAAGAAAGGGCGAGAAAGGCAGGGCTCAAACCCACGCACTTCTCACACGTTGGATTGGCAGTCAAAGTCTTAACCACTCTGCCACCTTTCTTCCTAGCATAGTAGTGCAAAGAGACATGGCTATCACCAACAATGTTGTCCAGCTCCAGTTTTGTTATAGCCCGAAGGACCTGGTTGGACTGATGAATAAAAAGCATTGCAGTATTCCCAAAGATGCACATCTGCATGCAAATGAATCACTGAAGCTTCAACTCCAGTACCTGAAAATCATCATTTTTGCCTTCTTGTGACATACACTTTTTTTTTTAAAACAGAATGCGCTGACCTGCTTCTCATATCACGTGCAGATTATGTAACAGTTATTTTCTTTCTTTGCATGGGACAAGACTATAAAACTGAGATCCTGCGTGAGTGTGAAAAAAAATCCTTGCATATACATTTAATGTCATTTAATCTTCATAAAAGATCAGCCAGCGTGTGCACGTAGAGGGGATCTCTCTCTCTCTCTCTCTCTCTCTCTCTCACACACACACACACACACACACACACACACACACACACAGAGAATAATCATACCCAGGCAAACAGATAACGCACCATAGACTGCTGTCCAACAGATAAGAAAACATACAGACAAAAGAGTAGGAGGGCACAAAAAAAAAAAAAAAAAAAAAAGCATAACAAGTACACCATATGTGGCAGATGAGCAAAAGAGCACATCAATATATGACCTTCTCAATTAGGACAAAAAATCCATACAACAGTTTCACAAGCAGAGCGGGCGTTCCTTGTTAATGACAGGTCATTCATCGTAAATACTGAAACAAAGTACGGATGCACTACACACATACACATACACACAAAATAGCAACATCAGCATAAAACTTGTGAGGAATGAATTATTGGACATAGTATTACTGGACGAGCAACACTGCAACTACTCATATATCAATGCATACACATACAGTCCATTATTTAGTGTACAAGGTTTGTGGTTATCACAAAAGAAATTATCTGAATTATGAATGCATTGTCTATTCACTTTCAGTTTCATGTGATCTCATGGTTTTGGCTTTCAGTTTCAATCTCATGACAGAGAGGCAGACAAGCAGAAGTGAAGAAAGTCAAAGAGGATGTAATTTCTGTCATCACGTTTCATTTGACAAATTCTAAAAAAAAGTCTTTCCTTACCTTGTCTTTCATGTAGGAAAATGACAAATCCTACAAAGTGAAAGACTGCTAAACTGATACAGGTGGGACGATAAAATATGAGCTGGACTGGTGAAGGGTGTCAATACAGGTGGGATGGTAAAAACATGAACAGGACTGGTGGATAGTCATCATCGATCATGCCATTACAACAAATATGACAATGGACAATCGTCAGTAGAGAATACAGTGATTATGACATGCTGCAGCCTGCTGCTTTTACAAAAAAAGATGCACAACATGCATTAAATCCACAGCACTGAACTTGTGTCACACTAGTGTCACACACTAGTGTCACACACCTAAACCTTGAATTGCTCTCTCTCTCTCTCTCTCTCTCTCTCTCACACACACACACACACACACACACACACACACACACACACACACACCAGAAAGCTCTTCTACAACAACTAACAGATCTGATTTTCATGTCACTCTCCATCCCGTTCTGCCTCTAACTTCATCCATACTAAGATCGATAAAACCAGTGGATTTTGTGGAGTGAAATGAAAAAAAAAAAAAAATTAAAAACTAAAACCAAACGACGACTAAGATGGCAATGCAACAAGAGCTTTCCATTGCAAAATACTAAAACCAGACACAGCACCAATATATTCACAATAACCACCTCGAGAAGTCCTTTACTACTGGAGCTGATATGGGCATAGAACTTTTAAAGGGACATCAATCTAATGAATCAAGACCAAAAAAAAAGTGCCACAGAGCACTGGTTTGCATCGAAGACTTCAGTCTGGAAAATAGTAGGGTTAAAGTCCAATCAGAGGCGTTTCTTTTTTTTTTTTATATGATTTGCAGAATTTTTCAGCCTGCTTCTAGTCTGAGTGGAGTGTGTGGTTTTTTTTTTTCTTTTTTACTTTGACTCAAGTTGGAAAAAAAAAAAAAAAAAAGAAAAAAAAAAGTTGTTGCTTGATGAGAAGAAATCCTTGGGGGGTAAAAATCACAGGGAAACAAGAGAGAGAGATTGTTTCTTCAGAACACAGACTGTTCCCTCTTTAGTCTTTTCCCTTCAGTCATAGTCATGACAATTACTTCTTCAAGGGTGGATGAGGAGAGAGGGTGATAGGCTTATATGGTTTCTGAAACCCAGCCCTATTCAAACAAATTTTGGGAGCATAAAAAAAATATATATAAAAAAAAAAAAAAAATTTTTGAAAAAAAAAAAAAAAAAAAAAAACAGGAAGAAATACCCAAAAGGTACATCCTAAAAAAAAAAAAAATGCTGATAGCAAAGCACACTGTACTGCAGGTCATTGTTTGTGAGACAGCAATTTGCAGATCTACCTTCACTCCGTTCTCCCATAAGTGCGATCTTATTTTCCCCCGTTTTTTCTTTGTGTGTAGTGTGTGCAACTGCACTTCCATTCCTACAGGGGGTACATTTGAACTCCCACTCCCACCCTTGACAAGTTCTGGGGCGAGTACTGCCATAGCCTGTAACACTGCAGACATCAAAAAAAAAAAAAAAAAAAAAGTCAACATCAGAGTCGACCTCCCAATCCTCTCTCTAGATGAAGTTATCTGACTCTGCTGTGTCATAAATCTGGATAGTGTTTGCACTAATCAAGCCTCTACGTTAATCAGTCTAGACAGACAGAAACACAATCACGCCAGCCTTTTCTTCCAGACAAATCTGCTGACGTCAGTTTGTAAAACACAATCACGCCAGCCTTTTCTTCCAGACAAATCTGCTGACGTCAATTTGTAAACCAACAGGTTCTCCCCGTTTAAGAACAGTTACTAATTTTGATAACTCTTCTCCCAATCCAGATACAATGTTTAAAAATCGGAACAGTATCCTTTCTTTTTTTTATTTTCATTTACTTTCATCTAAAAGAAAAAGTTAAACAGTTTTTCTGATTTTGTGACACAAGTACACTGACCAACAACACTCACTGTTATAAGTTAAGGAAAAAAAAAGATTCCTATCCCACACCCAGTACTTTCCAATCTTGATGAAATATTCAACTGCGACAAAACTGTGTAAAGATCCCACCTTCCTTAAGTCGACTAGATTTAACTTTGCTTAAGAAACAGATATTTTGGCAAACATTTTACTGAGTATACAAAAACACAGACTCTGTGTGTGTGTGTGTGGTGTGTGTGTGTGTGTGTGTGTGTGTGTGTGTGTGTGTGTGTGTGTGTGCGCTTGTGTTTGTGTGTGCATGTGTGTGTGTGTATGAAGCTGTGTGTGTGTGTGTGTGGGTGTGATCTATGTATCTATCTATCTATCTATCTAAACCCTGGTTCATATAAAAGAGAGAGAGAGAGAGAGAGGGAGAGAGAGAGAGGGAGAGAATATGCCGGAGACCGATTTGCCTTGAGAGAGAGAGAGAGCAAATAGGCGAGATAAAGAAATGTTAGTCTTCTGTGTACGGGCCATGGACTGCGTGTAAATTTTGTGAGATTTCTCTGGTGGCGTTTTTTTTTTTTTTTTTTTTTATTTTGTTTTGTTTTTTAATGTGTAGTATAGAAGCTGGAGCGGATTTTCGTCATCCAAAACAGGCATGACTATGTCCTGGGCCACCTGACCTTGCACTAAATCCTTCATCAGAATAACCGAATGATGAAACATGTCTTCACATTACACTGCCATTGTCCCACACCTGCTTGGAAATAAACCTAGGTTCACTAGTTACCTTCCCCCCCAACTGGTACCAGATGGCCACACACCTCTTCTTTACAGGCTTTCATGTTCACTAAACACTACCTAGATTGAAAAAACAAAATACAAACAGATAAACAGAGGGAAAAAGAGGGAGAGACTTAGGAGAGAGGAGACAGAGAAGGAGAGACAAGACAGAGATTTTATCACTCCAATGCTGTTATTGATAAAAATTACATTTGCAGTCACATACACACACACACACACACACACACACACACATGCACACACACACACGTGTGTGCACATAGATTAAGAAAAAAAAGAAGAAAAGGACTGAGAAAGAGAGAAGAAAAAGAAGAAGAGATCACTTTAACCAATAGTTCTGATAGACACACACAAAAGCATATATGTTTTCAAATTACAAAAAATAAATTAACAAGTGTGCTGTTAGTGTTACTCAACCTTGTGGTGCAAACTACCGCGTCTAATGTAATACGTTTGGGATTTCACTGATCATTCAATGGCAAGAGTATAAGATTATGATGAATATTAAACAGGTTTCTCACTTCAAAAGAAAAAAAAAAAAGCACAATTCAATACATTTTACCCAAAAATTATTGTCACTTCTTCAACATGATTTGAAGAAGTTATCAGCATCAGCTAGGTTACAGAGGAGAAAAATCTCCAGTAAGAAAAAGAAAAATGTAAGGAAACAGTACCCTGTAATTTCTCTTCCAGGGGAAACAAGTACTTAACAGTGGAGGTGGTTTGTGGCGTTCACATTAGCCACATAATTCAGCTAAAGAGAGCAAGCAAACTGGCTGAAGCTTGCATTCAGTTTGACATGGTTCAGTACACTGCCAAGAAACACACAGTATCATGATATTCAGATGGAAAATTTAACTTTGATATATCAGTTATAGTCTACGGTACATGCCAGCATGAACTCACAATTCAAGACAAGATGAGGAGTACGAGAATGAGGGGAACAGGGTATGAGGCTACAAGCTAGGAATGGGAAGAGAGGAACTTCAGCCATGGGAGCAGGGATGAGATGGAGAGCGGGGAGGGGCGGGGAGAGGCAGGGAGAGATGGAGAGGAAGGATTGGGTCGGAGGGGCTTAGAATACAGCACACTACACATTCTCTGTTGTCCTCTTAAGTACACTATACACTTAGAAAACTGGCAGTAGCATGCACACACACACACACACACACACACACACACACACACACACACACACACACACATGACAATGCTCAAAAACACTTCTGCTCACTCAATCCCATCTCAATCAGGCGTTAGTAAATTCCAGATCAAGAGTAACCTGATAAACATCTTGAATTCCTATGCAACAAAAAGTGGTAAAGATAACATGGCCAAAAGAAATACTGACATTAGATACACTTACTTAAACTATTTTTGTTGCAGTTGTTGTTTACACTTTTCATAACAGTTGACACCCACAACAGCTAATTAGTGTTCAGTTTTATGCCTGGACATTTAACATATCCACTTTATATTTGCACATACATGTATGCATTTTTCCCATTGTAAGAGCTGACAAACTTCCCAGGCTGCAAATTATGTGTGCATTTAGTCTTGTTGTACGTCAAAAAACAGACAACATTTTTTGGCTGGTACAACAAAGGGAAACTACCAGAGATCACACAGAAATTACTTCCCCTCCAAGAATTCAATGGCTCATTAGAAAATAAGACAACAATCTTCTTTTTTTTTTTCTTTTTATTTTCAAAGTTTTACCAATATGAAAAAATTATGATCAGTTTCAAAAACGAAAGGGCTGATCAGATTATCATAACCATTACTTCTGTGGCAAAGGTTGGTGGGTTTTCTTTCAGCTTTTAACTTCATACTCCAACTTTGGTCTTAACATTTTCTTTTTAATAAAACTTGTCATCTGAAGACCAGAACTGTTCTCTAAGAACATACTTAAGTATAAACACCTGGATATCATATGTCCAGTAAAACATGTGGGGAAAAAACTGCACAGAGAAACAAGAAAAGCAACAAACAATGTACAAACTTTGTCAGCAAGCATCACAATACTGCTATTTCACAGCATCAATCTTAACAATGAATTTGCCAGCCTCAAAAGCGAACATGTTTACATAAAAAAAAAAAAAAAAAATACAAATTTGTGAAGATTGCACTGTATGTTTAAACAGTTGTGACAAAAAATTTTGACAGTGAACCCCCATTCCACCCCCTCTCCCACCACACACACACACACACACTGGAAAATTAAACTGAATTTAAATATATTCAGCAAAACAGAAAAAAAGTAAAAAAAAAAAAAAGAAAAAAAAATCCCATATTGTGCATTACCAAATACATGAACTGATAATTTCTATTTTTTAAGTCAATATGGCAACCAGTATGACAGGAGGAAAACATCGTCAAATCATCAAAATTCTATCATATGGTGACTAAATGGAGAATGACTGATATTTTTATGTAATTAACAGACGCCAATCAGACAAGATGGATATCACTGATTCTAAACGGTGGGAGATGAAAGTGACACAGGCGAGGAAACGCATCGTTAGTTCCCTCCTCACACCAGATCAACTGTTGCTCAACTTTCACTTTTTCAGCAAACAGAATTTGCCCCCTCAAACCCAAATTTCCATCTTAGTGACAGTGAATATCTTCAAAAACACGAGAGAAGGTCAATTCTTTTCCACTCTTGAGAAGAGCAGAAGTTCCAATCCATCATCATCTTCATGAGGAGTTACAAACACGGCTTAACAATGTCATTAAGGGGGAGGTCAGCGAGATGGAAGGGAAGGGGAGTGGGGCGCAAACACTGCTACACCACAATTAACAACACCCCCCACTTTCCTCCCCTTCAGCCAGGTGCACCGTCTCTCGGGGGCGAGCGAAGCCTGGCTTCACACCATCCCAGCCCTCTTCCAAGCGGATGTGGCCATCCTGGAGGTGTTGGTAAGTGTCTTTGGCAATCTGGGAGAAAACGTCTTCGATGTTGTGCCCCGACTTAGCTGACGTCTCAAAAAACTTCAGTCCGTGCATTTCGGCAAAGCGTCGACCCTCCCGTGCTGTGACCTGGCGGCCGTCCTCTTTGTCGGATTTGTGGCCGAGGATCAGGAATATGGCTTTGTGCGGCTCGATGTGGGTCCCTGGCTTCCTCGTACCACATCTTGAGGTTGTCAAAGGTACTGCGCTTCGTTATGTCATATACAATGATGACTCCCACAGAGTTTCGGTAATATGACCTTGTTATAGACCTGAAACAGACAGAATGTGTTTCTAGACAAAAAATCACACACGGCTAGAAATTACGAGGTAAAATGCATGTCCCAAGGACAGGCTGGTTGAAAGAAAAATCTACTTGTCCCTCCCGAATTTTTGCTACACTAAAAGATGGTTAATAAAACAAAGTAACTATCTGCAGTGCACGACAAGTCAGCAAACATAATTCATTAATGGCATATCCTGCTTCTGTATATTAAGTCCAAGAGAGAGAGATACAACAAGACATAAAACAATTCATTTGTTTACCAGGGTATATTTCCCATTGTCCTTTAACTAAAATAAGTAAGAAGAGAAAGCAGAATAGAATTGTTGTGTTTCTGCCATTAACACATTCTTGGACTAAATCAAAATTATAAAATCTGTCTTGCTCTCTGTCTCTTCCCCCCCCCCCCCCCCCTCTCTCTCTCTCTCTCTCTCTCTCATTTTTCCCCCCTCTTCCCCACACAAACATTCCAAAATAAATCTGCTTCATATTTATGTGCATTTAAAAAAAAAAAAACAAAAACAATACATATATATTCACACACACACACACACACACACACACACACACACACACACACACACACACACACACACACATATCATTTCCACTCTGACCAAAACAATTTCTGCACACGGTCAACACATTTCATGTGTAGATCATGTTTTGTCTCAGCGAGACTGCTATGAGGATTTTTTGTTGTGAGAAACCAGGATGAAAAAAAGGGGATGGGGTAGGGAGGGGGAAGCAGGGGGAGGGAGAGCAAGATAGTGGGGAATTGAATTTTGGGGAGGAGGGGGGTAGAGGAGTCATGGTGTGAAGGTGTGAAAGTGAAATGGGTAAAATGGGGGGAGCACAATCAGTCTGCACTGAAGACAACTTCTCAGCCACACTTTCCCTGACACAATCAGAAATTCACTGCCCGGTGGACAAGTGGAGACAGAATTTCCGCCTGTCTGCCAGAAGATTTAGTGGTCCCAGTCAACCGGACGGGTGGGTTTTCAGAGTCCTTGTTACAGGTCTGATTTAGCAACAAAAACCAAGGACAGGACTGGCAGACCTGTCTAATCTATGGCATGCTATGATCATAATGGTCTGATCAAATTTCACATAGCACTCTTACAGCATCCTTGCATGACCTCCAAAGATTCCCGTACTGATGTTATGCACTGGTGCAGAGCTGGATAAACTATGGAGTTTATGGAAGACATTCTGTGGAAGTGTGGTGTTCAATCATCACAGTGTGACAAGTAAGTATCCAGCAGGCTGCTTAGTGTTTAAGTTATAGCCCTGCAGCAGCTGGTGCTAAACTCAGTGTTGCCGCTTCATGCTGCCAGTGCTCAGTTGTTGTCTCAGTCCCTAATTTGTCCTATGAGCAGCATTTCAAATGTCCCTGTGGATAAGTGCCCTTCACACTGGCTCATAATTTTCATGTACACCTTTAACCCTTTCAGCCCTTTACACCCTTTCATGTACACCACCCTTTCAGCCCTTCACACTGGATCGTAACTTTCATGTACACCTTTAACCCTTTCAGCCCTTCACACTGGCTCGTAACTTTCATGTACACCTTTAACCCTTTCAGCCCTTCACACTGGATCATAACTTTCATGTACACCTTTAACCCTTTCAGCCCTTCACACTGGATCATAACTTTTCATGTACTCCTTTAACCCTTTCAGCCCTTAACACTGGCTCATAACTTCATCTAAATCTTTAACCGTTTCAACCCTTCACACTGGCACATAACTTCCATGCACATCTTTAACCGTTTCAGCCATGACAAAGCAGCTGCCTGTGTAACCTTCCTAGTCTTGCAATTTCTGGTTGTTCAGTTGGAAGATCAGGTTTTTTCCTTTTAAATTTATAACATCTAACTCTGGGAAAAGGGCACCCAATTAGTGAAGTATAACGTCAACTACGACAAGTTAAAATTGTTGTTTACTTAATTTGAAATATTTAACTCTGGATTGGTACCAAAACAAAAGAACAAAGGACACACAGTAAGTGAAATATGTTTCTACAACATGTTAAATTTGCATTTTGTTTAAATCATCCAGAGATACATAGTTCCTTGGTAAATACAGGCTGAACAGATCTTTCATCATCTCATCAATGCTTCTTGTTCCCACAGGATGTATTAATACATCTGTGATAAAATGCAAATAAAATTTTACTATGTGATAGTCAAATATATTTTCTGCAGCTATGTAAATCTGTATTTTATGGCTTTTTCCCCCCCTTAAAAAACAGATATTTGCTATGACTTTCCAAGATCATTTCACCTTAAACTTGCCTCATCGTTATATTATCTAGCTAATGGTGTTGTATCGAAACCAAATCCTGAGAAAACACTTTATGAATCTTTCGAAATTCATTTACTCCTAGCAGCACATGACAGAAGCAGGAAACAGAATAAAAATACTCTCCCTGTCTTTATTACTTAAGCATGGAATAAGTCAGTAGGGGTTAAATGCTAGATTTTGAACCAGGGCTAACAGTAACACTCTACAACTGGTCAAATGCAGGTAATCAAATTTGTTTGCACATGCACCCCACTGGAAGTCAGGTAATGGGCAGAAACAGTTAAAAAAAAACTTGTGAATGGTAAGAAGTCAAAATTACAATATATATACATATCTGATTTACAGTGGCGCATTCCATCTTGTCTCTAGAACTCAAATTAAAGACTATAGTATCATGATACACTCTTGAAGCTGTTGTCAGCACTGATGCAACTCGTCAATACTGAGGTGATTATTAAACACAGTAGAGCTAAACACTCAGACAGTTATCACATTTTGATCTCCCCTGCATCCTTTCTGGATAGTCAAGCATTCGATCACAGACCGCAGAACTTCAGTGACTAAATGAACATCAAGTTCAATTTAACGTTTCCTAATGAGCCTCTAGTCAAATGGTGGTTAATTTTACCTTCTTTCTCCACAACCCACAACCATGGGTCGGGTGCCCGGTTACCTCAGTGCTCAGAAGTGTTTGCAGTCACTGAATCAGTTGCTGCAAGCTTCGAGTCCTCCTGGCACCTAATTTCAAACTTAACCATTACTGCTGCTTATCATAATTATTGCTCCTTTAGTTTAAGTATTGTTTTGATGCTGTCAAAGTTGTGTCAGAGAGGTCTCCCCCCCCCCCCCCCCCCCCCCCACCACACACCACACTCACTGTCTTCCCCAGCCCTTGCCTCTCCTCACTTTCATGGGGTTGTTATCC
>JADBJO010001281.1:420000-452972 GCA_016801955.1 Conus betulinus
GTCGAGCCAATCAAAATACTGGCAAAAGAAGGGTAGGCAGCATATTTATTAAGTAGTTCTTTAATGACTTCGCAGTGGATTGGATTCACGATCGGAAACGAATGTTTCTTCAAAATCCAAGTGATAGCTGACAATGAACAGTAATAGTGATCAAATGGCATCTCTAAGAATGACTTACAAGAGTAACAAATTATGTTTGCTAACATCTACGTTATGCTTCTTGGGTCACGCATAATCCTGAGAATCAGTTTTGAATCACATGAAAATTTTCTGATTTTTTTTTTTCTGATTTCTTTTTTATTAGTTAAAACCCAGTTACCCTCCACTCAGCTGATTTTGGGGTGTGTGCATCAAAGGGAAAGAACTCATTAGTTGCCTCATTTGGACGATACGCTTCCGACGATACAGGTCATGGAGAACCCAACTTAAAAAGAGGGGTGTCGGTAATCAGATTTGGCAGTGCAGTGAAAATGGGTCATACACGACCTGCGTCATTGTTTATTGTATGAATTCTTAAGGATTTTTGAAGAGCAGAGGTGTTGTACAACCTTCATAGTGTAAAGGGAGGTAATCACAATAAAAACTCGGTGAACTGTATGGGTCGGTAGCGACACGTATTATCAGTGTGTTGTCGAAAGCGATATGGCAACATGCCACAATTAGGATTTTGGACTAACACTATATAATTCATCTAAGCGTTTTGAGGCCTACCTTGAATTTGAGCCAGCATTTAATGTTAAACGGATAATTGATCAAAAGAACATCTCCTCACCAATTATTTCCCTTTTTTGGGGGGGAGGGGGGTGGGTGGGGGATCCATCGATGAAATTACTTAGAATTCAGATACAAGACCTTCTTCGCATTTCAGTCTAATTGCGCCAGTCTATGAATACTCAAACTCCTAAAGCAAGGTCTTGGCACATCAATTTTGGTGTGTAGCTTACCGCTTAACAAGCGTGGAGAATATGCCTTGATCTCTGCCTGTTTTCCTGGCTCGTTTAGTCATAACGTCAGCAACATGTCTTATGTCTCTCTCACTTTATCTCCCCCACACTTCGAAACAACTGTAAAGTGCAGTCTTGAAATCAAAACGAACGATTGAACAAATGTATTCTTGGATCACTTCCAATTAAATATTTTATGAATAGATATGATAAATATAAACACTTTCAACAGGAATTTGAGAAATTCAAATGAGTACACAATTTCATGTTATTAGTGAGCATGAAACAATGCGAGAGAGAGAGAGAGAGAGAGAGAGAGAGAGAGAGAGAGAGAGAGAGAGAGATCTGTATTGTTCAGTTTTGGTGCCTTCAACGTCAAGTTTCTGCTGCTTTTGCTCGATCTCGACCAGAGGAGAGAGAGAGAGAGAGAGAGAGAGAGAGAGAGAGAGAGAGAGAGAGAGAGAGAGATCTATATTATTCATTTTTGGTGCCTTCGACATCTAAGTTTCTGCTGCTTTTGTTAACAGACCTTGATCTCCACCAGAGAGAGAGAGAGAGAGAGAGAGAGAGAGAGAGACATGCATGCATTCAAAAACTCAAAAACCTGGAAATGGACTGAGCTGAAGTTTTTTCTTCTAGTTCAGAACAAAATGACACACAAGAATCAACATTACAGGCATATACACTGGTCTGTAACAAGCACACAGCCCTTTACAATTACTTCAGCATCTTTAAGTTAATTACGAATGATGCTCTCAAACCCAATCAGAACAACGGAATGATTCAGCTTTGATCAAAACACATGACAAGATATCCACACCTTAACAACTGTCTCATATAAACTTGATCATATGCTGTCTTTCTGTTTAAATAGTCATATCAAGTTTTGCTTGTGTTCCAAATGTATTTGATTTTGGATTAAAAAAAAAAGTCTCTGGAATAAAGAGTCAACAGTTTAGTACACACTTTATTATAAACTTCAGGACGTCATCGTAAACTCCGAGCCTGAATGTGGAACATTAAGATTTTTCTGATAAAAATAGAAAAAAATACAAACAAAACAATTTCACATAACATTTATGACTCATGTCTTCCACTGCTCATCGACATAGAAATTAAACAACAGGTGGTGAAATGGCATTCCAAAGTGCGCTCTATGTAAGGAAACAGATTTAAAAGGCAACCAGACTGTGACAATGACCTTTAAACCTCCAACTTGGTTTCTATTTGGGGGCTCATGTCTAATCACTTTCATGAATTTAATAAAGATTTTGAACAAAGCCCAAGCTGCCTTACTTTCAAGGTTTTTAAAGTCAAGTTGTGATCCATATTTTTGGCATCTGACCCTGACATGCATGCAATAGGACTATTCTGTCACTACGTGCACCTGTTGTCACAATATTGTATGTTTCATGTCCCTAAGTCTTTTGTAAATGAGGTCAAGTTCTGACCATGACCATTGACCTTGAATTTCCACACAATTCAAAGTTTCGTTATGGCCAGGCATGGTTTTTAAGTTGGGTGAAGAGTGAAAGCAAGATGTCAGCTATGTTAAATTTGATTTCGTTGTTTGCTGTTTATTTTGCATGTCTTGAGGTGACCCTGAACTCTGAATCTAAAGCACTTCAATCTATCAAAGTAAGTGGCTGGAAAGCTCTTAACATCAACCACTCTGCCAGTTAGTAGGATTTTCCCCCCCACCATTCACATTTGCAGCTGCTGAAAAAATGTCATAGTCAAAAAGTTTACTGCACAAAGGTTGTGAAGCACACGACAACAGAAGCAGAATAATTGCAAACGGATCTCTTTTGTTCATACATATGGCTCACGTGATGTCAATACTTGGAACAAACACAAAAACAGTAAAAAAAATCACTGATCACAGGGATTATAATATCTTCACAATTCACTTCTATGCTGACCAAGATCGCATACCCATCACCTGAATCAAGAGGTATTGTAGTTAATATTCTATTATGGTTACTCTATCTGAAAGCTGTAAACTTAATATTCTGTTATGGTTATTCTATCTGAAAGCTGTAAACTGGAACTTTTTCATTATTGAATACATGCACATTAGTATACATATGTCAAAAACATTAATTGCAGACTTAGTAAAAAAAAAAAAAGAAGAAAAATTGCGTGATAAAAATGCATCATGAAACACAGTCGATGTTAAGAGCTTGAGCATCTACAAACTGTGTGTGCAAAATGAGTAAAGCTGCACAACCTGTAGTTTTTGCACATATATAGTCTGGAACGGTCTGTGATCAACGTCTCTGTGAAATAACCAGATCCAGTTCCAGAATACACATGCATGGTAAAACCAAAGTCGTAAAAGCATGAAAAAGTAATGGCAAAACGTCACAGAACCACTGACAGTTAATACTGGATACGTCTCACTACTATTGGAAGCATGTGGTACTGGGAATGAAATGCAAATTTCATCGATGCAATCTTTTCAAACTCACCATAGTAAAAAACTGTCACCATGTGTCACCATCATGAACAAACATCAGTCTCACCATGTGTTACTATCATGGTAAAAATCCACATTTGACGCCATCAAGCTTGTCAGCACCCATTCTCAGCTCTAAACGCTGTCTTTCTGTCATCCAGTCATATGGGAAAAATTCACAGAAATTCTTATTTGGCAAAATATCAATGGTCATGATACAGAAGGATCACAGGTTTCAATCAAAATGTTGTGCCTTATGTGGCAATCAAAATATATAAGCACAAATGGAATTTTACACGCACATGCACACGCATACACACACACACACACACACACACACACATACACACACACACACACACATTCACTCTCTTGCTCACACACACAAACTGATAAACATAACAGAGCACATTTGCACACACAAACACATGCCAAGCTCTTACAAATATGAGATCACATTAAGCCATAGTTGTGCTCTGTACACTCAGCAAAATCTGTGCACAACCACACAAAAAAGGCATTGAAATCAGGTTATGAAGGCTAATGACACACACAACTGGGCACCATAGCCTTAGCGGTTTGCACACATTGTAAATGAAATCAAAATTGCATTCAATTTGTACTTTTGATGTGTCATCCTTACAAATCATAAAAAAGGAAAAGTATTTTTTACATTACTGTGACACAAACTGGAAATTGCATGAATGCTTCTTAAACAAACACCGATTTTGAATTAAGGGAGTATACGGCAAACAAGCATTAAAAAAAGATCAAAGGAAAGGCAAAGCATACCAAAGGCAAACATGAATGAATCAGTCTTTGCATATGTCCAAACTTTCATTTACTCTTTCTGTATTAACGTTTGCATATCAACGCAGGTTTTGTACCGACGTTCACATACATGCAGATCATAAATTCAAAGATCTGTAGTGTTATGCAGAAAAGTGTCATTCAAAACTATTTCCAAATCTACCTACCTTCAATTGACAGAGTAAAAGAACTATGTTTTTGAAGAACAGCACTGGCATGTTGTTGTACAAACAATGAAAGTATAAAGCTTTCTGTCTGTAACTGTGTAAGTGCACTGGTATGTGAGTGTGTGTGTGTGTGTGTGTGTGTGTGTGTGTGTGTGTGTGTGTGTGTGTGTGTGTGTGTGTGTGTGCATGCATGCATGCGCGCGCACTTGCATGTCTGTGTACACATGCATGAAAGAATGGGAATGGAGTAAGGCAGGACATGAGATTGAACAATCCAGACAAGGGAGCTCAGAGGACAATGGGAAGTTGGGGTAGTCTGTCTTTTCACTACTTTCAGGTAGCTTTTTGATAGGAAAATATGTGCCAGTTCTCTCTCTCTCTCTCTCTCTCTCATTTTGAACTTATATTCTTTGTTCTGTTTCTTTATTTCCTTAGTTGTTTAATTTTGGGGGGGGGCGGAAGCTGGAAGTTGGACACATTGCTCAGAAAACATCACATCTGGAACGAAAATTAGAATACACAAAGTGACGGAGAGAGAGAGAGAGAGAGAGAGAGAGAGAGAGAGAGAGAGAGAGAGAGACAGACAGAGACAGAGACAGACAGACAGACAGAGAAGGTATGGGAAAAGGGATGAGGGAAAATGAGAACAGAAAAGAAAGTCTTGCATGACTCATCCTGATCCCATTTTACCCTGAAACTTCTGTTGACCGTGCACATGTACACAAAAATGACTTATTTTCTGCAAAGATTGTATGTAAATCTTTCATTTTTTTTTCTATGGTAAAAAACTGAGAAGCAGGGGTTTCACAGAATATAGTGTGGTTCATCTTCCAAATTTCTGTATAAGAAAAATGGAGGGAGGGGGGGGAATTGTTTCCTCCTGTTGCCGTCATACAGCAAAGCAATCACACTGCACGTATTATGTAGTCAAAACATGTATTTCAAGCAAACAATTTTTTTTTGTACCTGGTTCATAGGCACAAATTCATGCTCTCTCTCGCTGCTTTTTCTTTCCCAATGTTTCAGGGCCTGCACCTCTAGCTGCTGTTTACTACATACTGGCATGTTGCTGACAGAGCAGGCACAGCCAGACCACACACAGCAATCAGCAAGAGTTGTCCCACCCAACCTGGCATACCAAAACAATACCATGGTAACAGTTTGTAAGTGTTTATTGCTGCTCCAGAATCTTGTGTCTAGATTCTTCTTTTGACAAGTATTTTTAGATCATAAAATTCTTCCCAAATGTGTGTACAAATATGGTGAAATCATATCGGTGGACAGGTTTGCTAATCAATGAAGGCACAATGAAGCTGTTGTATGCATGTTGGATTCTCCAAGATAGGACCAGTGGTTGGATCTCAGTCTACAGGTGCCTGTGTGCTGTGTAGTGCGTGCCAGACTCTGTATACAGCGTACTTAAAGAACCTTGCTTTGTGCAAACACAACACACCCCGTTAGGCCTACAAGTACAGTACTGACAAACGTAGTCTACCTGTATTCATTCCCCTCATTGTCATTCTTAAAATTTACATGACTAGTCTCTGTGGTCCAGGGAAATTTTCAGGCCGCCATCCAGGTGACTGGCACCATAAACTGAATTTGCTGGACTGATTTTTAGGCACCACTGGAGACCATTAAATCTCAGCTTTGGGTGGGAAAGTGAGGAAGCAGGGAGCATGAACACTGTTATGCTTCGAGTCCAAGTGAAGTGCAAGCGTATCCTTTTCTTCTTGCGCAACAGATGAGGCACTGGTGGGCATTATAGAAATAACTTATCATTACCGTTAACAATATTCTTTTACTCTCTTGTGAATGACAAAGCTATTTCTAGGATGACTGTTTTCATTTTGCTATGTAATGCTGAAGAAGCACTCTTGTTTTGCTGCCCCACAGTAAGACATTTCCTCACACAGGCCAGTTCTTTGACTTTCATGAATAGTGTCCATCATATGCAGTGCAAGTTTAAAAACTGTACACACACTGGCTTTGCCCATTTTTGTTCTTTTTCTTTCTGGACTGTACACACTGGGCTTTGCCCATTTTTTGTCTTTTTCTTTCTGAACTGTACACACACTGGCTTTGCCCATTTTTGTTCTTTTTCTTTCTGAACTGTACACACACTGGCTTTGCCCATTTTTGTTCTTTTTCTTTCTGAACTGTACACACACTGGCTTTGCCCATTTTTTGTTTCTTTTTCTTTCTGAACTGTATACACACTGGCTTTGCCCATTTTTTGTTCTTTTTCTTTCTGGACTGTACACACACTGGCTTTGCCCATTTTTGTTCTTTTTCTTTCTGAACTGTACACACACTGGCTTTGCCCATTTTTGTTCTTTTTCTTTCTGAACTGTACACACACTGGCTTTGCTTATTCATTTTTGTTTCTTTTTCTTTTCTTTCTTTTTGTTTTGCATTATTCATGTTTTTTTTCTTTTTTGTTGTTGTTGTTGTTTTGTATTGAGAAGGTAAATTTTGTGGTCATCTTAACTCATTTGAAATGAAATGTCTTCCTCCACAAGCAAAAAAGAAAAAAAAAAAAAAGGGGGGGGGGGGGGTGGGTGGGGGGGGGGGGGGGGGGGGGGGGGGGGGGGGGGGGGGGGGGGGGGGGGGGGGGGGAGTACGGGAAGTATAAACTGAGTTAAACAAAGAAAATGAGACTTGAGAGTGGGGCACAAACACTGCACACTCTGACGACCTTCCCGGCAAAGATGAAGACACGCATCACTGACAAAGGGTTCACCTTCTGCATTAATGCACATTGCATTGTGTAATGGTACATGTCTTTTAAATGTGATGTGCACTTTTGGGCATGCATATGATAGTGTGCTTAAATGCTTGTGTTCATCACTATGTGTGTGCGTGCGTGCATGCATACTTGCGTTCATGTGTGTGCTGGCAAGTGCTCATACTTTCAAGTCTGTGTACATGCAAGTTTACACAACACATGGTATTAATTATTCATCTGTCTTGTGGTTTAAAAATTCTATGTTGAGCTCATTTCTGTAATTCTAATTAAAAAGGAATTTTAAAAAGGGTTGAAATTCTTCCATTTTCTGTAATCTCAAAAGCTAATATAGAACATACATGTATTGAATGACTCATATATATGCATATATAACTTTCTTGTGAACCCTGAATAGTTTCATTCATGAATATGTTGTGCGTTGCAGCACTGTGTAAGAGTTGCAATTAGAGCAGAATTCTGTGCAAATATTGTATCTTTACAGCAGCATACATGTTTTCTTTTTTAGAAACAGCCTGAGTCCCAAGGAAGAAATCTGAGACAGACACCTCAGCAGTGGGAATCATGTTGTAGGTCACAGAGCACAAGTCTTCTTACCCTCTCAGCTTACAAACATGATGCCATAGATGATATTCACTGAGCTAAGTGATGGTAGTGGAATGGGGAAAGGTGTGTGAACTTTCTATGATTGGTTCAGCACACAGTCGGTCCTGGTTCTACTTCACGACTGACCACATGCATTCCACATTCCATACGACACTTGCACACTGTTAAGCAACTTAAGCAGATTCTTTGCATGAATGAAATCATAATGGTAAAGTAATAAGACAGAGAACTATGTGTTGGCTATACCAGTCAACAACATGGTGTGTACGTGAGGCATCAGCCTCTTGAACAGGAAAAAAAAAAAACTACAGAAAGATGGTGTCTCCAGCCATGTGGACAATCAGTACCTGCGGTTATTGATGGAGGCTCCCTCACTGCTTCTTCTGCAGCCCACTGTTTTCAGCATAGTGTCAGCAAGGTTTGCAGCAGCCAGGGAGAGACATCAAACTCATTGTGCTCAAGTCATTCAGAATGACGTGAGTACAGTGTGTCTGTGTTTGCCTTTTTTTTTTTTTCAATTATTATTTGCTTTCATCAGTGTGGTTGTGATGGAGCTTTTTTTTTCTCCATCAGAAATGCATTTCCCTGCGAGTATTATGTCCTTAAATGCAACAGGGCAAAGAGTACTGCCATCCCAGCCGTACAGTGGAACGAAGTGTAATGTGTCGCGCAGTGTAGTATACAGTGGGTAGGGCACTGTACAAAGTGTGTGTGCACACATTGTTGTGTAACAGTTTGAAAATTCGTTTGATCTTACGGAATAGAGCAGTGTGGTATGGCACAGAGTCTCCCCCCTTTTTTCTGAGTCACGCAGTGTGTGTATGTGTTTTGCGTGTGTGTGTGCGCACGTCATGCATGCATATCTATACATGAATGAGTGCATGAGCACACAAGCGTGTGTGTGTGTGCGTGTGTGCGCACACATGCATATCTATACATGAATGAGTGCATGTCTATACATGAATGAGTGCATGAGCACACAAGTGTGTGTGTGTGTGTGTGTGTGTGTGTGTGTGTGTGTGTGACTGTGTCTGTCTGTCTGTGTGAGAGAGGGTGCATAAGGTGAATGTAGGTGTAACGGTGTGTGCATGTTTATATGTGCATATGTATTCAAGTCTCTAGAAGTCTTGTAGATCTATGTAAGTATTAAGGCACAAGTACAACAAAAGGAGAAAAAAATGAGTGTGCACTTGTATGCTGCTAATCTGTGTATGTTTTACATAATCATATTGCACTGAGCGAGAACTTTACACAACCATATGATGAGGTCAACAACAAAAAATGACACCTCCTTCTCTCCCCACCCCCCCACCCCCCCCCACACCCTCTCCCCCTCCTCAACGAACCACAACAATTAAACTAAACAGCAGATCAATTTTCCCCCAACCAATTCTGCTCTCTCCATCCCCCCCCCCCCCCCCCCCCCCCCCCCCCCCCCCCCCCCATCTCCCCTTCCTGCCCTTCCCACTCCTTCCCCCAGCCATTCCCAAGATCCTAAAAACTCTGCACAGTTGAGAGCAACTTGTACAAGGAAGCTTAAAAATACAAAACTGGTGTACTCTCAGACAAGGGGTATATACTCCTTCCCCCAGCCATTCCCAAGATCCTAAAAACTCTGCACAGTTGAGAGCAACTTGTACAAGGAAGCTTAAAAATACAAACTGGTGTACTCTCAGACAATGGGTATATAAAATGGGTTTCGATGCCACTTATCATGAAAGTAAAGTGGTGTTACAGATTGTGCACCACACAGCCTAAATCAGATTGCAAAGACTGAAACTCTTGTACAGAAAATTCTCCACAAGAGTTTGTCACACACACTACTACCTTGAGTCGGTAGATATGTGAACGTACAGAATGTAGAGCTAACAGTCTCCCAGCTGAGGGCACGGCTTGCATTTTTTTTCCCATGATAATATGCCCATTTGTAGTTCCAGTCACTGAGTTACCTCTCAGTGAGGCCTCTGTCAATCTGTTAAAGCTCACAGCACTGAGAGCCAGTCCCGTTCAGGAGATTTGTGTCAGGTGAGCTACTATGTGACTTGGTGCAGACGACACGTGACATCATACCTCAACACTTCAGCCAACATGGAAAAGACAGCTAGCATGATGAGGGTTCACGGACAGCTGGGGACAGAGAACAAATGGCTTGAAAACAGCTGGCCCTAGGTGATCTTTATGAAACAAACAGCTTGAAAGGTTGGCCCTATGTGATCTTTATGAGTCCAACAGCTTGAAAGGTTGGCCCTATGTGATCTTTATGAGTCCAACAGCTTGAAAGGTTGCCCTAGGTGATCTCTTATGAAACCAACAGCTCGAAAGGTTGGCCCTAGGTGATCTTTATGAAACCAACAGCTCGAAGGTTGGCCCTAGGTGATCTTTATGGGTCCATCACTTGAAAGGTTGGCTCTTGGTAATTTTTATGAGTCCAACACCTTGAAAGGTTGGCCCTAGGTGATCTTTAGGGGTCCATCACCTTGAAAGGTTGGCCCTAGGTGATCTTTAGGGGTCCATCACCTTGAAAGGTTGGCCCTAGGTGATCTTTATCAGTCCAACACCTTGAAAGGTTCTATCTTTGTGTTGGAGTATGGAGATTATTGCTTAAAAACATCTGCAACAGCGTAAAGAAAAATCTTCCATACGCAAATTCCCACTGTTGCATACACCTTCACTAATAGTCACACACACACACAGTGACACACAAACGAAAATCAGAAAAAAAAAAAAAGAACCTTTTATCCAAAAATGGCGTAGCACAAAAATATAAAAGAAAGCAAACATATGAAAATACTCGCACAGCAAACAACCAATTTCTCTTCCTTCTTTGACGATGAAAACCTCTAGCCCCTGCAGTCAGCTGGTAGCTTTTCACACAATCTAACACCAGTTTACATACACAGTCTATGATTTATAAAGGCATGGAAAAAAACGATTTAAACAAGTTTGAGCACTCTTTCTGTGATAAACTGGGAAGTCGATTCAAGTAGAATCCACTGATAATTTAAGAGTCCTGGAGCCTCAATGTGGCACAAAAGGTGTCAAGAGTAAAAATGCGCATGCTATACTGCACACTCACAGTATGGGATGTACATAGCAAAAATAAACTCTAACATACTTGTAAAAGTAACTCTGTAACAAACAGAGAGGAACTGTTTAAAAAAAAAAAAAAACCTTGTTCACAGAGTGGTGTTCTGAACTGTCAATAACGGACATCTGTATATCTTGTACCCTTCCACGTACATTATACTGGAGAATTATTTTGGTCACTAACAAGGCTTTAATGACGCATGCATAGGCACCATAAATACCAAACATTCATTTTCGACATCCACATTTCTGTTTTAGCACAACACCACTGAAACCCATGAATAATTCAACACCCTTCCACGTTTCATAAGGCCCACACTATCAAGTGAAATATTTGCAAAACATGGTTCATCCAAAAAAAAAAGAAAACAAAAGAAAAATAAATGCGGGCAAAACACGCACACACATTCCTTTATCAACAACTGCGAGTCCTAAATTTGGGGGGAACGTCCACAGACCAACAACTCCCTTCTGTTTCTCTCAGCAGATGCAAACCCACATGGATCAATTTGAAAGCACCCTTTTTTCATTCAGCCCTTTCATTCACAGGCACTCGTCTGCGAGCACACCAAGCAATGGATGGACTCGAGCTTTCGACTTACTTGGTGTAACAAGGGACACAACCAGCAACATTCTCAAGTGATTGCCATGCCCTGCCTCTCCATCTCTCTCCCTGTCTCTCAAAACCCCGGTTCACTCCAAGAACATGTTCACATACTATTCTCATGAAAAACATGTGGAAACTGGACGCAAGACAAAACCTCCCCTCTCTCTTTGAAGAGGATGCACTGAGAGTGAACAACAGAGGGGAAGATACACAACCCAAAAAGCACAAAAGCTCTCAAACAGATATGTAGACATCCTTCAGTGGAAGTCAAAGGAGGGATTAGCAAAAACAAAGATAACTTCAAAACAAGAACTCCAAGGCAAAACACGAAGGGTAAAAAACATAAAGTCACAAAACCAGCTTGTGATGATGTGTAGCACTTCCTACCGCTGTAAATGGCTGCGCAGGAGCTGAACTGAAGTTCATTGTCTGTGTCGGTAGTTGTCATCCTTCCTAGGGACCACCATTTCATGGGTTGATCCCCAAACTGCCAGACTGATTATGTCTGCTAGTAGAGGTCTGTACGCAATAGGATGTATCAGTGAAGGTTAGGTGATGGCAACGCACATAAAGCCACTTACATCCACACTGATTCAGCGTCTCCAACCTGCAGTGCTCTGAACAGTCACTGACTGATGAAACACAAAGTCAGGCAGATCATATTTTTCCAGTCTGCAAGATTCTTCCAGCCAACTGATTCTACATTCATGGCAGGCAACATCCATCATGCATACAATCCTGACCACCAGTCTCTGGACATGTAATGCCTTAGTACCCATAATGTGATCCGAGAGAGAACTAATGGACAGGAATTTCTTTTTCTTTTCTCCACCTTTTGCTTCAATCCACCCCCTTCTTTTTAATCAATTTTTGCTGCGTTGTGTCACATTACACCTGTTGGCGAGATCTGTAATTTCCCTGATAAAGCCAGTACCGTCTTTGCTGCCCTGGACCAATGGTATGCAGGAGTTCCAATTCCCTGTGAACACTTCGCTTCGATGATGTGGTTTCTCTGTTACACAGCTATTCCCAGGCTTCCCTCCCTTTGCTTCACCCATCCCTGAATGTGAAGCGCTCGCTGACACGCGTGGTCAGTCCAGTTCCGAATCAGACTCACTGAGCACACTGTCCTGAAACACAAGAGAGGTTTGGCTTTCAGTCTAAGGAGATGAAGACAGGAAGGAGAGTTTACGAACACAACCAGAATTCAATTCAGACTTAAGACTGACAACGTCTTGTTCTTCAGAGCCTCTGGCCAACCTGACATGAATCGTACCATCTACCTGCAGAAATGACAGCATATGGTGTCTTTAACTCTCTGTCCACCTGTGCAGATGATGTTCTTCACTGGACAAACTGTTACTTTGCAAAAAATAGTCTGTGTGGACTTTCTGAGAAGCAGAATTCTGAGGTAAACAAGGATGATCTTTATTCTTCCCATCCGGTCACCTGATTAGCATGTTTTCAACTTTCAAACTCTTTCAGGATATTTAAAGAGAGGAAACATCTTCATGCCTAGCAGAAAGCTGTTTATTAAACTTGCAGTGCACTGGCCAGAAGCAAAGGATGCATTCAGAAATCACACTTTCCAATACAATAAATTCAATCAATTATTCATGATTCAAGTACATTCTCCTATTATATATGACATACAAATTACAGGCTATGATGAAGAAGGATATTGCAGACTGCTATGTCTAATACACAGAATTATTAGACCTACATTGTTACCATCTAACATAAGAGATTTGCTGAAGCTTGAAAGCATCCAACTGTGGAATCAATTTTAGCAGCCTCTTCGTTCCTACATTCAACTAATTTATGGCCAAAAACTGAGATTTTTTCCACTACTCTATTACCAAAGTAAACAGTATAAATTCCAAAAGGAAACTGCAAATCAGATCAATACCTGCCAATTGCATGTGTGAAATAATTATGCCCCTCCCCCCTCCGCCCCCCTCCTCCCCCCCCCAAAAAAAAAAAGTTGCAAGAGAATGTCAAAACAAGTTGATCTTTTTTTCTCCCCATGATGAACTAGAATACCTTGCCTTTAGGTGTAAGCTAACAACTCCAATTCGAAAATAAAAAAATATGTGTAGTTGAGAACAATTTACATTTGGTGAGTTTTGATAGTTTATACAGACATGAATGAAACTAAATTTGTGAACTAAACCTTCGCCCAATTGATTAAACCAGCCTTAAAAAAAATATGCCTGTATTGATGTTGCTGGAATTGCTTTTTTTTTTACCTTATGGAAAGAAAAATGGCATTTGCAGATCAGCCTTAAAAACAATAAACTTGCATCGATGTTGCTGGGGGCTGCTTTTTTTCCCTGATGATGGAAAAAATGCATTTGCATTTCTTACATTCTTGGATGGAACGAGAGAGAAAAGTAAATCATGTGACAGGCACTGCTTCCCTTTTTGTTTAGGGGGAATTTTTGTCGTACTATGTAAGAATCAGGATCAGCAGCTAGATCAGAAGCAGCTACCATTCTCATAGAGTATCTTTTCCAATTAAATCACTGCCTTCCAAACTGCTAATGTTAATAAAGGTATACCTATGCTTCACACTGCATCAACAATGGTGAAAACTGAATGTTATGTACTGTTGTAACAGTGACAATCAAAACCCCATTTACTGACAACACTCAGTTACCTTCTCTTGACAAACTCTGATAATCACAGGCTGCAAGTTAAAAGTTCTGCTTGTCATATCTGTGAACTTCTTGTCTGCACTTTACTTCAAATTTTTAATAAACATACTTCAAAAGCCTATGTTTAAGAAAAAAGATAAAGCTTGGAAATAAGTGATTTTTTCTGTTCTCTCTAAACTTACAATCCAAGTATTAACTAGGGAAATTCCAGGAACAACAACAAACAAACAAACAAACAAAAAATCCAGAAGAGTTGGCAGCTATTAAGACTTTCCCACTGTAATTAGAAGGCCATTACTTACAACAGCTGATCTGTGGTGAAAAGAATAATGATGTCAAGTACCACAAGTAAGACAGCCCTGGTTTCATGTCATGAAAACATGGTGGGAGGAAACAGATAATATATGAAAAATTGGAAGTCACACAGGTGAAAAACTGTAAAGAATGTTATAAAAAAAAGGAAACAATCAATAAAAACACAATCACATGCACTCGAAGCCTGCAATATAGACCCCCCTGAAGACCCATCTCCCTTTAAATACTTGGCATTTTTCTTTCTTTCTTTCTTTCTTTTTTGTTTTGAATATGTTGTTTTCTTTGCCTAGACACTGTCTCCGAACAGAGACTACCTCTCCTTACAGATCCAATCTTTATGTTTTAAGTGTTTTTTTTCATTCTTCACTTTTTTCAGAATTTCTTGCAAGTCTCCCGAGTACTGCATTTACTGCTTCAGGTTCCATTACATTGACTGGTTTCAGGCAAAGCCTGGCTGACCAACAGGACAAATGAAATGCCAGTTTGGATGGCTTTACCTCGGCTTGAACCTGAGCTAACAGAGGGCACTTTCCTCTTCTTTTCCTTAACGTTTGACATGTCACATCCACTTCATCGACTGGCCAATCAGCAACCGCTGAACAGCCCATTTTGACGGACAAAAAGGACTGCCGACACGCTTTGCGCATCGAAATGTGACATCGCTTTTTAAATACTGTGTGAGCCCCACCTTCCTCCACCTCACAGCCTTTTGAAATACACATCTGACTTTTCAATGACATATCTACTTCCATATGAACCTTTTCAAATATTCATCTACTTCTATCTGACCTACCTCATCAACATAATTAGCATTACCCTTATCCTCCTCTTCCTCTGTTCATTATAATGATGTATTTCTGTACCAACCTTTTCAGACATTTATCTCCTGTCTGACCTACATCATCAACATAATTAGCATTACCATTATCCTCCTCCTCCTCCTCTGTTCATTATAATGACGTGTTTCTATACCAACTTTTTCAGACATTTATCTGCTAACTAACCTACATCATCAACATAATTAGCATAAACCATTATCCTCCTCCTCTATTCATTATATGTAGTCCTACACCAAGCTTTTCAGACATTTATCTCCTATCTGACCTAAATCATCAACATAATCAGCACTACCATTACCCTCCTCCTCTATTCATTATATGTACTTCTATACCAACCTTTTCAGACATTTATCTCCTATCTGACCTACATCATCCCTGCTGACCGGCATCATCAACATCGTTAGCATTACCGTTATCCTCCTCCTCCTCATCTATTCCCTATCATCATTCTAAATACGACGGCCACGACTTACAAATCCTCCCTGGTCCATGAGCCACTTGGCAAACTTGTCGGAGAAGTAGCGCAGGGTCATCTCCTTGGCGTCGCTGGCCATCTTGGAGCCTATGCCCACCGCCGACACCACGCTCTTGGTGGTGTAGAACAGAAGCGCCAGGTGGTTCCAGCTGATGTCATAGCCTAGCGACTGCTGCATCGTGGACTTGAAACGTTCGTATGTCTGGGCTTTCGTCTGCTGGATGAACTCCTCTGCCTGGTTCTCCATCTGGTCCACAGACGATGAAGAACCACCACAATGACTTGTACTGTTCTTATGAAGGAACTTTCTCACACACACGCACGCACACATACTGACACACACACACACTCACACGCACACATTCTCAAATACACACATACTTATACACACACACACACACACATGTGCACATGCTCTCTCTCTCTCACACACACACACACACACACACTCAGAGGACAGCGCATAGTACTAAAAACATTTTTCTGCCATTGCTCTCTCCCCCATTTTCTTTTCACTTTAGAGAACAAATATTTTGATTCATGTGGATTGCCAGTTGTCTCACTCCATCCAACATATCATGAGAAAATGAAGTTTACTGACTCTTGCATCTGAACATTTCATCGCTTTATGTTAAGTAGAAAACAGTTTGGATAGACCAGTTCAAGAAACCTTTGAGCATGGAACAAACAAATTACTGTTGTTGATCTCTCAAACAATAGCATGTCACTCATGCATATGTATGCATGTGCGTGATTATGTGTAGCTGGCTATAAATTAAAAAAAAAAGTCCAATCAAGCAGAAGCAGTGGTCACTTTCACTGCTGTTTGCAGATAGTGCTGTGCTTAAAAGCAGTCTGTCTGCCCCAGTGTTACAAACATTTCTGAATCTGTTTTTTTTTTTCCATATGGTTATTGTATTTTTTTCCCCTTTTATCTTAGTTTTGCAGATCACCAAGAGCGTTGATCTTCCAAGTTCTGTGGGTGATAAACAGACTTATCACTTGTAGTTGTTAACTTTCATTAAAGATTTTGAGAATAATAAAAAAAAAAAAAAAGCATTAACAGGGGAAATTCCTAGATCTTGTGGACTGTTGACAACTATGCATCAGACTTCCACATGGCCGCAGCCTAAATGCAACAACACTGATAAAACATTTTATAATCAACTACACAATGCTCACCACTTCAGAATTGCGGTCACCAACATCCCTCAGACAATCCAGGATCTGTTTTTCCAGTTCAGTGAGTCCTGAAAACCAACCAATAAATGGAATATAACCAGGGTTTCACGTTTTCACTACTGCTAGCAGTATTTTTCAACTGAAATCAGAAACACAAAAACCATAGAATGCTATAAATACACACAGAAAAATAAAAAGAATTCATGAAAATGTATTGATTTGGATCATCTACTTTCAGAAATGCTCTGAAAGCTTCTGTTTAAAGTCACGCAACAAAATGACAGTTTTTCAATATTCATCACATCAGCTACATTCAGCACCCGCAAAATAACATTAAGCATCAATGTTGATGTTTTGTTTCAGTCTTTGATAGAAAGATTAGATGCTTTCAGCATACAATTTACTGAAGAAAAAATATCCCCCAGCCCATGTTCTGTTTTGTGATGTTAATCTAACTTTGTTGTTATTGGAGTGGAATTTAGGAAATGAAAATAAAAACCATTTTAAACAAACTTGAACATCTAATAATCAAATGAAAACTCACTGGCAGCATGAGACCCATTTCATGCAAATGAGGGACAGTTCAGAAAAAAAAAGAAAAAAATCATAAACCATTTTTACTGCTCTCTAATCCTCTGAGCCCTCATGATGGCATTAATCACATGCCACTCACTATGATTCCCATAAGCACACCCACACCCAGTTCATCCTCACACAGAACCAGTTCCATCAGTGCATTAAGAATTATCAATTCACCATCTCCTGGTCAGTCAAGGACATGGACGGGAAATCAAAACTGGAGTCACCGTAACAGAAAAGCATTGAGAGCCACTGCATCTGAGCGTTTGTATTTACAAGCATAACAATATGAGTCTACATGTCATCTCAGGATTTTGCCTGTCCTGCATGTGTGTGTGCATGTGCATGCATGTGTGTGGTGTTTGTGTGTGTGTGTGTGTGTGTGTGTTGTGTGTGTGTGTGTGTGTGTGTGTGTGTGTGTGTGTGTGTGTGTGTGTGCGTGCGTGCATGCATGTGTGTATTTGTGTGTGGTATGTTCGTGTGTGTCAATGCCAGTCTTTAAAGTTGATATTTTTCTAGGGCGTTCACGGTGCTAGAAAGGACCAAACTTGCATCAAATCTCTCCTTGAATGTGGTCCTCCCCTTATCCCCCCTCCCCGGCCGACCTCCCTCTCTTGTTTTCCTCACACAGTGTAGCCCTCAATGCACATGAATGAAAAATCTGCTGTGACTGCAGCTATTTGAATGCATTGTTCGCCATACAAATAAATTCAATATTACTCCCCTCCATGCCTCTCACAACACCCCATCTCTCCTAACCCACCAGCACCCTCTAAAATCTACCCTGGCAACCTACCCTTTGTCTTCCTTTCCATAGTTCATAATTATAGTTTACACGTAAGTCCATAAGAGAAATCACCTCTCTTTATGTTCTTTACTTACAATGATCAATGAAGATGATTGTTACAATAATGAATACAATGATTTTTTTTTTTTTTACCTTCCGGGCCCAAGGTTGGTGCTGCAGCAGCAGCCTCTTTGTAGTGACTTTCTGCATCAGAGACACCGCTCTCGGCCGCATACGTACTCGCCATTTCTTTGAGTCTTTGAGCAATCTTTCCATACATCTCTTTCTTCTCCTCTGCTGTTCGTTCGTGAAACGGGACATCGTCTGCGTTGACTGGGGGACGACCTTTGCCATCCTGAGAGTCGCTGTCCCCTGCAGGGACAAGGTCAATGAGAAACAAAAGGGTTAATCAACAGTCCACAAATCTTGATCATTACCAAAAAAAAAAAAAAAAAAATTGATACTTAATGATGCACAAAAACAGTGCACAATGGTTGTGTAATTAATTCTCCAGAACAATATCCCCCTCCTCCACCCCCATTGCATAACGAACATTACAGAAGCCATTGGTATCGCTGCTGGTTTCAGTTTCAGTTTACTATAGCCTAGCTGAACACACAAGTCTTTGTCTGGGCTGCACAATGTAGGGGGCAAAAAGCCCTGTCCTGAATAAAAACAAGAAACACAATACACCAGTACCTACAATGCCTACACAATTTCAACTAGGAAAAAACAAGATGCAAAGCATACAAACATACTCCCGGTTCATCTTGAATACAAGTACTTTCTGAGATACTCTATAAAGAAGAAAAACTGTTCTGGGCCATTATAGCCCTTAGTTACGGCTATTCTGGTAAAATAAAACATCGGGCATCATCCGTGACCCATAATGAACATAACCAACAAATTTTAAGAAAGATCGGCCCAGAAGTTTTGTCTGGAGCGAGTGGAACACATTTTAACCATGGACAGACACACAGACAGGCTCACTGACAGACAGACATACAGACAGCATTTCTTCTTTCCCACTGTAAAGTACTCCCTGTACTATAAGAACTGGGAGTATAAAAAGATAGAATCTCTTGATCAATGTCTTTCATGCCAATAAACTGAAACCATGTGATGATACCATCTGTTTTAATGAACAAAAAATATGACTTCAAGTTCAAACTGTCACTGAATCACACACCTGACACAAACTACACCTTTGAGTTAAAATGTAGAATGCATAAAATTTATGCACATACATAACTAAAAGCCAGGTACAGGATCTGACTTGTTTTGTTTAGGAGCTGGATTTGCCAATATCAGCTGTAAGGATCAGCTCTAACTCCAAGGATCAGCACATACTGTAATTCAAAAGATCAGCACTAACCCAAGAGATCCATGCCATCTCCAACAAAAAGCAGTAAAACTGAGGATTTGCTTTATCTCCAAGGATCATCTCTAAATCTATATATTCTAAGGATCAGCACTCATTACTATTAATACAACATTTAGCTCTAATTCTCAACATTGCAAGGATCAGGTCTAACTGCAAGGATTTAGTATAACTTTATGGATCAGCACTAATTCTATGGATCAGCACCAACTCTTAAGACCAAAACAAACTCTCAAGCACAAATTCCAAGGATCAGCTCTAAATCTTCAGATCATCTCTGACTAGTCTGAGGCCAGGAGTCATCACGTACTTACAGGATCAGCAGTAACTCCAATATCAGCATTAACTCCAACGATCAGCTATAATTTTAAAGATCAGCACCAACCCCAAAGATCAGCACTAACTCCAAGGATCAGCCATAACTTTAAGGATCAACACTAGCTTTAAGGATTATTCTAACTCTGAGACTCAACAGCACTGGCTCCACGGATCAGCCGTAGCTTTAAGAATCAGCATTAACTCCAAGGATCATCAATAACTTCGAGGATTAGCACTAATTCTAAGGATCTGCACCGACTCCAAGGATCATCATTAAAAAATATAAAGACCAAACTCCCAATCATAAGAAAAGGCCAGCAAAGCTCCCAGAGATTAACAGTTCAATCTAAAATGCACAGCAATGATTAAAACTGTAAATCTGATCTGCATAATAGATGGAATCATGTTCTAGATTCTATCTGGAAAAAAAAAAAGTCAGGTGGGAAACGGAAATGATAAACATCATATCATGTTGATGTGCATACAGCCACGCAAAGGCCCAGTTCAAGTCTTCATGCAGAGAAATACATAAAATGATACAATGGGCTTCATACTCGACTCTTTAAAGAAACGCACAGACAAGAAACACTAATTAGTATGATGTGCTTCACATGTTCTCCTTTAACTTGGTAGAATATTCATTCACACTCACTTTTCACCAAATTTTGTGCACCATGGACTTACCATCAACGCACAAAGATGACTGCTGCTTGTACGGACGCTGCGTTCTCTGGTCAGAACCACCCTTACTCCCATCCCCCACTGTCCTATCAATGCCTCCGTTCTGAACTGCGTCACCATCTTCTGCCATGTCCATGTATTCAATATCATCTCCGGGGTCGTCCAACATATTCCTCCCGTTTGGCACGCTGTGTTTGGAAGAAAAGGAATACATGCTACTAGACATGTTGCTTCCATCACCAAGGTGCGAGTCTGTGCTGGAGCTGTGGGGGTAGGGGGACACAGAATGTTCATGGGCTGAATGGGACTGGGAGGAGCCCTTTCGATCTGTGCCTGGGACAGTGAGAGAACTGCCTGATGCAGGGGGGGAGGGGGTGGTGGCAGGCGGCCATCACGGATGGGGCCACCAGCATGAGGAAGGGGAGATGCATCATGGGAAGTACCAGTAGGAGCGTGGGGAGCAGACGGCGGGGGAGGGATGTAACGGTAGCGGCTGTCGCGACGAGGATCAAGAGGCGCCAATTCTTGCTCTGGAGAAGGTCTGCTGGTTCCGGAGGAGGAAGCCGGTGAAGGTCGCTTCTCACCGCTGGCTTCATCTGAAGACAAGTATTTTTCATGTTAAAGATAAACTGTTTGTGTATATGATTTTTTTGTTATTTCAAAGCATTGACTTACAGGCTTACCGTAGCTGGAATGCCTTCAAGAAAGTGTTTGCAGAAAAAAAAATGTATATAACAGACAACTAAAATATCCTTGTTTTGATTTGTCACATTCATTTTTGAAAGCATGTGTGTACTACAACATTGTAAGCAAAAATCTCACTGCATGAAAAAAATCAATGGCAGCTTGCTGAGCTGAAGCTTGAACATAATTATGTGGAAAAACAAATCTTACTCTTCCCCTCTGTCATGGGACATGCCTAGACAACAAAAAAAATTGATCAGTTCTTAAGTATAAAAAGTGCAAATGTTTTCGAGGGGGCTTTCCATTGTTGATGTTGTACTGAGGTAAATCAATCATGTATCAAATGGAGAGGACCTGCTACAAATCTACATACATTTTCAGTCTGTGAATACAGTACACCGTTTCAAACTGTCCAAACGGTTATTCATTTTCTTTCATAATTTTCACACACACACACACAGCACAACCAAAAAAAAAAGAAAGAAAGAAACTTTGAGATAAAAGAACACAAGCAGAAGATTAAAAAGTGAGGTAGGAATAAAACACCTGCCTTGCGTAAGTCGACGTTCATCCTTCTTGGACTTGAATGACTTTCGTATACTATTAAGCAATGCCTTTCCCGCAGAGTTTCTTCTCTTGCTGTATCCCTCGTTCTGGGATGATTGGACACTCTCTTTATTATCCCCAGCTGCTCTGTGTTTACCCCCCTTGACTTTCACACCGTTCACCTCATCAGCTGTTTTTTTTCGAGGTGTCTTTCTAGCCTGTTTTTTAGGACTCACTTTGGGGCTGTCATTCTCTTTCAGTTTATTCTCCTTCTCCCTCTCCTGCCTGTGGAAACTATGTATCAACCTGTCCTTGGTTCTCTGGAAAAAGCCTTTCTTTTTCCGGTTCTCTGCCACCGAAGCACTGTCCCCTTCCGTGTCAGCCGAAGAATCAGATGACGCCCCTATTATGTGATTCTGCTTATTCACTTTCTTTCTCAGGGCCTCCAAGTCTTTGGGCAGGAGGGGCTCATCCTTGGAAGAGCCTCGCATGCGTGATGGCATTGTCTTGCAACGTTCAATACCATCCTCCAGCCCAGCCTCGTCCCTCTCATCCAGAACCTCCCCAGAGGTCACCGGCCTGCGCGTAGCGAAAGGGTGAGTTTTGTAACGAGGGGGTCGTCCATGGGACCTGAGCTGGTCATTCAGCTGCTTTTGAAGGAGCTCGTCCAGGATACGCGACGCATCCTCGTACAGTTCCGGCCCTGTTGGCCTTCTGACTTTTGCGTAGTGGCCTTGGCGGTACATCTTGCTCATCGATTTCTGAAAAACACAATCAAATAAATCATGAAATAGAAGTGATATGACAACTTGAATTGATGACAGCTGATTAAAAAAAAATTGTATAAAAACAATTTGTAATCCAGGCAATCAATAAACAGTTTTAGCTAGTGATTACTTCATGTATGTGTGTGTGTGTGTGTGTGTGTGTGTGTGTGTGTGTGTGTGTGTGTGTGTGTGTGTGTGTGTGTGTGCGTATGTGTGCGTATGTGTGTGTGTGTGTGCGCATGTGTGTGTGTGTGTGTGTGTGTGTGTGTGTGTGTGTGTGTGTGTGTTGTATTTGAGCTAACCTCTACAGTTACACACACACACACACACACACACACACACACACACACACACACACACACACACACACACACACACATACACACACACACCTTCTCTAAGGCTGAAATTCATATCAACTGCCAATAACTTACACAATTGTTGTACACAGCTGCTATAAAGATCGAAGGCAGATAGCTGATAAACCACTCCTCACTCCGCTGCAACTTCACACAATTTCTATAGACTGACATAAACCTGTCCAGTTGTAGTTTTTTTAAAATATTTGTTGCACTGGTACACACCATTCAACTGGATTACTTACTTCCTCACTTATTCACTTTCTTATTTTCCTGTATTTTTTCCCATTTCTCTTATTCAGTGTGTTTTTGTGAGAATCCCATCGCCAAGGAAAATATGGCTGTACTTTATCATGATGCACATGTACACTGAAGTATAAATTCCTTTCACACCCATAAAGCTTATGAAGTAAATTACTCTGTATATAAAAATAAAGCAGAAAGAGAACCACACTTCTGCACTTGTCGACATTTGAGCTAAATTTAAGCAGATACATGACAGCAGACATAATCTTTCCTCTCCTTCATATACATACCACAGACACAGTACAAGTCGTTTTCAACATTGATATGGTAAACTCAGAAACAGCAAATGTCTCAAACAAAACTAGTTGTCAGGTCATAATAATCACCAAACATTATATGCCTTTGTACACAATCATCTTACTTTCTGATAATCCACATCTGATCAAATGAAAATCAAATCAGAAAACAGTAGCAATGGCTGATACTTTTGTCTGTATTTTATCAACCAGTAAAACATAGGTAAATGTGAAGCTTGAAAGATTGAATGAAATCATGAAAACTTATAAATTATGACAAAAAATAAAGAGATAGATCATAAACAAAAAAAAATTCTAATTCATCTCAAGGACAAGAACAAACACACCTGGTACAGTTTACAACAGACATTTGTGAAGTATGAATTACATGGAAACATTTTATTTTCACTTTTTATACAAAGAATTAACATTACATAAACAGCTACTTTAACACACAAACAAACATTTTGATAGCTGTGAAAAAAAACATTCATTTAATGATAACCTGCATTGTTGCCAACAACCTTTCTGTTCATACTAGTCACAGGATTCATATTATCATAATCTATGTCACATCATACGCATTAATAGAATAAATCAGAAGTACTTTTTGTACTGTTTACATGTTCATAAAACATCTAAAATATTTCACCAAGTTTTTACAATGAGTAAGGAAAACAAAGGGCCTTAACATGATACTAACAAAATGATTACAAACCATAGTTTTAATACTTTGAAACTACTAGTGCTACTATCATTTACCGATTTAGAAATCCTATAATTGAAAAGCAAAAACAACACATCAACAGGTATGAGAGTCTAGTCAAACACTTACATTGTCACCAGGGTCAAATGACCAGCTGATTTTCAATGGCATGTTTAAAGTCTGTACTGTTTCAAGCGTTTAGGTCCTCAACTGTCACTCAACTGAGCACACTCACTTTCACAACTACTTAACAAAATTAAAGATTTCAAACACTCAGTCCAACTGATTTCAGAGTATAGTCTTCCACGTCACTTCAGATACTTCTCAATTCAAACGCAATACAACGCACTCGTCGTAACTGGGCCACAGTCTGACTGCCAACTGACTGCCTGTCCCACATGACTGGGGCAATATTGTTTGGTAAGGGGGCGGGGTGGGGGTGGCTTTTCCTTTTCATCATACTCCGTTTTTAGCTCTAGCTCTGTGTTTGCTGGGTCATCGCGCGCAGCAAGACACCCACTGTACGACAACTAGCCTAGCACAGGTAGCTAGCTGACTTGGTTAATAGGTGACGCATTCGCATTCCCTTGTCCGATTGGACACACGCGTTCTCGGGCTGTGACCAAATTGCATTCTAATTCCTCTCTCTCTGTTTTCTGTGCGTCCAACAACCCTGGTGTTTCAATCAATAACTGGGATGGTTAGATCATGTTGTTGCGCGCGACAGGTGCGAACAAAACATGTTGATTTCATATCCAGGTCATTCGGTGCAGGCAAGGCCAAATCATCGGGTTTTCCGCTCTGTGCCTGTGACGCTACTCGAGCGTCAATTTCGCCAACGAAATATTTAACATTTCACGGGTAAATGGATCTCAATGGACCTTTGAGTACATGACAGTCAAATTGATATTCTGGGGAAGTACCTTTGAACCTGAAATTCCCGGTTGTTATTCTGTGAAACAAAATACAGAAACTGACTCACGGTTTGTAAATACACAGGCAGGAAGTCATGGACGCGAGAATAGTGATAGACGACCTTCACCTTCGACTTTCTAAGCTCTTCCCATAACAGAAGAGTTCCAGCTTCGTTTTTGTTTCTCTCCGACTCTTTGAGGATGATAAATAAGTGTTATAATTATTGATGCTAGGTTTTCATTGTCGCTTACAGATAACTGATTGTAGTACTGTTCGTTCTCGTCTTGCCTTGTAACCACATCATGTAAAAAAGAAGGAAAAAATGTTGATATTGTTGATGCATTGTAGTTGTCTAATTATCATCCTTAGCAGTTTGTTGTATGTTAATATTTTAACAAAAGGAATGTAACTCTCTCTGCTCGAGTGTGCTGATTTTCTTCTTCTTTGTAATCAATTTCTTTATTCTTGTTTTGTTGTTTCAGTCGCTTTTTTCTCCTTTAAAGTCACCTACGCCTTAAATGTTAATCGATGAACTTTTTTAATATTGTGAAGTTATGTGTGTTTGTTAAAGTTTTTTAAGTCTTAATCACTAGCCATACTTAGTCCCTTAGCTGGGCAAGGGCCAGATGAAAAAAGCACGTGTTTGTTTTATCTGTTACCCTTGGAAATAAAGATCATCATCATCATCATCATCATCATCATCATCATATCATCATCATCATCATCATCATCATCATCATCTCTCTCTCTCTCTCTCTCTCTCTCTCTCTCTCTCTCTCTCTCCCTCCCTCCCTCCCCCCCCTCTCTCTCTCTTTCTCTCTCTCTGTCCCTCTCTCTCTCCTCTCTCTCTCTCTCTCTCTGTGTCTCTGTCTCTGTTGAATTGTCAGTGTGAATGATGTGTGTTGAAATAATGTATGCATGACAAGGACAGACAGCAGGACCAGGCTTTGGTCTAAAATAGTCATCCTTGCGTATTACAGATCAATTAGTCAATCAATCAGTCAGTAAATCTCTCTCTCTCTCTCTCTCTCTCTCTCTCTCTCTCTCTCTCTCTCTCTCTCTCTCTCTCTCTCTCTCTCTCCTCTCTCTCTGTCTGTGTGTGTGTGTGTGTGTGTGTGTGTGTGTGTGTGTTGTGAAGTGCCTCTCTCTCTCTCTCTCTCTCTCTCTCTCTCTCTCTCTCTCTCTCTCTCTCTCTCTCTCTCTCTCTCTCTCTCTGCACTGCACACGTACGTGTGCCCGTGTGTCTGTGTGTGAAGTGCTCTTCCCCCCCCCCTCCCTCCCGCCCTCTGTGTGTGTGTGTGTGTGTGTGTGTGGGTGTGTGTGTGTGTGTGTGTGTGTGTGTGTGTGAAGTGCTTCTCGTCGGAATTGTTGCTAAAAGTTGACCTTAACGACAACACAAAAAAAAACAAAGTGGATCCTAGTATGGGACAACACTAGCTTCATAGGCCGAATTATACTGGCCAGAAAGACAGCTATAGTCATTACACACCCAACGGGGTTAAACTATTATTCCAGAGGATCACAACGGGGTTTTTCTTTCGGATAATAGCTGTTTTCTCTACGGATCATGATTGTTTCCCCTATTTTAGGAAGGAACACCATTAATATTAATGTTATCCCTAAGAACCACGACTGTGTTCCCTATGTTTGCGTGGACAACAAGCACTATCCTTCAGCAAAACAACGAAAATAGGATATACTACAGTCAGACGTATTGCATTCAGATATAGACACGTTAACTGACTAGACAGGTACACGGAATCTTTATTTTAATGCAGATAGGCACACAATATACTTCAGGCTCCTAAAAGATAACCCTCACAAGGACTGTAAGATAACGTTGTCTGATAAGGAGACTGTTATCAGCACTTGTTCAGGCGAAAAAGGCTTGTGAGTTATTTTTGATGAGGACTTAACATTTGACGTACATAGCATTAATGCAGTTGCAAAGGCAAACAGAGAGCTTGGACTGACAAAAAGAGAATTTTTGATTCATGACAGTCATAAATTTATTGATTATTTAAAACATTGCTAAGACCACATCTCGAATATGGAAATGTGATTTGGCATCCATCATGTATAAAGCGGTCCTGGGCCATCGAAAACGTTCAGAGAAGGGCAACGAAGCTTGTTGCTGGAATGCAGGATAGAACACACGAAAAAAGCCTGAAATTACTTGACCGACCTTCTTTTAACATTTCTAAGAATTAGCGGTGACCTATTATAAGCATATGAAATACTAAATGACATAGCCAGCTTCAAGCCAAAGAAAAATTTTCTCTAAACACCTTTCTTAGGGGAAAAAATGCCTTTGACAAACTTTTTTTTCTGCGTATGCAGGCTGATACTCCTGCGGACACTCCCTGTATAGACAGGCAAGGATTAATCCCATCTACCCAACAGAGGGAGTGGAGTTTTGTGTGTATGACCCGTTTTTTTTTAATCCCGCCATTAAGGCAGCCATAGTCCAGCTTCGGAGAACATCCAAGGACTAATACTCGTGAAAATTGTTTAAGTAACAGAAATGCAACATACAGGAATGCATTGCGTATGATTTGGTAAAAGAACGAGCAGCTGTAACACTTTCACAAATCCCCTTGAACAGGAAAGAAACATTGTAGACATGAAATTTTTGCATGATGGTGATGTGTATCTTCGTGATGTTTACTTTTCTTTCTCTCTTTTCATTACTCCAGAGCAAATGTGCGCAGCTCTAACATGTACTTATTTTATTAACTAACTGGGCCGTTAAAAACCACAAGCCTCAACGGTCATAAAAAACGGAGCTGAACTGATTGCATGTTGGGACACGATGCTTGCGGGCGCGCGCGCGCGCGCTCTCTCTTGTGTGTGTGTGTGTGTGCGTGTGTGTGTATGTGTGTGTGTAGCGCGCGCGAGCGCTCGCACGTGTATGCATGCGTGCACGCGTGCCGTGCATATGTGTATCCCCGTTTTTTGTATCTCTCTGTCATTGTCTTTTGTTGTTCTCTCTCTCTCTCTCTCTCTCTCTCTCTCTCTCTCTCTCTCTCTCTCTCTCTCTCTCTCTCTCTCTCTCTCTGTGTATGTTCTCTCCCTCTCCCTCTATGTCTCTGTCTCTGTCTCTTTCTCACTCTGTCTCCCTCTGTCTCTGTCTGTCTGTCTGTCTGTCTCTCTCTCTGTTGATCTGTCTGTCTGTCTGTCAGTCTCTCTCTCTGTGTGTGTGTGTGTGTGTGTGTGTGTGTGTGTGTGTGTGTGTGTGTGTGTGTGTGTGTGTGTGAAGTGTTCTCGTTCGCCCACTGCATGTATTTATGACCATTGCGGTGTAGCTGTAATCATTAATGGCGCGGCGTTTGTCATCGATCGCATTCCGATCCGGTGAGTGCAGCAATGGTAAAAACATGTACACATACATGTGTCGCAGCTGATAAGGTCTGTGGATTGACACAACGCCTTGAAGAGATTTGTGTGAGCCCTCGATAATTCTAGAAGTTTGTCTAAACAAGCTTGGAAGACGACAAAGAAACACACACATCAGAGCGTCAGATGCCTTTGTTATATGTAGGTACGTATGTTATATTGCATGTCTCTCTCTCTCTCTCTCTCTCTCTCTCTCTCTCTCTCTCTCTCTCTCTCTCTCTCTCTCTCTCCTCCATTTTTCTTCCTTCTCCTCCTCCTCCTCCTCCTGCTCCACGTCCTTTTCCTCTTCATTCTTCTTCTCGTTCTCCGTGACCTGTGCATTTCCGTCTCCGAGATGAGCCCGGCTGTCCCATGGACCTTCCCCAGACATTTCCACAGCTTGCAGCGCATCGTCACCCATCTGGCTGTGTTCTGTCTCTCAGGTCAGCATGGAATGGGCATTCCCACAATACATGTCGGAGCCGTCTCTTCCAGCTGCCTGCCATGACAAGGCAAGCTTGGCAGCAATCTCCAGCTTGTGGTGCATTTGGTTGTTAAGCTTTGAATGTCCTTTGTGAGGTCTTGAAGATGGTGACCTGGTCTGCTCTGCCCAGCAGATGCGTAGCATTTCTCTCTGCCCTTTTATCTCTTGTTGTCTGTAATTAGGGTCTTCTGCTTCTGGAGGGCAACTCGTCTCTCTCTAGCTAGACACCTTCTGCTCTCAATTTAGGAAACTGGTCTGCAAATTCGTCTCCCAGATAACTCGGTGAGAAGGTATATGTACTGCGACATCATTCCTCTGTCTGTCTGTCTGTCTGTCTCTCTGTTGATCTGTTTGTCGGTCTCTCTCTCTCTTTCTCTCTCTCTCTCTCTCTCTCTCTGTCTCTCTCTCTCTCTCTCTCTCTGCTGTGTGTGTGTGTGTGTGTGTGTGTGTGTGTGTGTGTGTGTGTGTGTGTGTGTGTGCCTGGTGCAGCTTTCTCCCCTCCCTGATCTCCCCCAGCCTGTCACCAGACAGCGTTTCCAGAACCAACAGGGCGTCTGCGAAGACCTGGTGCAGCTTTCTCCCCTCGACCTGATGGCTGTCAAGGGACACCCCTGTTCTCAGGTTGTGCAGGTAGAATTTGATACACTTCAACGTTTATGCCATGGTGTTGAAATTTTGCGATCAGGCCGATCAGACTATATTTCCAGACCTTGTCAGAGGCCGTTTTTTGAAAGTCGATCCATTCTGCAAATACAAGTTTATGTTCTTGGAAGGCATCCTCTATCTCTTGAGACAGGTAGACCTTGTCATCTGTACAGAGGAACGAATGAAGTCCTGTTTGCTCTAGCACTTTGATGGATTCACTCTCAAGGTAGCACTATAGCCGGCAGCTGATGAAATACCTCAGCGTCTTTGTTGCATAGTTTATCAAACTTAGGGGCCTGTGACTGGTTGGCTTCTTTTCCTTCCCCTTTCTTCAGGACTGGAATCGCGATGGCTTTTCGCCAGACTTGGGGTAATACGCCATCCGGCCAGCCCAGATTAAAGATCTCCAGCAGGTGGACTTGCGCGTGTGTTGCTACAGCAGTCAGTATCTCAAACGAATTATATATGCGAAAAGAACGAACTAAACAAGCCTGCACGAAGCACGCGCTCATACGGTGCCATCATCGTTGGTTGTTTACAGCCGGAGTAGACGACTTCAATAAGGTCAGTTCAAATAGGGAAAAGTGTCCGTCAGATTTTGGGTTCGCTCATTTATTTCTTACGTTCTGAGTGCTGGACTGCAAACAATGACGACAACGACAACAATAGCAACAAACGAAATGCATCTGGTTTTTTGCGTCAAGAGAGAGATGGGGGGGTGGGGGGGGGGGGGGGGGTGTGTGTGTGGAGGGAGAGACAAGAGAGAGAGACAGACAGACAGACAGACAGAAAGAGACAGACAGACAGACAGTATGAGAGAGAGACAGAGAGAAAAGTGCGGGGGTGTTTAGGGGCGGGGGATGGGGACGACGAGGAGGAGGAGGAGGGGGGGGGGGGGAGCGGTTCAATGCAATGACGTCATTACTGTCTCAAACAGAACCTTACTAATTAAGAATGACGACCAGGATCATCACAGCTGGCGGAAGTGCATCTATCCCATTGTTTACTGAATGGTGGCCATTCATAACTAGATTTGGGGGGTATCAACCGTAAAGTACCCCACCCGGAGGTCAGTCAGCCGATGTGGAGTATAAAGATAAGTGCAGAAGAGTACGCATGTACTGTACTTCCGTGTCTTCCTTCAGTTACAAAAGATACAGCTGAGATCAATTGACTGAATACTGTATTTACGGGCAAACGTCACATTACGTACTACGCTATATGTAGCTTAGATATTTCGTTGTGCAGACCATGAAATAGATGTTACACTATATATACACATCTAGGTGTGACGCTGTAAGTAAATTACAGCTAGGTGTAAAACTGTATGTAAACTACGGCTAGGTGTGACGCTGTATACAACTAGATGTGACGCTTATGTAGACTACAACTAGGTGTGACGCTGTACACAACTAGGTGTGACGTTTTATGTATACTACAACTAGGTGTGACGCTGTACACAACTAATTTTGACTTTGCATGTAGACTACAACTAGGTGTGACGCTGTATACAACTAGATGTGACGCTGTGTGTAGACTACAACTAGGTGTGACGCTGTATACAACTAGATGTGACGCTGTGTGTAGACTACAACTAGGTGTGACACTGTATACAACTAGATGTGACGCTGTGTGTGTAGACTACAACTAGGTGTGACGCTGTATACAACTAGATGTGACGCTGTGTGTAGACTACAACTAGGTGTGACGCTGTATACAACTAGGTGTGACACTGTATACCACTAGATGTGTGTGACGCTGTATACCACTAGATGTGACGCTGTATACCACTAGATATGACACTGTGTGTAGACTACAACTAGGTGTGACGCTGTATACCACTAGATGTGACGCTGTATACCACTAGATGTGACGCTGTGTGTAGACTACAACTAGGTGTGACACTGTATACCACTAGATGTGACGCTGTGTGTTGACTACAACTAGGTGTGACACTGTATACCACTAGATGTGACGCTGTGTGTTGGCTACAACTAGTGTGTGACACTGTATACCACTAGATGTGACGCTGTGTGTTGACTACAACTAGGTGTGACACTGTATACCACTAGATGTGACGCTGTGTGTTGACTACAACTAGGTGTGACACTGTATACCACTAGATGTGACGCTGTGTGTTGACTACAACTAGGTGTGACACTGTATACCACTAGATGTGACGCTGTGTGTTGACTACAACTAGGTGTGACGCTGTATACCACTAGATGTGACGCTGTGTGTTGACTACAACTAGGTGTGACGCTGTATACCACTAGATGTGACGCTGTGTGTTGACTACAACTAGGTGTGACGCTGTATACCACTAGGTGTGACGCTGTATACCACTAGATGTGACGCTGTGTGTAGACTGTATACAACTAGGTGTGACGCTGTATACCACTAGATGTGACGCTGTGTTTAGACTACAACTAGGTGTGACGCTGTATACCACTAGATGTGACGCTGTATACCACTAGATGTGACGCTGTGTGTTGACTACAACTAGGTGTGACGCTGTATACCACTAGGTGTGACGCTGTATACCACTAGATGTGACGCTGTGTGTAGACTACAACTAGGTGTGACGCTGTATACCACTAGATGTGACGCTGTGTGTTGACTACAACTAGATGTGACGCTGTATATACACTAGATGTGACGCTGTATATACCACTAGATGTGACGCTGTGTGTTGACTACAACTAGGTGTGACGCTGTATACCACTAGGTGTGACGCTGTATACCACTAGATGTGACGCGCTGTGTGACTACAACTAGGTGTGACTATACCACTATGTGACGCTGTGTGTTGACGCGCTGTATACCACTAGATGTGACGCTGTGTGTTGACTACAACTGACGCTGTATACCACTAGATGTGACGCTGTGTGTATACCACTAGATGTGACGCTGTGTGTTGACTACAACTAGATGTGACGCTGTGATACCACTAGATGTGACGCTGTGTGTTGACTACAACTAGGTGTGACGCTGTATACCAGAGGATGTGACGCTGCTGTGTATACCACTAGATGTGACGCTGTATACCACTAGATGTGACGCTGTATACCACTAGATGTGACGCTGTGTGTTGACTACAACTAGGTGTGACGCTGTATACCACTAGATGTGACGCTGGATAACTACAACTAGATGTGACGCTGTATACCACTGACGCTGATAGATGTGACGCTGTATACCACTAATGTGATGTGTAACACCTAGTGTGACGCTGTATACCACTAGATGTGACGCTGTGTGTACCTACAACTAGGTGTGACGCTGTATACCACTAGATGTGACGCTGTGT
>JADBJO010001282.1:0-10000 GCA_016801955.1 Conus betulinus
GATTTTGAGTCGAAGATGAACCACGCCTATCCTTTGTAGATCAATATTGTTTTTCATTAGTCTTCTTAATTGTTCATGATTCATCTCTTTAGTTAATGCCTGACTCAAATTCCATTTCCTTCTTCCGTTCTCTTCCATCTGAACACTTGTCTTGTCAGCTTTCTGGACTTGATTTTTTTTCAGTTTTTCCTTCCTTATTTTACTCCATGCGACCTGCTAATATTCTTTTTCGACATATTTCTTTACAATTCTTGCTTACGCCCTCAGTTCTCTTTGTCAATGACATCCGTTAGGTAATGTTCTTTCCTATTGCTTTTTTTCCGTCAAGAGTACCAACTATCCTATACATGCATAGTTAAAGTTCTACGCTGTATCTTCGCACCAGTATTGATGGACTTTTCGCAATTCCCTCAGGCTTTTTCTTCACTTGTGGTTCATGGAGAAGTGACGATACGATTCCTATTATAATTTTTCCCCACCCTTCCTTTTAATGACTTCCGCGGGATATATAATGAAAGGAAGCGTAGAGTACAGCCCTGTCATGTAGTCTCAGACCCGAATGGAAATCCGTAGCATCATCATAATCATCCTCATTCTCATCGATCAGCATTAAACAAAAAAGTCTCAAAGTCTATGGCCCTTCATGCCCTGCTCTCATGGTGTCCTCAGTTTCGATGTCCTCTCCGCGTCTGTGGCCTTGGGTTGGTTCCGTCGGGGTCACACCGGTATCGGCAAGTCCATGGGGGCTGTCGTTGGACGGACGTGGTGGCGCCCTCGGAGGGAGAGCTCTCTCACGCCGGCTCCGCGACTAAGCAATTATTGTCGTCCAGTAGGGGGCTTAGTAGGTGGTGTCCCTGGTATGTTAGATCAGAACAGGGCGCCAATGAACACTACTGAAGTGACTCGGCAGCAGTGCAGTGTATCCTCCGGTGGGTTGCCTCCTGACGACTTCACAAATTGACTGCTGCCTGTGGATTGCCGGTGCCGGGGCTGCGGCGGGGCCGACCGGGCTGTGGCTGTGGACAGGGTGTCGGAATGAGCGGCGTGGGCATGCCTCTGGGGTGGCGCAGAGGTTTTGGGACAGCAAAAAAAAAAAAAAAAAAAAAAAAAAAAAAAAAGAGTAAAGGGTCCATTTTTTCGCTTCTATAGAGAAGAGTGCTCAGCACGCAGGCTTTCTACACTTTCATCTTGGTGTTTGACATTAGCTCCCAGACTGTCTCACTTGACGGGCTTTCGCTGTTGCTGCCTTGCCGATCCGCACGTTCAGCTCGACGTCCAGAGAGAGATTGCTGGAGATGGTGGAGCCCAGGGAAGTGACCTCGTCGACCCATTTCGAAGGTGTAATCGCCGATGGAGATGCGGGGAATGCTACTGATGTCTTGGTCCGTAATGTTTGTTTTCTTTAGGCCGATTGTCAGGCCGAACTTAGTGGCAGGCATCAGCGAAAGAGCAGGTGAAGAGCCACTGAAGGGCTTCCTTGGTGTGGGCAGTGAAGGCGCCGGAGAATGCTACGTGTATCTCTCTGATGATGAATTTCCGCACCTTCGTCTTTGCACAGAGACGTGCCTGGTTGAAGAGGCTTCCGTCACTCCTGTTGTGGAGGAAGATGCTGTTTTCAGATTGTCGGAAGGTGTAGCGCAGTGGCAAGGAGAGAAGATGCTGACGAGCGTTGGAGCAAGCACGCACCCTGTTTGACACCACTATTGATTGGGAAGGGGTCCGAAGATTAACCGTCGTACTGGATAGTGCCATTCATGTCGTATCAGGAGCTTGGGGGACATCCAGTCTGGTATAGTAGGGTGGAGAGGCCAGGCTTGCTGACCAAGTCGAACGTCTTGGTCAGGTCTATGAAGGCGATGTATTTGGCCCAGGGAGAATGTCATGTCGATCGTCGACCTCGCAGCTCTGAAGCCGCACTGTGCCACTGGGTACACTCATTTGGCGAGCAGTAGTTGCAGCCCGTTGAGGACGACACGAGCGAAGGCTTTGCCAATATGTTGAGGAGGGATTTCCGCGATAAGTATTACAATCGCTCGCGTTTCCATTTGTTTTTTTGTACAGCGTTGATGTATTTGCAATCGCACATGTCCAAGGGTACGGTCCCTTCCTTTTACACTGCAGCAGAAGAAGCTCCAGGTGACTTAGGAGAGAAATCTCCATCCCTTGCCCCAGCTTTGATGACTTCTGGCGAGATGGCCGTCAATGCCGTCATACCTGGATATTTACCACAGGCTTAGCAAGTCGATGGAACCCCCGGCTGACCTCCTCAATGTTGGCGGGGCATTAGGCTCTTCAGGGCAGGCAGGTGTGGGATGGTGCTCTAAAATGAGCGTATGGGTGAATGAGTTCTCACCTGAATACATTTCTGGTAGTGCTACGGCCCATCTCTCCCACACACACAGACACCACAACACACACACACAGCACTCTCTCCTCTCTCTCTATCTCTCTCTCTCTACTCCTCTCTCTCTCTCTCTCTCTGTTTGCTGTGATCAGTACGAAATCTCCTGACGTAGAGTTAGAAGAGCAAATCTTATATGGTGCTAGAGCCGACGCTTTATTCATGCATTGTACGTTGGGCGGATGTTGCCGCAGTCGGCGGAGATCTGGATGCCCTGGCCACAGTTCACGCTAGTGCTTATTGGCGTTATACAGGCGATCCATGGTGGGTGTGCAAGGTTTTCGGGAGTGGGGCTAACGTTTTCCTCGGTGGTGGCTCTCTTGTCATTGAGGAGTACGGCTCGTTTAGCAGCAATAGCAGGCTCTATCTTCACGATTCCTGCTTCAAACCAGTCTTCATTCTTCCTCATTCTCTTCCCATAGGTGTCCGAGGACCAGACGGGTAGGTGGCAATCACGGATGTGGTCCACTGTAATGAAGCAGTGTCTGTCGGGCGGTCCTGTAGAGGCCTGTCAATAGTTCTGGAGAAGCGTTCGCGCGCCGTTCGGGCACTGACGTCATGGCTGTGTTTGATTCGGAGGACGTCCCTCTGATTGGAGTGGTGGATTCGCTTGGACAAAACAGACTCACCCCACTGCCAAACCAGGGAGTGGTCTGTTGTCGCGCTCCAGCATTGTGATGTCTACGGGTTACGAGCTCATGGTTGAGAGCAAGGATCTTCAGGTGATCACGAAGTTCAATTGATGCCAGTGGTGGGATCAGGGGTGCTTCCAGGACATGCTGTTGTCATTGCGAATGGGAAAAGGGTTATGTGAATGTAAAATTTCATGTCAAAGAAAAGAGTGTTAAGAGATTGTGTAATTTTTGCGATGTGAATGGAACCTACGGTTTTGATGCTGCTTTTTTGTATTTCATGGAGTGCAACACACAAGTGATGTGGAAGAGTGGGACGCTGAGTGGATTGTGAAGTGTGTTCACCACCATGTGAGGAAGGGTTGGAAGACTTATTGTTACTTCAGAGGAGCTTGGACACGGACATAGGAGAATGTCCAATTGTAACCCTCGTGGGTTTTAATATAGTCAGGACTAGGATTGTCCTATGCAACCCTGGTTTTTGGGTGTGCTACATGGTTGGACTGGTTTGTTCCGATGCCAACCTTGGTTTGGGTGTGCTTAACCCTTGGTGGGAGTAAGTATGCCTGGATGGCAAGTTTCACTCAAGTATATAGAGTGTAGATGTAGAATGAAGTCTACTAGGGTAGCTTGTCGCTTATCCCTAGAAGGTGAGTACCAGTTGGAGGTTGTAAACTGGTTAAAGCAATTACATTAAAGGTGTAATTGTAATGATAACAGAGTGTTGATGATTATAAGATTTGAGGATATGCGCTATTTGGGGAAAAAGAGAAAGATGAACGTTGTGAACGCGAAAAGAAAAGAAGAATTGAAAAATAAATAAATAAAATATTGTTAAATAAAGATTTCTTTCTGTACCCAACTGTAGGTAGGAATAGGTTGGCGGAACAAGACTCATGTGAGTATTCTATTTTGATTTTGGAGTGAATGTGAAAGGGGGTTAAAAAGGAGCTATGAAATAATAAAAGAGAGAACAGAGAATAAAATAAATAAAATTCATTTTAGAGGTTAAAACCCTGGACCTAGGGTTTCATTACAGAATCCCTCCGCGGTTTCCAGTGGTGTTCCCGACTAAGGTGTACCAGTCTAGTGAGGATCCAGACTGTGGTGGTCCAGAGGTGGTACGCCAAGTGCACGAAAGCTCCTCGACAAGTCACAGAAGATGACTTGTCTTTAACTGCAATTATTAACATAACGAAACTGTAGTGTAACTTGTGTGTGAGTGTGTTGATTCTTGATAAAACTTTGAATATTGTATTATTGTTTAATATTGTGGGGAAATATCTTGTGAAGAGAAGAAATACTTGCTGGAAAACGTACTGAAAGTGAACAAGAGGAATTAAGACCCTTTCTTTATATTGAGTAAAGGGAGCGTTTTATAGACAACTTAATTTTGGTGGTGATAGTGCTCCTTTGGGTGAATGGAGTGATTGTGCGTTGCGTACGAAAGTAAGCATACTGTGTTTGTGAGTGCAAGTGTGTTTGTGCACAAACATGGGTGTGTGACAGCTGTGGTGTGGCTTGGTGGGGAAGAAGGTGTTCGTGATGTTGTGTTGTTGTCCGTCGAGACGACGAGGACCATCTTGTCATCCTGGGGTCGCGGGTGAGTGTGGTGGATGGCCGGTCAGGCCGATCTGTGCCCGGAAAGATCTATCACAGTATGGACAGGGGATGGTGGCAGCAGTTGGAGATCTGTTGACCCTGGTCTACCTGACCATCCTGCAGTGCTCAGCACAGCAATTCTGTTGCTTTTCACAGGTCTCTGCACCTTTGCAGACACAACGATCGCCACCCGCCTTGTCCTGGGCAGCCACTTCCATATTGTATGGCTGATGTTGAAGGCCTCAGGGAAGATTTGAGGTTGACTTTGAACGCTTCTTCTGCCTCCATGAGAGCGTTTGCCTTGTTGTAGTTCGCCAATCAGTAGTTTCTTTGGCAGCTGATGGTCTGGCATGTGAACTACATGACTGCCCAGTGAAGCTGTGACTGCATCAGGATGGTAAAGATGCTAGGCAGGCCACCACAAGTGAGCACTTCAGTGTCCGGAATCTTGTCTTGCCACTTAATGCCTGTGAGTCTTCTGTGGCAAGTGGTTGGAAATGGCTCAGTTTCCTGACGCTGGTAAACTGTCCATGTTTCACAGCCATAGAACAGTGTGGTGAGAATTATGGCCCGATTACCTTGATCTTGATCTCAAGGGTGATGCCTCTCCTGTTCCATACGTACTTGTGGAGTCTGCCAAAAGCAGCACTAGCTTTGGCGAGCTGGGCATTCACCTCATCGTTGATGACAACGTTTTTGGACAGAGTCCTGCCTAGATAGGTGAATTTGTCCACCGCATTCAGTTGCTGTCCAGTGATGGTGATGGACAGGCTCAACGTATGGCTTTCCCGGGGCTGGGCTGGTGCATCACTTCAGTCTTTTTTGTACTGTCAGGCCAAAGTTGTTGCAAGCAGCAGAGAACTTGTCAATAGTGTGTTGCATTGTGGTTTCTGAGACAGTGTTGAGTGCACAGTCGTCCGCGAAGAGGAAGTCATTGACAGTGTCTTTTGAGACCTTGGTTTTCGCTTGAAGTCTCCTGACACTGAAGACTGATCCATCTGTGCGGTACTTGATGACAATGCCTATCTCTGCGTCACTGAAAGCGTCAGTCATCATAGCCGAGAACATGAAGTTAAACAGGGTGGGAGCAAGATACACAGCCCTGCATCACTCCGTTTTTAGACTGGGAACGGTTCAGATGTCTCACTGTTGTCTGGGACTCTGGCCATCATGAAATGGCATACGATGGCGATGAACTTTCTAGGGCATCCAAACTTCACCATGATTCCCCAAAGCCCCTCCCCTCCCTATTGACAGTGTCAAAGGCTTTGGTAAGATCAACATAGGTGTAATACATGTCAACATTCTTTTCCTGACACTTTTCTTGAAGCTGTCTGGCAGCAAACACCATGCCGATGGTCCCGTGTTCTTTCCGGAAGCCACACTGACTCTCAGGTAGGAGACCTTGCTCAAGATGTGTGATGAGCCGATTGAGTAGAAACTCTAGCCAGGAACTTGCCTGTGATGGATAGCAGGGAGATTCCACGATAGCTGTCGCAGACCAGATGGTTTCCCTTGCGTTTGTAGAGATGAGCGATGGAGGCATCTTTAAGGACTTTGAGGAACTGTCTCGTGCTGTTATATGATCTGAAGGAGCTGATGAAGTATCTTCACTAGAGCCACACACACCCCACTTTGTAGATCTCAGCTGGGGTCGCGTCTGAGCCAGGCGCTTTGCCACTGAATAACAGACGAATTGCTTTCTGAGTCTCCTCCAAAGTTCGTACGGCGTCCAGCGTGTCATCCATCGGATTTGGGGAAGTCGATCGATGGCTTCATTGTTGATGGTGGATGGGTGGTTCAGTACGCTGTCAAAAGTGTTTAGCCCATCTTTCTAGTATCTTCTCTTTATCTGTGATCAGCATTGATCGATCTGCACTGAGAAGTGGAGATAAGCCGAGGCGGTGGGGCCGTAGACTTTTCTCAAGCCAGTTTTTCATGTGTTCCTGTCTGCAAAGCCCCGAATCTCATTAGCTTGTTGCTCAGCCAGGAGTCTTGCATCTGGCGCAGCTTTTGGCTGGATGTTTGTGTGGATGTTTCCCAGCGCGTCATTCTTTGCTGTCGACTGTGGGTCGTCGATGTGCACTTTGAAAGCACGATGGTTTTCCTCTAGGAGCTGCTGGATTTCAGTGCAGTTCGCATCGAACCAGTGCTTGTGAATCCTGGTTTGTGGGTCCCAAAACTCCATAGCTGTGCTGTACACCGTCTCACGAAGTGTGGCCCATGCTGCTTCCACATCGTGGTCGTTCAGTATGGTGGGACTCCAAGTGGGTTTCCATGGTGTGATCAAAGGACTGTTTAGTATCGACGATTCTTGAGCAAGCTGACATTCAGACGTTTTGTTAATTTTTACACCTTGAGGACGTCTCTTGGGCTGGACATGAAGCCTGAGCTTGGAACTATGAGGCGGTTATCTGTCAATGATGTCCTGTTGTTGCGGGTAGGGAGGCGGAAGATGGTGTTCGTGATCAGGAGGTCATGCTCGACACGTCTGAAGGTGAAAGCAGACCGTTGTTATTGCAGTTGCCAACCCCATGCTTTCCAGTCACGTCTTCCCAGGTGGTGTCGTCGCTGCCAACTGTCGCATGAAAGTCAACAAAAATGATGAGCTTATCAGCGCTGGGAACAGTGGTGATGACGGCATTCAATTCTTCATAAAACTTGTACTTGACTTCATTTGGGTTGGTCATGGTTGGTGCATTCGTGCTGACAATGGTGGCAAACTTTTGTCCTCGTGAGAGGGGGACGCTCAACATCAAACGATCGATCGTTCACTCCTTTAGGCAGGCCAAGCAGCTTGCTGACAAGTGTTGACTTCACCGCAAAGCCAACCCCAGCCTCACATCTCTCCTCAGGTTCACACCCACTCCAAAAGAAGGTATAGCCTGCTCCTCGTTCACAGAGTTCGCCCTCCCCAGCCAGCCTTGTCTCACTTAGAGCAGCAATGTCAATCTCATATCTGGCAAGTTCTTTCGCAATGAGGGCTGTACGCCTTTGGGATCTATCCAAGGTGTCCCTGTCAAGGAGCGTGCGGACGTTCCATGTGGCTAGGTTCAGAGGAGTAATCCTCGTTTTTCTTTTTGCTGTCTTGTTTCGACTGCAAGTGATAGGGATCCTGCCACCTGCGGTATGCTGGATAGGGTGATGTGGAGCAGGCAATTGCTAGGGAACTTTTTCTAGCCCCTTCCTCACGGCATGGAGGTGAGCAGTGCCATCCTAAAAAGGGCTGCTCAGTTTGCTCAGGGGGCTACCCACCGCCACTGCTGCTCCGATTTAGTGACGGCCGACCACATGGTCTGAGCTGCCTGTGTGCAGGTCTGTAGCTAGGACTTTCAGTGTACCCACACCTGTCGCTTCGTCGCTCGCCCATCGCCACAGGACTTGGTGATAAGGGATAGGATGGAGAATGACTGATGGCATGCGCGATCACTTTGTTTAAAATGAGGAAGAGTTGCGCATCGTCGACCTCACTCTCTCGTCCAAGACCACATGTATCCAATGGCAAGACAAGGTCGAGGTGGTTGGAGATGAAGACGGATGCAGTGGATGACCTAGATGTTCTGCATGCCTCATCTAGTTCTGTGCACTCCACAGTGCATTGCTGTAACCGCCTTTCTCTCCATTGAACCATAAAGGTTTCTTCCGCAGTGTCCGCCGGCGTCCAGTCTTTGCAAGCACAGGTAGGCAGGCCTTAACTCATACTCGTAGCTCCCACTACTGTGAACTGCAGCAGGGTGTTGCTCTCTTTTGCCTTCACAGCCGTTGGAAAATTACATTCACATCCGCCTGTTCTGCCGTTGAAGCTTGGTTGCCAGATTGTTTTTATCGAAGTTGACTCCTCCAGATCCGTCGTGTTTAGCCTTGGGACTCGCGCTGCCCAGTTACCGTGGGTCAACTCTGGGAGGATGTGGTTAGAAACCACGCACTATCGGTCTTGAAATGAAAGAGGTAATGCCGAGCCAGGGGTCTAACGCCGCAAGGATAACCCATTGATGTCAGTCCTGTGCCAGGCAACAACTACACAAAGTACCACAAGCAAGCAGAGCACTTCTGAAATTTTCATCCCTGCAACACCCACAGTGTTCGTGATACAGAGGTCATGGATGACGGAAAGCTCAAGTAGCCGCTGTCCGTTCTCATTGAGCTTGCCGATGCCGAAGCGGCCATTGCTGCTGGGCCAGGAACTGTGGTCTGCACCAATCTGGGCGTTGAAGTCCTCGTGTAAGAACAGGTGTTCCTTTGCAGGTACCTCTCTGATCTGGATTTCCAGCTCTTCATAGAACTCATCCTTAGACTTGGATAGAGTAGAGCATAGTGTGGGATTGTAGACGCTAAGGATGCGTGTTTGTCCAGAAGAGGTTGTGAGCTGGAGAGAGATTTGCGCTGTCACGTTGGAAGGTGGTTCAACTGAGGATAGGAGAGACTTGCACACTGCAAATCCGACGCCATATGGTCAGTGCTCTCCTTTGCTCCTGTCCTTGCTGAAAGAACGTATCGTCCTCCTGAGGCTGCCATTGGAGGAGAGTCTTGTCTCTTGCAGAATGGCGATGTGGATGTTGAACCTAATCAGGTCGAGTTCGATACTGACTGCTTTCCTGGCATCGTCAACATGCAGGAGGTCGTCAGAAAGGCTGGGGCACGTCGTTATGACGTTCCAGGCTGCCAGCCACAAGGCTGGTAGTTGTTTTCATTTATTCCCTGGTGCAGGGTTTATAGTCTGCTCTTAGTCTTCCCCCGGAGCTCCAAGCACCCATTGAAGCAGGCAGACTGTGGCGGTCAGCACCTTAGTGGCTGGGAGCTGCCCATCTTGAGACGAGTGGTAGCTGACCAGTGGGACACAATACCCTCCCACGATCGGAGACAATTCATAGCACCCAAGCTTACACTAATACGCTCTGGGCTTATAACTCGTAACTGCTGTCTCCCGTGGTTGTTTCTATCGGTGGGATAGCGGCACTGGAGTGACCACTGGGCGAAGTGTGTAGAGATCCTTGGGTGTAAGTCTGGGCTAGCCTGCTTTTACCCCCGGGGGTCATTCTAGGACTAGCTAGAACTACCCCCCCCCCCCCCCCCCCAGTTGGAACTTACCCCCGCGGGGGTAAGTTTGGGCTAGCCTGGATTTACCCCCCCCCCCCCCCCCCAAGGGTAAGTCTAGGACTATTGGAATCTTCCTCCACCCCACCCCACCCTCAAAACAAGAGAGGGTCATTCAGGGTTTTCCTCTGCCTTTTTCCCAACACGCACACCCGCCTTTAAAAAAAATTGTGTTAGCCTGAATATTTACCCCTCCTCTTCCCACTTCCTAACAGTCAGTTGGTTTAGACAAAGTGTAGTTCTAGACTCTTCTCAATAGATGGACCTCCTA
>JADBJO010001282.1:20000-21650 GCA_016801955.1 Conus betulinus
GACAAAATCTCACTATTAAGTTCCCTCCTGTACATCTGAAAAAATGAACCCGTTGAACAGGTTACATTCCTCAAAGTGCTAGGAATAACAATGATAACAATATTAGTTGGCAAGCTCACATAACCTCACTTTGCAGAAAAAAATTCACAGAAAGTTTATCAACTCTCCACAATCAAACGCTTCCTCGACCTGCATTCACGCAAGCTCTTTTTTCCAGTCTCATATACAGTCATAGTTAGACTATGGATCTACTCTATGGGACTCTGCTAGCGCTAACGCCCTCAAATCATTGCTAAGCCTATACAAGTGACCACTCAAATTAGTCCTCCTAAAAAGCAGTAGTCTTCTGGACTCGGACTATAAAAAGAGATTCAAGTTCTCCCCTTAAGTCTGAGATTAGAATACAACAAAGGGATCATAATGCACAAGATTGTGTCTGGGAAGGCACCCTCAGCATTAGTTCACAGATTCTCAATTAATTCCTCAAGGACTCTACCCAAACTTCATGTCCCTGTTCCTAGAATTGACTTATTCAAATCCAGTTTAACATATTCGGGTTCCTGTCAATGGAGCTCGCTCCCTGAATCAATCAAACAACGCCAATGCATAGCAACCTTCAAACACCATTATTTCAACCATCTTATGTGCTAATACTTGCATACTCCGCCACAAATCCACCTCCAACCACCACCCTACTTGCCTTATGTATGACCTGACTATTTAGAAAGGTTTTGTACTTGAAATACACATGTTTATTCTGTTTAGTACATATGTTCTTATATGAGTACGCGCGCGCGCGCGCGTGTGGTATGTGTGTGTGTGTGTGTGTGTGTGTGTGTGTGTGTGTGTTGTGTGTGTGTGTGTGTGTGTGTGTGTTGTGTGTGTGTGTGTGTGTGTGTGTGTGTGTTTGTTTCTACCACCACTTGCCATCTTGTCATTATGTTGATATGCTTGTATTCTTATGCGACTCTCTCTCTTCGTTCTCACTCTCTCTCCTCTCCCTCTCTCTCTCTCCTCTCAACTCTTCTTTCTCATCTCTCTCTCCCCACCTTCTCCCCCAACTCTCTCTCTCTCGCTCTCTCTCTCTCTCTCTCTCTCTCTCTCTCTCTCTCTGTGTTAAATATTAAATGCCATGCCTTGGCTTCTCCCTCCCGCCTCCTTTCTCCCCTCACTCTGTCTCTCATTTGCTATTTTTTGTAACTCTCTAACATCTCCCTCTCTCTCCCATCCTCTCTCCCCTCTCTATCACTCCGCTCACCAAAAACCTAACTCTCTCCTCATCCTCTCCTCCCTCAAAACTCTCCTCCTCTCTCTCTCTCCTCCCCTCCTCTAATGCCCCCACCCCCCCCCCACCCCCCCCCCATGTGCCCCCCCCCCCCCAACGAGGCGCCCCCCCCCCCACCCACCCCCCCAGGAATGCCGCCCACCCCCCCCCCCACCCCCCCACCCAGAAGCCCTGCTTCCGGCGGGGCGGGGGGCACGGGGAGGACGTAGACGGGGTGGGGCAGGGGGTAAAGAGGAAGGGGGCAAAGGGGGTCGGGGTCGGGCGGGTAGGGCGGGGGGGCCCCGAGGGCGGGGAGGGAAAAGAAGCGGTAAGCGAAGCCACGCCCGCTGAAAGAAAAGGCGTGTCGCCGCTCGCGCGCCGCGCCC
>JADBJO010001282.1:22197-77197 GCA_016801955.1 Conus betulinus
ACGATAGATAAAGAATTGAAATGGCAATCTCATCTCAATAACGTATGCAAGGTAGTCTCAAAAACACCTTTTCCTGTTATCTCATTAAAGCGCTACGTCAACAGTAATGTGCTTAAACTTTTCTTCAATGCACACATAATGTCACGTATCAATTACGCTTCAACAGTGTGGGACGGAAGTAGTGACGTCCACAAAAAAAAGGCTGAATTCTCTCCATAGACGTGTGCAGCAAAGCTACTCCATCCAGCTGTATCTCTAACAGACAGACGAAAACTAAAAGCGCGCTGAACATACTTCCTCTGAGTAGGCAATTGGAATTCAACAAGGCATCATTTATGTTTACAATCTTGACAGATACTATGCCATGTTATATCAATGCCCTTTTTACAAGATCGAACAGCTTTTCTGGCTCGACGAAATTCCTTCTTCCCTACCCACGCATTGATCTATACAAAACAAGCCTAGCTTACTCTGGACCATATGTCTGGAACTCACTTCCACCGAATCTACAAAACATGAATACTTTAAAACTTTTCAAGGAACATTTGCATAAACATTTTATGTCTCAGTAATTAAATTATTCGATTACAATGATTAGCGCCCATTCGCAAAGGCATCATCCCCACTCCCACTCTGTCTACCATCCCTTTTCTCCTCCCCCTACCTACCATTCTCTCTTCCCCCACCCTCTGACCTCTCTCTCTTTAGTTTTTTTTTTGTTTGTTTGTAAGTTTCCTTCTGTTTTACCATCCCCCATCTCAGTAGTGCTTTTATGAATAGTTTGCTTATCATTGTAGAATTAGATTACCATGTTGCTATGTTGAATTGTCAGTACCCCCCCCCCCCCCCCCCCCCCCCCCCCCATTTTTTTTTTCGTATCGTATTGTAGTTCTAGTCACTTTTTGCTTGCTTCTTTTGTTGCCTTATCTTATTTTACATTGTTAGCCTAATCAGAGCGAGGACTGGATGTAAAAGTCTAGCACATCAGTGCTTATCTTATTTTCTAGTATCTTGTAAAAAATAAAGAATTTTGTCTTGTCTTGTCTTGTCTTGTCTTGTCTTGTCTGTCTCCTCTCTCTCTGTCTTGTCTGTCTTTGTCTCTTTCTGTCTTTCTGTCTCTATCTGTCTGTCTGTCTGTCTGTCTGTCTGTCTCTCTCTCTCTCTCTCTCTCTCTCTCTCTCTCTCTCTCTCTCTCTCTCCTTTGGTCATTCAGTCGGTCTTTCAGTCGTTTGTTCAGTCCGTCGCTCAGTCGTTCAGTCATTCAGTCATTCGGTTGGTAAGTCGTTTAGTCGTTCGTTCATTCGTTCGTTCGTTCGGTCAGTAGTTCGTTCAGTCGCTCGGTCGGTCGCTCTATCGTTCAGTCATTCGTTCATTCTTCGGCCGGTCGTTCAGTCGTTTGATCACTCCGTCGATCAGTCTGTCAGTCGCTCGTTTATTCGTCCTGTTGGTCGGTCGGTCTTTCAGTCATTCGTTCTTTCGTTTAGTCGTTCGTCCATTCTTTTGTTCGGTCAGTCTGTTGTCATTTGTTCATCCGTTCAATAAGTCGTTCAGTAAGACGGTCAGTCGTTCATTCAGTCGATCGGTCAATCATTTTGCTGTCTTTTCATTCGTTTGGTCAGTTGGTCGGTCGTTTGCTCAGTCGTTTGTTCATTCCTTCTTTCGGTTGGTCGGTCGTTCGTTCATTCGTTCGGTCTGTCGGTCGGTCGTTCAGTTGTTCATTCATTCGTTTGGTCAGTCATTCAGTCGTTCGTTTATTCTTTCGTTCGAATCAGTCTACAGTTCTGTCGCTTGTTCATTCGTTCGGTCGGTTGATCATTCGTTCAGTTGTTCTTTCATTCGGTTGGGGAGGTTTTTGCGGCGTTCGTTCAGTCGTCAGTTGGTTGTTCTGTCTTTCAGCCACTCGTTCTGCCGTGTTGTATCTCTTTGCCTGCCTGTCTGTCTTCTTTCTTCTTCCTTTCTTCCTTCCCTCTTTCCTGCTTTGCTGGATGCAGTATACTGATGCAGGCTATGGTGGACATGGATGCAGTATACTGATGCAGGCTATGGTGGACATGGATGCAGTATAGACATGGATGCAGTATACTGATGCAGGCTATGGTGGACATGGATGCAGTATACTGATGCAGGCTATGGTGGACATGGATGAGTATTGATGCAGGCTATGGTGGACATGGATGCAGTATATTGATGCAGGCTATGGTGGACATGGATGCAGTATATTGATGCAGGCTATGGTGGACATGAATGCAGTATACTGATGCAGGCTATGGTGGACATGGATGCAGTATATTGATGCAGGCTATGGTGGACATGGATGCAGTATACTGATGCAGGCTATGGGTGGACATGGATGTAGTACATTGAGGCTGTGGTGGACATGAATGCAGTGCATTGATGCAGGCTATGGTGGACATGGATGCAGTATATTGATGCAGGCTATGGTGGACATGAATGCAGTATATTGATGTAGGCTATGGTGGACATGAATGCAGCAGTAGATTGATGCAGGCTATAGTGGACACGGACACAGGTCTGACATGAATGCAAGGTGTGGTAGACATGAATATTGGTATCTTGGATGTGGAGACAGTGTGCGACATAGTGAGAGGTATGTTGACATGGATACTAAGGTAACAGAGATAGGTACAGGTGTGACTGACAATGATGCAGGACATGACATGAAGAAGGCATAGCACCCACAGATATACGGATGTTGGACATGGATACAGGTATGGTTGACGTGGATACGGATAAAATGGATAATGATAAAGGTTATGAAGTGTAACGGGTATGGTACACATGGATACAGGTGTGAGGAGATGGATGAAGGTATCATGGACATGGATACAGGGGATAATGAATGACATTCATCTGTCTCGAGAGACGATGCCGTTGCGCCATAGATCAGTCGTTTGTGGAGTTGCAGTGCCTGCTGCGTCTAAAGAGCCCGATCATCGAGCGGCGGCAGACTGTGTTGCAGTTGCTGTGGGTGCTCACGCATATCTTTGACGTCTGCGGCGCCTCCGTTCTTCCGACTAGGCCTCTCTCTTCTGCTCTGCTTGCTTGATGCTTGATGATGATGATGGTGGGCCACCAGTTCACCCTATCTGAAACTGCTGTTTCTAGATGTGCTGGATCGAGGATTCCTGCCGTCAGGTCGCGCTGGCATACATCCTTGTAGCGTAGGGCGGGCCGCCCTGTGGGTCTGGAGTCTGTGGGCAGCTCGCCGTACAACATGTCCTTTAGAATGCTACCGTCTTCCTTGCAGCTGACGTGTCCAAGCCAGAGCAGGCGTTTCTATGTCAGCATGGCGAACATACTAGGCATCCCTGCCTGGGTCAGGATGTCCTTGTTAGTGATGTAGTCCTGTCAAGTGATGCTCAGAAGTCTTCTGAGGCAGTGGATGTGGAAGGTGTGTTCAGTCTGCGTTCTCGTCGAAACTACAGGGTCCATAATTTGCTTCCGTAGAGAAGAGCGCTTGCATGCAGGCTCAGTACACTTTCATCTTGGTGTCTGATGTTAGCATGATGCTGTCCCAGACCTATTCGCCAGACGGGCCATCACTGTTGCTGCCTTGCCGATCCGCACGTTCAGCTCGGCGTCCAGAGAGAGACTGCTGGAGATGGTGGAGCCCAGGTAAGTGACATCGTCGCTCATGTCGAGGGTGTATTCGCCGATGGAGATGCGCGGGGAGTGCTGCTGACGTCTTAGCCCGTAATGTTTGTTTTTCTTTAGGCTAATAGTGAGGCCGAACTCGGTGCAGGCATCAGCTAAGCGGGTGAAGAGCCGTTGTAACGCTTTCTCTCAGTGTTTGTTTGAGCATGCTCCCTTGTTTGACACCGCTCTTGATTTGGAAGGGGTCCAAATATTACCCATCGTACTGGACAGTACCGTTCATGTTGTCATGGAATTACGTGATCATCTTCAGAAGCCTGCCTGGGGGGAAGGGGGAGTGGGGACATCCAATCCCGTGTAGTAGGGTGGGTGAAGAGTCAGAGTTACTGACCAAGTCGAACGTCATGGTCAGGTCAATCAAGGGCGATGAACAAGGGTCGTCTCTGCTTGCGGCACTTTTCTTGTAGCTCCCCTAGGCCCATGGCTCCAATTGTTCAGCGAGTAGCTGCAGCCTATCGAGAACGACGCGGGCGAAGGCTTTGTCAACAAGGCTGAAGAGGGATATTCAGCGATAGTTGTTGCAATCACTGTGGGCCCATTTGTTCTTGTCCTAGAGCAGGGGCGACCATCCCCAACCAGGCGGGTCCCCAGGTGGCGGATAGGGATGCCCCTAGATATGAGGGTTAACCGCGATATAAGTCAGGCTTGCCTGATTGAATAAGCAGTCCCGGAATTCGTATAAAGAGAAATAATACATCAAAATAATCAACAGTAATAGGACACACATTTATCACCGTGTAGTTACAGTGTTTCAAGAAGTCAAAATTATTAGGACATCAATCAATTAGTGACAATGCACCGATAAAAATCAGTGACACAACATCATTCACTTATCATAAAAATAAGAATATAGGTTTCTGGATTCTGGATTCGACATTAGAAAAGTAGTTAGACTTAGAATCAAAAATGTACTTGGAGAATATTTCAACCGGGTCGCCCTGTGTTCTGCAGCTTACTGTTGCTGTTGTGGTAGCGAGACCTGATGGGACGACTGTTGTGTGGGGGTGAACGGTTATCAGGATCTGATAGTAGATGGGGGGAAGTTCAAAGCCTTGATCTCTGTTCAGGCTGGGGCGTCTGGTCTTGATTTCGATGGCATCTTTAACATTTCTTTTTGTGAGGAAGGGCTCTGTAAATAAGATCTTGGTTTCTTGGGGGCTGAAACTGTGGTTTATGGGTGTTCGTGTATGGCAGAAGTAGATCGGTTTTTGTGTTCCTGTAGACGGGTAGTGAGTAGTCTTGCTGTCTCACCAATGTAGGTATTGGCACAGTCTTGACAACCTACCTGGTACACTACACCACACTGCTTGAGGGGGTCCGTTTTGTCTTTGACATGGGTCAGTTGCTGGCGTAGGGAGTTGGTGAGTTTGTGGAATACTTTGCATCCATGTTGTTGGAAGATCCTGGCTAGACGCTCTGAAACTCTCTTTAATGTAAGAGTTCCCTACTCTTCTTCTACAGATACGGACAGTGTGAAAGTGGGGATATGGGTTAAGTGCATGCAAAACATTTTAAAGCTGAAAACAGTCTTCGCATGGCTGCTAAAGTGAAGACAGTTTGAATTTTCAAAAGTTTATGATCATGGAAAGGAAAGCAACATCGTCACATAATATGTATCATGTCACATCTATATGTAATCTGTTCTTGTTGCTTTTTTTACATGACTTTAATTCTGTTGGTGTCCTGTGTGCTAAAAGCTGAACAAAAGTCTTTGCATGATTATCAAAAGGAATATCACTAGTCTACTTCGTTTTGAGCGAATTTTCAAATGTTGATTTTGAAAGAAAGAACAACATTTCTATCTTTCTTAATTTTGTTATTGTTTGTTGTTATTGTAGTTGTTCAAATTGACTGGATTTTGCTTCTCTTGATTATTTTATGCAAAAGACTTTACAAGATGAAAACAATGTAAGCATGTTAAAAAATGGTTGTTTCTGGTTGTAGGTTACTTCGACCTAGTTTGATTTTTATGTCTGGGATACTTGTACACCAAGCTTTGTATTTTGCATTTGAATATTCAAGTCGCTTTTTGATTGAGTTCTAGTCAGAGTCTGTCTGTCTCTTTGTCTGTCTGTCTGTCTGTCCGTCTGTCTTCTTTCTCTCTCTCTTCTCTCTCTCTCTCTCTCTCTCTTCTCCCTGTTTTTCTCTCTCTCTCTCTCTCTCTCGCTTTGTCTGTCTGTCTGCCTGTCTTCTGTCTGTCTGTCTGTCTGTCTGTCTGTCTGTCTGTCTCTCTCTCTCTCTCTCTCTCTCTCTCTCTCTCTCTCTCTCTCTCTCTCTCTCGCTCGCTCGCTCGCTAGCTCGCTTTGTCATTCTCTCTCTGTGACTCCTATCCACTTCTCTTAGAAAAAAGGCAAACAGACGGGTCAGACTTCGTTGTTGTTGGTATGGCTTCATTGTTGGATTTTGGTTCTCTGGATTATTTCATGAAGACGAGTTTACAATCTGAAAACAGTGTTTGCCTGGTTATTAAAGAGAATACTACTTGTCTGTGCCTTTTTTGTCTTTGTATATGTGCGCGTGCGTTCGAGTCTAGGTGTGCATGAGCGTTAGTGCATGCACAAATTGCCACAACCTCTCTCTCTCTCTCTCTCTCTCTCTCTCTCTCTCTCTCTCTCTCTCTCTCTCTCTCTTCTCTCTCTCTCTCTCTCTCTCTTTTCTTTCTCCAACTACCTATTGACTCACTGCATCTTACATGCTTCAATATAAACACTGGCTCAGCACCCTTCTATCTACCTAAACTTGTAGCTCTCTACATTCCTTCTCGCACTCTTCGCTCTTCTTCTGACTCCCGTCTGCTTCGCCAAGGGCGCGTAACAAACGTCAAACTCATGTCGTTCTTTCCTAATCTATGCCCCTCAGCTTTGGAACTCTTTTCCCCTGCACATAAAACGTTCTAACTCCCTAGCTGCCTTCAAATCAAATCTAAAAAATTCTCTTCTAGAAGCACTACAGTTAGAATACTTTCGTCCATACTATTGACTCTTGTTTGGACATGTGTGTATAGTAATGTAATGTCAATGTGTCGCGGTCGCTAAGCCGGACGGCCCTACCACCCCTACCCACGCCTGTCACACACTAGGTCAGACAACACAGCACACTAACACAGCTTTACAGTCATGTACAGTTCTTTATTTCAACATACACACTATGGCGCCACCACTCACGTCTATCCACAACCGCATACAAGTATCCCACTTCCCCGCTGACCACCCTATCCTGCCCACAATGATCTGGGGAACCCTAATCTATCCTAAAACACCAGTTGCGGTATATCGCTGTGACCTGGGAAGCAGTGATAGCCTGCACACGTGGCGGCCAACTACTAGGGATAAGCACCGACCCAAAGGACTCTGATCTCTAAACTACTACCACCGACTCCTATCCGCGGGTCCCACCCTTCTTTTTTGACCCGGGACCACTATCACACCGGTCGCTGCGTCCCTAAGGGAGGCAACGACAGGTACCCTATCCCGGGCTGACCACTACGTCCCTAAAGGAGGCAGCAGCTAACACCCCTAACCCTACTGCCTAATTGCTACACCCCCTTCCTACCACAAGAACTTGGACACCCTTCCTCCCCGGAAAACACTGCTCCTCGGCACTGTCCGTGGCCCCTCGCAGGCTGACTCCTTCCCAAAAGACCCTGTTCCTCGGCGCTGTCCGTGGCCTCACGAAGACGACTCCTCCCCGCGATGAGAGCAAGACCCCCCCCCCCCCCACACACACACACACACACACACACACACACACACACACACACACACACACACACACACACACACACACTCACACCAGGCTGCCTCTCGACGGGCCCGACTCTCGAAGGAACCCCTCCTCCTCTGAAGGCTCCGCCGGAACTGAGGGTGAAGGAAGGCCTGGCGCAGCACCCCTCACATAGCGCCTGAACAGGGCGGTCCTTCCCTCCTGGAAAAGAGCAACAAGTGGCTGGAGAACTGCCTCACCGACGGCGGACGGCCTGGGTGGTCTCCCCCTCCCGGAAGTGCACCGGTAGCAGGACGCCGCCGCTCACCTGCTACCACACGGCCGCCGACTGTAGTTATCCCGGTCCCAGCCTCGGCACGGAAGCAGGGTACCTGCTGAAACAACTGTAGGCCACTACTGTAGTGTTGCTACTACCTGAGTCATTTAGGCACATAGCCTACCTGGTAAGGCTTTAACTCTCCATCTCCTGTACTTACTTCCCACTTGGACATGAGAGTGACACCTTATATTTTGAATACATCCCCCAACCCATTACTCCCTTTGGGGTTATCAGACCCATTTCCTACCAACCCTTACCACAGCAGTGAAGCCGTATTTCTCCCTGAGCCAGTCTACGTTATTACATATGAAATTAGGTATCAAACCCAATGTCCTAAAAAAAAGAAACAACCCAACCGACCCCAGCGCAGACTCCATGGGGCCCCTTAGGAAATACTAAGTAGTCTAGGAAACGGGCAACTTCACAAGGAGATTTCCTCACGCAAAACGTAATAATGAGCATCTCTCTACAAAACTTAACTTTTAACTGGGTCCAAGTTCGCACAAGAGAATCGGCTCGCAGCCACAATCCCTCACATTCTTACCCCTCTTTGCACTGTCAAGTGTAATCATATATCAAAAACAACATGATTTGCTCGCCAAAATCTTCATCCATCACCCCCCTCTCATGTCATCTCTTGTCAGTTAACCCAGTCTTAATACATGTTATGCCAACATAACCACACTTCATACAATATTACATGCTGCACACCATCCATTCTTTATCCTACCGAATGCTAAGCCACTCGCCTTAACTTTACCTCTCCCTTCTTCCTGACTACTAAAATTCATAATGGGGCTGCCTCACCACAATCTAAGGTATTTTTCTCCCAACCTGTTTTGTCATAATTTTATATATCCCCGAACGTGTGACGACTGTCACTTCCTCTACAGAAAACTTCCAGCCATAGGGACTCACTGTGTTGTACAAAATGCGTACGTCACAATGTACACACAACACCAATCATTGCGCCAGTCTCCTTGAAGGGTGTCATAAAAAGACTTGTCTTCACGCGCATATCGCTCTCAACAAAAACCTGGTGCGTGTGTTCAAAACCTGGTGCACACACACACACACACACACACACACGTCAAAGATACAGTCTGCACGCGTACGACACCCGCGTTTGAGAACCATGACTCTTAACGAAAGTGAAAGGACACCAATATAACTTGAATGGTCACGACCTTACCCCGGTATAAACCACTCACCCACAAATCGGCCTTGGTCCTATTGCACAATTAACCAATTCCAATGATGTGCAGGGCAACTCCGAAATCGTTACTCAGCTTCAACGCACTACGACTATTTACAACTGAAAATTGAGCACAATCATCACACCCCTTTATGGTTCACGCAGACACATCTCCACCTGACTCATATTACGATCCTCAACAAAATGCAACCTCATATTGAACCGACGTAAATTAACACGAGCTAACCACAATCAATATCTGCCTCACCGTCCATCAATGGTTATTATATCTAACCCAAATTGTCTAGCCAAACTGTCCCATGACAAGCGAACTCCGGAACCACTATGTACACTACTTACAAGGTAGACAGACAAAAGAGGTGACAACACAAACCGGCTGACAACAAATTTCAACCACGAAACCAAGACGACATCATACTAGACAACCAGTATACGCAACGAACACAATACCAACTAATCACAACATGAGACAACTACAGTACAACTCGACCAAAATACAAGACAAGGCAAGGAACCACAACACCACAAACATAAGAGATCACCAACCTGGACAGACAGACGATCAACCACACCAGTTCTGCAACTGGCTGAAAGTGGCTGCCAACAAGGATGACACAGAAACTCGGCACAGGCCAAGGGCACACCGAACCTGACGAGGATATGGCCCTAACTATGACTCGAAGTCACTCAATACGAACTAACGGCGCTCCCGCCGCAACTACAAGGAGCACGTCCACTCTTACGAACACCCAGGGACACACACACACACACACACACAGAGACACGAGCGCGTCAACACCAGCAAACACGGGCACAGAGATAAGTTGATATCGTTAATCAGTCCGAGGGTAAAGATGTGTCTTTAGGGAGGTTTCCAAAGTCTCCAATGAGTCCGTGTTACGCAGAGAAGAAGGCAGACCATTCCACAGAGCAGGTGCCTGGTAAGAGAAAGATCGCTGGCCTGAAGATTTCAGGCGAGCGGAGGGAAGCCGAAGCAGACGAAAATCGGTGGATGAGCGTAAGTTGCAAGACGGAACATAGAGATGAAGGAGGTCAGAGAGGTAGGAGGGACCCAGATTATTTGGTGATGTGAAAACCAGGAGGAAAACTTTAAAGTCAATGCGAGACTGAATTGGGAGCCAGTGTAAGAATGACAGAATTGGCGATATATGATCAGATCTAGAGGAGCGGGAGATCAGACGGGCGGCATTGTTCTGAACTTTCTGAAGTTTGGAGCCGTGTACAGTGTATTACTATTATTATTATTCTCTGACTGTTTCCATGCGCGTGCGTGAGCGTTTGCATACGTGCAAATTGAGTACATGTAGGTGTGCATCACTGAAGTATACCAAAAAATTTCATGTTTCACGTTACGACCACCCCATGGTCATATGGAACCTATCCATGAAATATCATGCAAATGTGTCCACAAGCAACGGATATATGCTGTGTACAAAGACACAGACAGACAGACAAACCGCAAGAAAACTATATACACATCTAAACCAAAGGTAAAAAAAAACAAATTCGGGGAAAGACACCACAGACCAAGAGAAAATAGAGAGAGAGACAACAATAGAATAGAGACAAGAGAGAGAGAGAGAATCCAGAGAGAGAGAGGAGAGAGAGAGAGAGAGAGAGAGAGAGAGAGAGAGAGAGAGAAGAGAGAAGAAGAAGAAGAAGAAAAGAAGAAGAAGAAGAAGAAGAAGAAGGACCTGCTCCCCTGCCAGAAGAATAAAGAAAACGTTCCGTGCACTCTAAATGGAGAAAACAGCAAAATGTATCTAAAACTTGTATAAGAAAAAATGGACAATTACAAACACATGTGAAAATTACATACATACTATGCATTGTACGGATGTATATGAGAAACAACTGCTCAAGACTACCCACACACCCACACCCACCCACACCCACATAGATAAGAGAGAGAAAGAGTTGTGACAATGTGTGCAGCAGTGATTTAAAAAAGGCATACAGGTGCACAAATTGTCACAGTTGTGACATTTTGTGCGAAGTTGTGCAAATTGTAACAATTTGTGCAGTGAATAACTGCACAAAATGTCATTGTGACATTTTGTGCTATATGGCCACAGTTTCGGAAATAACAATGATTTTTGACTTCTCTAAGATTACTGTCAAACCAAATCTACCGGCAATGTGATGCAGGTTATTAAGTTACTGATGTAAACCTATGGGCGAAAATGATAGAAGAGCGATATCATCTGCAAACATTAAAAGAAATAATTCGATAGCTTCTGAATTTCATGAGCACCTTTGTCAATTACATAGACCTCTACCTTGTTTATTAGGAAGGAAAATAACGTACGTGAAGCTAAACAACCTTGCTTCAATCCTGGAAACACTCAAAAATACTCAGTAAAAGCTGCTGAGGAGCGTATATATACACTGCACAGATTGATACATTGCTTTGAAAGCTTCTCACATTTTTCCTTTGACGCCTATCTTAATCATCACATACCATAAGACACATCTTTTGACCTTGTCAAAGGCCTTTTGAAAATCGACAAAAGGATACATACAGTTTTTTTTTTTCTTTTATACAAGATATCGTTGGACAATAGCAAACAATGTAAATATGTGATCAATAGTTCTATAGTCTTGACGAAAAAACTTGCTTGACACACAAGCATTAAATGACTGTTTTCAGCCCTATTAATCAAACGCGAGTTTAGAATATACATATACAACTTGCTGATGCAACTTAAAAGAGTTATCCTTCGATATTTCCCTGGGTTTTCAGGATCGCTTTTTTACATAGTGGTATATAATGCCCTTGCACCATTTCTTTGGATACTTACCCTCAACAAATAGAGTGTTAAAATATCTTAATTAGAATGGAATAATGTGTTCAGACAGTTTAAGGAATTCTTTTAAAACTTGGTCTGGACCTGGGGCCTTTCCTGACTTGTTATGCTTAATAGATTTTCTAATTTGTATTTCACTGATGTCGCTGTTGAGCGTTCTAAATCTAGAACTAAATCTTTTCTTGGTTGACAATGTTTTATGTCTTGCTCGTTTGAACATTAGAGCTAATCTCATTCAGCAGGGCGTTGAAGTGATCAAACCGTTTCTTCGGGAAATGCTATTTTTAACATGTTTTAGATTTGCAAAGTTTCTTCTCTTTCCAGAAATCTGTTGAACTACGGATATTTTCATGAATTTTCTGTATTTTGTTCCTGTTGTAGTCTCTTTCTTTCGTTTGGGAGTCAATGATCCATTGGATGTCGGCTAATGTGAAAGGCAATAAAGCATATTGAATCAAAGAATTTTTCCGTCTACAACCGCAATGCTCATACCGCTGATGCTTGCCATGCCTAAGCGCCTGACTCGCAATCTTGGTGATCTGGGGTTGCGGGTTCGAACCTCCGCCGGGGCGTTTCGGTACAGGGGATTTTTCCCTCGGAGTTAACATTGGTTCTGACTCCATTTCCCATACAGTCCTTCGAATGAGACTATAAACCGAGGTTCCGTGTGTGAACGCACGCATAACATCTTGCACACACGTAAATCCCATCACCAACGTTCGGAAGAGTAGGCCAGTTTGGCCGTTGGTATGGATGACACGTTACACATAGCATGCACCTGAGTGAGAGAAATGGAAAGAATGAAGGAAGTAAGGAAAATGAGTGATCGATATTGAACAATACTGACTGGATGACGCGGGAAACGACTGAATGAAGCGCCAGCTGGCAGCTCTTCAGTCGGCACTACCCAGGTAGGCAGCCCGTTGTGTAAACGAGTGTTGATTGTAAAGCGCTTACAGCTTGGCGTCTAGCGAGAATAGGCGCTATATAAAAAAAAAATGCAAAGTTAAAGTTATCAATTAGTAATTGGTATTGATTTATCACAATCAGTATCCACAATCAGCTTGCACATTTAGAGAAAACAAGAAGGAAATAATGCCAACAAAAGATGTCACTCGAGAGTGGTGCAATGTTCGTCGATGGCGTGGAATTTTCTTCGAACGTAGAACCTCACGCAGATGCCGTTTCATAAGACGCGTACGTGTCCTGGATGGTATACTGACTTTACGTTTTGTCCAAGGTGGTATGCTGACTTTATGTCTTGTCCAAGGTGGTATGCGACTTTATGTCTTGTCCAAGGTGGTATGCTAAGCTTACTTCTTGTCAATGATCTTGAGCAGAGCCTTGCGATAGTCGCCGCTGGTTTCACTCTCTATGGCTGCCCTTAGTGACCATCCGTGGCGTTCCTGAAACTTGCTTTTGATGGCTGGCAGGTCCACCTGTCAGGACAAACACTGACACTGTTCCACTGTCCACACACTGACTTATGCTGCATTTGATAAATGGAATGTCCGCTGTCACTGTACCACTGTCCACACACTGACCAATACTGCATTTGATAAATGGAATGTCCGCTGTCTGGACAAACACTGACACTGTACACTGTCCACACACTGACCAATACTGCATTTGATAAATGGAATGTCCGCTGTCACTGTACCACTGTCCACACACTGACCAATGCTGCATTTGATCAATGGAATGTCCGCTGTCTGTACAAACACTGACACTGTACCATTGTCCACACACTGACCAATACTGCATTTGATAAATGGAATGTCCGCTGTCTGGACAAACACTGACACTGTTCTACTGTCCACACACTGACCAATACTGCATTTGATAAATGGAATGTCCGCTGTCTGGACAAACACTGACACTGTTCCACTGTCCACACACTGACAAATACTGCATTGATAACTGGAATGTCCACTGTCAAGATACTGCGTTTGACGAATGGGAAAGTCTTCTAAAAACAAAACACGGTAGGATAGTGGTTGTCAATTAAAAACATTGAAATTCATCATATTGTTTACAGCCATCGTAAGTAAAGAGACAGTTGTCTTTTCAATAAAGTGGGTTTGTCCTCACGGTATAGAGGAAATTTGTTCTACGTCGGTGGCTGAATTCGTCCTTACAGCGTAGGCTAAATTTATCCTTATATTACAAACTAAACTTGTTCTAACACTGAAGACTATATTTGTCCTTAAGTTGTAGACTATGGTTGTCTTTACATTGTAGACCTCATTAAATTTTGTCTGTACATTGCAGACTGTATTACCTTGTACACTATCTTTTTCTTTACTTTGTAGACTATATTTGTCCATACATTGCAGACTATATTTGTCCTTACCTTGTAGACTAAATTTCTCTTTACTTTGTAGACTATATTGTCCTTACATTGCAGACTATATTTGTCCTTACTTTGTAGATTATCTTTCTCTTTATTTTGTAGAGTATGGTTGTCCTTGCCTTGTAGACTGTACTTGTCCTTACTTTGTAGACTACATTTGTCCTTACCCTGTAGACTATCTTATTCCTTACTTTGTAGACTATATTTGTCCATACATTGCAGACTGTATTTGCCCTTACTTTGTAGACTATATTTGTCATTACCTTGTAGACTGCACTGGTCTTACATTGTAGACTAACATTGTCCCTATACTGTAAGCTAAATTTGCTGTATCTTTGTAATTTACATTTGTCCTAACATCGCACACTAAATGGGTCCTTACATTGAAGGCTTAACTGGCCTTTATGTTGTTGACATAGTTGTCCTTAGATTGTAAACTATATTTATAGCTACATTGTGTGGACTGTATGTGTCCTTATACTGTAAAACACTATATACTGTCTTTGAATTGTCGAGAACAATTGTCCTTTTATTGTAGGCTAAATTCAGCTTCATATTGCAAACATACTTGTCCTTACTTTGTAGACTATATTTGTCCTTACATTGTCGACTATTTTCCTTCTACATTGACAACTGTATTTTGCTCTTATATTGCAGACTATATTTGTCCTTACATTGTAAACTGTATTTGTCGGTGAATTGTAAATATAATTGTCCTTACATTGTAGACCATATTTGTCCTTATATTGTAGACTATATTTGTCCTGACATTGTAGACTGTATTTGTCGCTGAATTCTAGAATATATTTGTCCATACATTGTAGAACATACTTGTCCTCACACTGTAGACTAAATTTTGTCCTTACATTGTAGATTATAATTGTCCTTACATTGTAGACTATATTTGTCCTTATATTGTAGACTATATTTGTCCTTACATTGTAGACTACATTGTAGACTACATTTGTCCTTACATTGTAGACTATATTTGTCCTTACATAGTCGACTACATTTGTCCTTACATTGTAGACTACATTGTAGACTACATTTGTCCTTACATTGTAGACTATATTTGTCCTACATAGTCGACTACATTTGTTCTTACATTGTAGACTAGATGTGTCCTTACATTGTAGACTATATTTGTTGTTACATTGTAGACTACATTTGCCCTTACATTGTAGACTATATGTCTCCTTACATTGTAGGCTACATTTGTCCTTAATTTGTAGACTATATTTGTCCTTACATCGTAGACTATATTTAGACTTATATTGTAGACTACATTTATCTTTACATTGTAGACTATATTTGTTCTTGCATTGTAGACTACATGTGTCCTTACATTGTAGACTACAGGTGTCCTTACATTGTAGACTACATGTCTCCTTACATTGTAGACTACATTTTTCCTTACATTGTAGACTATATTTGTCCTTACATTGTAGACTACATTCGTCCTTACATGTAGACCATGTTTGTCCTTGCATTGTAGACTACATTCGTCCTTACATTGGAGACTACTTGTGTCCTTACATTGTAGACTATATTTATCCTTACATTGTGGACTATATTTATCCTTACATTGTATAATACATTTGTCCTTACATTGAAGACTATATTTGTGTATAATACATTGTCCTTACATTGAAGACTACACATAGTGTACATGTGTCGTTACATGTTGTAAACTATATTTGTTCTTACACTGTAGACTATATTCATCCTTACATTGTAGACTACATTTATCGTTACATTGAAGACTATATTTGTCCTTACATTGTAGACAATATATGACCTTACATTGTAGAGATACATTTATCCTTACATTGAAGGCTATATTTGTCCTTACATTGCAGACTGCATGTGCCCTTTCATTGTAAATCATATTTGTTCTTATACTGTAGACTACATTTATCCTTACATTTTTGTCTGCATTCTCCTTACATTGTAGACTATATTTGTCCTTACATTGTAGACTACATGTGTCCTCACACTATAGGCTTAATTTACCCTATATTGTAAATTGTATTGGTCCTTACATTGTAGACTACATTTTGTCTTTACATTGTAGACCACATGTGTCCTTACATTGTAGACTATATTTGTCCAGACATTATAAGCTATATTTGGCCTGTTATTGTAGACTATATTCGTTCTACATTGTAGACTATATTTGTCCTACATTGTAGACCACATGTATCCTTACATTGTAGACTATAAATGTCCTTACATTGTAGACTACATGTGTCCTTACATTGTAGACTATATCTATCCTTACATCGTACACTTCATGTGTCCTTACATTGTAGACTACACATGTGTCCTTATATAGTAGACTATATTTGTCCTTACATTGTAGACGATATGTCATTCTATTGTAGACTATATGTGTCCTTACATTGTGTAGACTATATGTATCCCTACATTGTAGAATACATGTGTCCTTACATTGCAGACTACATGTGTCCTTATATTGTAGACTGCATTTGCCCAGGCGTGTAAACTGGACAGTTCACAGACGTGAGTGTGCAAACCTTGGTGTGTGAGTGCGTGAGTGTGTGCGTGAGAGTGAGTGAGGAGAGGGAGGGAGAGAGAGAGAGAGAGAGAGAGAGAGAGAGAGAGAGAGAGAGAGAGAGAGAGAGAGAGAGAGAGTGTGTGTGTGTGTGTGTGTGTGTGTGTGTGTGTGTGTGTGTGTGTGTGTGTGTGTGTGTGTGTACACACGCGCGCACATGTGCATGTGTTGTTCTTGATGTTATTGTTGTGTACCTTGTTATTGGTCTAGTTCCTAAGTCATCTTCTGAAAATTAATTTCCCACAAAGAATCAAAGGAGTCGGCAGTCACACACACACACACACACACACACACACACACACACACACACACACACACACACACACACACACACACACGCACGCACGCACGCACGCACGCACGCACGCACGCACACACGCACACACGCACACACAGACACACACACACACAGCGCACACGCACACGTAATACACAAAGCGCGCACGCGCACGCGTATACACGCGCGCACACGCGCGCGCACGCACGCGCGCACACACACACACACACACACACACACACACACACACACACACAAGTGGGCCCATACACACGCACACACAAAGGCGAACGAGCATACACACACGCACATGCGAATACACCCGTATACAAAGTCACACACACAAACACATAAGATGTACACATACATATAAAGACACGTGTGTATGTTCACACACGCCCCACAAATCTCTCTCTCTCTCTCTCTCTCTCTCTCTCTCTCTCTCTCTCTCTCTCTCTCTCTCACACACACACACACACACTCTCACACACACTCACTCTACACACACACACACACACACACACACACACACACACACACACACACACACACACACACACACACACACACACACACACACACACACACACACACACACACACACACACACACACACACACACACACACACACACACACACACACACACACACACACACACACACGTAGGCAGATGCACTTCTGAACATGCACACACACTTACACCCACCCACCCCCACCCACCACACACCCACACACACACACACACACACACACACACACACACACACACACACACACACTCTCTCTCTCTACTAACATGCTTGCACGCGCGAGTGCACCTACACATGCATGGACATACGCACACATCATGCACACACAGATGCGGTCGTTCACACACACACACACACACACACACACACACACACACACACACACACACACACACGCACACGCACGCACGCACACACGCACGCACGCACGCACGCACGCACGCACGCACGCACGCACGCACGCACGCACACACACACACACACACGCACGCACTGCACCACACACACACACATGGCTCCCTGCCCCACATACCATACGCATACATGTGTTCACTCACCACATACAGATAAAATGATAATAATGGCACAACCACCGTTAGGTAAGGTATTCAAGGTCTGACCTGCGCGTTGGGCTAATGGTAGGTCAGACATCTGCTAAGACCTAGCCAGGAGACCGTCTTCTTCAATTCTCTCACATTAGTCATTTTATTATTATCTCACATTGGTCATTTATCAATTTATCCGTCAGCTGTGAATCTTTCTTAGTTTGATCTAAAAAATTAACGGAAGTGGTATAACGTTTAAGGACTAGTCCGCACGCAGTGACACCTACTTGATGAAACTGAAACCGAAATTGTCCTTACATTGTAGACTATATTTGTCCTGACACTATAGACTACATCTGTCCTTATACTATATTTGTTCTTTCATTGAAGACTACATTCGTCCTGACATTGTAGACTACATTTGTCCATACATTGTAGACAACATTTCTCCTGAGTTTGTAAACTATATTTGTCCAGACATTATAGACGACATTTGTCCTTATATTGTAGACTACATTTGTCCTTTTCTGTAGACTACATTATAGACCATATTTGTCCTTACATTGTAGATTACATCTGTCCTTACACTGTAGATTACATTTGTCCTTACCTTACATCTGTCCTTACGATGTAGACTACATTTGTCCCCTATATGTAGACTATATCTGTCCTTACGTGTAGACTACATTTATCCTTATATCGTAGACTATATTTGTCCTTGTATTGTAGACTACAATATAGGCTACATGTGTCCTTACATTGTAGACTACATTTGTCCTTATATTGTGGACTACATTTGTCCTTATATTGTACACTGCATTTGTCCTTATGTTGTAGGCTACATTGGTCGTTATATTGTAGACTACATTTATCCTTACACTGTAGACTATATTTGTGCTTATACTGTGGACTACATTTGTTTTTACATTGTAGACAACACTGTAGACTACATTTGTCCCTCCATTTTAGACTACATTTGTCCTTACACTACAGACTATAATTGTCCTTACATTGTAGACTACATTTATCCTTACATCGTAGACTATATTTGTGTTGTATTGTAGACTACAATAGAGGCTACATGTGTCCTTACATTGTAGACTACATTTGTCCTTATATTGTGGACTACATTTGTCCTTATATTGTAGACTGCATTTGTCCTTATATTGTAGGCTACATTGGTCGTTATATTGTAGACTACATTTATCCTTACACTGTAGACTATATTTGTACTTATATTGTGGACTACATTTGTCTTTACATTGTAGACAACATTGTAGACTACATTTGTCCCTACATTTTAGACCACATTTGTCCTTATACTGCAGACTATAATTGTCCTTACATTGTAGACTACATGTGACCCTATATTGTAGACTGTATTTGTCCTTACATTGAAGACTACATTTGTCCTTATATTGTGGACTACATTTGTCCTTACATTGAAGACTACATTTGTCCTTACATTGTTGACTACATTTGTCCGAGTTGTAGACTATATTGTTGTCTATATTTGTTCTTACATTGTAGACTACATTTGTCCTTACATTGTAGACTACATTTATCTTACATTGTAGACTACATTTGTCCTGAGTTTGTAGACTATATTGTGGACTATATTTGTTCTTACATTGTAGATTACATTTGTCCTTATATTTTACACTATATTTGTCCTTACATTGTAGACGACATTTGTCCTTACATTGTAGACTATATTTGTCCTGATATTTTAGACTACATTGTAAACTGTATTTGCCTTTATATTGTACACACTACATTTGTCCTTATATTGCAGACTACATTTGTCCTTACACTTTAGACTACATTTGTGCTTTCATTGTAGACTATATTTGTCCTGATATTGTACACTACAATGTAGGCTATATTTGGTCTTATATTGTAGACTACATTGTAGACTACGTTTGTCCTTACATTGCAGACTACATTGCAGACTACAGTTGCCCTTACATTGTAGACTACATTTGTCTTTACATTGTAGAATACATTTGTTCTTACATTGTAGACTACATTTGTCCTTATATTGTATACTACATTGCAGACTACATTTGTCATTATATTGTAGACTACAATTGTCCTTATATTGTAGACTTTATTTGTCTTTACACTGTAGACTACATTTGTCCTTACATTGTAGAATACATTTGCCCTTACATTGTAGACTACATGTGTCCTTATATTGTAGACTACATTGTAGACTACATTTGTCCTTATAGTGTAGACTACATTTGTCCATACTTTGTTGACTATATTTGTCCTTACATTGTAGACTACGTTTGTCCATACATTGTAGACTATATTTATTCTTACATTGTAGACTACATTTGTCCTTATGTTGTAGATTACATTGTAGACTATATTTGTCCTTACATTGTAGACCACAATTGTCCTTATATTGTAGACTACATTTTGGACTATATTTGTCCTTACATTGTAGGCTACATTTATCCTGATATTGTAGACTATATTGTCCTTACATTGTAGACTACATTTGACAAAAAAGGATAGTAATGTCTACTTTTGATTGACAGTCTTTGAGTTAGAAAAATAGCAAAAATTGTTAGGGAAACCAAAAGCTTTGCAAAACTGTGTCAGAAAAGTACAACCTCTGTACCTTTGATGTGTTGCATTGCACTGGCAATATAACAGAATTGACGTGAAACCTAGCGACAGATTTTGTCGAAAAAAAAAAACTCGTAGTTGAATGCTACATTTGAATACGTTACACAGCGCGTATCCAATAAACGTTTTCTAGAACAAAATGTGAATTAGGGAAAGCAAATGTCGAAAAGATTGTCTGCGTGTGAGTGATTATATTGGTTGAATTATTCTGTTCATATTCTAAGATAAGGTCAATATGCAAACGGTTTAATGAAATAGTTGTCACACAGTTAAATATCAAGATAAATCTAATACTTTAATGGAATTTGATAGTAAAGACGTAAATGCTGTCAATAAAGAAGTAAACCACATTATATTAATAGAAAGTATATTACAAAAATCAAGGTGTGAGAATCGCATTAACACTAATTTTTATCACTAGACCTGCATTTAGACCCTAAAAGTGTAATGAACATGCGCTCGTCTTTTAAAATTAAAAAAAAAAAGTTCCATCTGCAATAGGTTGGCTTACACTCACCATGTGGACTCAGCAAGCAACACATAGACACACGGAGTCATAGACACAGCCACACAGACACACAGACCGACATAGACACAGACGCGCGCGCGCGCACGCGCGCGCGCGCACACACACACACACACACACGCACGCGCACGCACACAAACAGATACAAACACGCGCACGCGCGCTCCACACCCATGCAGGATGAACCAGTATCACAGCTGTTTGCGTGTGTGTGTGTGTTGTGTGTGTGTGTGTGTGTGTGTGTGTGTGTGTGTGTGTGTGTGTGTGTGTACATTTTTTTTAACATTATACACGTGCATCTTACTGTGTTACTTGAACTTCGTTCGTTGTCATTTGACTGATGTGGCTCAGTATCTATCTATATCTATCTATATCTATATATCTATATATATATATATATATATATATATATATATATATATATATATTATTCTGTTCATATATATTATTCATCTTCATATTTTTTTTTCCCTAAAAGTTCAAATCTTCCCCCCAAGTCATTTTTTTTTACTAAAAGTTCAAATCTTTGACTCATTAAGAATGACTGAAGAATTGTTAGCTGCACTTGTTTTCCCCCACTACTTAATTGTTCACCTTATTGTTTGGTCAATCAGTGGGAGATTGCATCTCTCTTAGGAGATCCAAGTAAAGGTTGTTCTACACATTCTTAGCCACTGACAATGCTTGAGTTATTGAACAGCAGAGCTGCCACTCAGACTGTTCCATATCTTTTGATCTCCCTTGCATCCTTGAATGGATCCTCAAGCATAGGCTCAAAGATTGTCCCTTACATTTTATACGGTTTGCATGCTTTTAGTTTTGCAGCAACTTTTTTCCTCTCCACACTTTCGTTTTCTTCCATTTGCTATCCTTCGCTGGCTGTTTTGGGGGTGCTGTTGGATTCTTTTTTGAACCCTTGGTGGTGAGAACACCACAGAATTATGGACTGTGGTGTGTCTCTATTTGACACCAGGAGCACAGACACAATCAGCCGTGTCTCCTGATGAGTCCGATCCAGCGGACGAAAGGCCTAGGAGCAGGCAATACTAATAGATCTGCCTTTGAGAGGGATTAAGATGGTTCTTTCAAGCAGCTAGTGATGGGTTTCTAATTGTTTATGATATACTCCCCCCATTTTCTTCATTTTTTTTTTCTGAAAGTTCAAATCTTTGCCAAGTCATTATAATGACTGAGGAATTGTTAGCCTGCACTTGTTCCCCCCCCCCCTACTTAATTGTTCAGCATATATATATATATATATATATAGAAAGAAACTCGTGGAGAGCGTGGCAGCAGAGAGTCCTCAGAAGAGAAGCCCCCTTCAAGCAAGTGTTTCGGCCCTTATCTCCTGACACTCTAGGGGGGTTGGGCCACACCCGGTTCATGACACCGGATGTCCCTCTGCTGCCCCTTTTTCCCATCTTGGGACGAGCCTTGGCTGGGATTCGAACCCATGCCCCTCTTGACATGCTCATTTTCCACTTAATGACTCGCGCACTAACCACTGGGACACCTGATATTTGTGTAAAAAAGTTAAGCCTTACGAAGTTAATTTTTGTTCCTCCTTGACCAGAACCAGCTTGAACACCTCTCGGCTGCTTCTGCCATTGCTTTCAGGGCTCTGTTTTTTTCCCTCCCTGCAACTGAGAGCTGTTTCATGAGGCTGTATGCAGACGTTCCTACAATCTCCCTAGCTCCAATTTCTGCAGTGAGGACTTTGACCTGATAGCCTTCTCTCCTCAGTCTGTTTGCCAGATCAGCATACTTTTCAGTCTTGTAGATTTGAGCTGCCTCCATTCTGTTCTCATATGGCACCGTGAGCTCGATCATGATCAGCAGCTTGGTTGACTGAGAGCGGACTACTATGTCTGGTCTCATGCCACTCTTGCTGATGATGTCTGGGTGACTCTTCCATTCTGGGAGGTCTGCAGTGCACTCCCAGTCATCTGCCCCATCCAGCAGACTCTGCCTGCATGGTTCGAGTGGCACTGTTGTTTTTGGCCACGATTCGCTGCCTCCTGCCGTGAAGAATGTTGCGGGTGCTTTTGGAGTCCTGATTTTCCCTTTCGTGGTGTTGGTACTAGTCCAGACTACTTGTACAATCTCTTTGAGCACTTGGTTGTGCCTCCATGTGTACCTTCTATGAGCCAGGGCTACTTTACCTGAGCTTAGGACATGCTCCACTGTTTTGTTTTCATGGGAGAGGGGGCATGAAGGATCGTCTGTTTTTTCCCCACTTCACCAGGTTTGTATTTGAGGGCGAAGGTCATATGCAGATCTGAGAATGAAGCTGATCCTGAGAGGGGCCATGTGCCAAATGTCATTCCAAGTGAGACTTCTTTGGAGTGCATTCTCCCATGTTGTCCATTGCCCTTGCTGGCTCTGCTGGACTGCTTTTTGGAGTCTTTTTTTGGTCTTCTTCTTTTCTCATCTCCTGAGTCATCATGTCTCTTTTGGCTTTTCCTTTGGCCTTTGACCACCATTCAGTTTTGGTCACCCCCAGTCCTTGTCTGTTGGTCTGTGTGTGTCCTGTTATTTCTCCGATCTTGAGACTTTCTTTTGCAGAATCCATCGCCTCTTGAACTTTCCATTTTATACCTGTAGCTTGATTGCTTCTACCACCTTGTCTCCTGAGCCCTCCAGCATGCTTTGAAGTCTGATCTTCCCTGCTTTGTATTCCTCCAGGATGGATTTCAGTGGTAGTTTCAGCTTTGCTGCTTGGCGACAGTACAGCGCTATATGTCAGTCAGACAGGGTGGGACACCAAGCCATTTCCTTGTGAACTTGTTGATTTTGGATTCCATTGCCCCCACTATGCTGGTGCACATGTCGTATATCATCAGAGCCATAGGACACCAGACCTTGTATTTGCCAGGGAGCCCACATTGGTCAATAGTCTCCAAGCCTTCTTCCGACATCTGTTTGGTTTTCTTTTGCTCTTTGTGTGTCTTTCAGCGTATCATCATACCATCTTCCAAGGCTCTTGACTGGCTCTTCTGTAACTGTTGGAATGGCCTGGTTGGCAACACTGAAGACCACAGATTAGGCCACGTTTCCTTTCCTCAGTGAGAGACTCCATGATTTCTTTAGCTTGAACTTCATTCTGGATGAGGCAGCTATGTCATCCAGCCTCTCCAGCACATGACGTGTCTCGTCTTCACTGGATGAAATCACTGTAATGTCATCCATGAAGGCCCTGAGGGGGCATCTTGTATCCATCGCCAAGGTCTGTTTGTCTTGCGTTGCTTGTTGCTGCTTTCAAGATGACTTCCATTGCCAACACGAACAGTATTGGTGAAAATGCACAGCCCATTGCAATGCCCCACTTCCAGGTAGATCCAATCTGTTGTGTACTCCTTGGCAGAGAACCGCATTGAGAAACCATCGAAGTACTTCTTGAGCATGTCGCGGATGTTCTTTGGCACATGGTACATCTCAAGAGCCAACTGTATCATCTCATGGGATACAGATCCATATGCGTTTGCCAGATCAAGCCACACCACGTCCAGGTCTCTCTTTTCTGTTTTAGCTCTTTGGATTGCGTCCCAGATCATTGTGGCGTGTTCTACACAGCCAGCCACGCCTGGGATGCCACCTTTCTGGACTGACACATCCAAGTACTTGTTTTCCATGAGGTACTTGGTCAGCCTTGCTGCCATGACAGAGAAGATTTTCCCTTCGACGTTTAGTAGTGATATTGGCCTGAACTGGCTGATGTCACTTGAGTTTTGCGCCTTGGGGATGTACATGTTACAGTAAATTTATCAAATCAGGAAATTTATAACTTTCCAAAAACATTTCAGTAAATTTATAAAGTTACTGTTTCCCTCAGGAAATTTAGAAATTTCCTAAAATTTCTAGGAAATTTATAAATTTCCTGATTTTAAAGGTGAGGAAATTTATAAATTTACTGAAACCTTGCACACACACAGACGATACACTTTATTGAATGCAATATGATGTTTTATTCTTAAAACAATACGAGAATAAAAAAAAGTACACATGATGACGATGATGATTTACACCACACACACACCACATCCTATAAAAACGTTCAGGTTGATATTTCATTTATTGTGGCAAGAGAGGCTTCCATGACATCGAGAATTACACATGAGTTTGCTTTGAAGCATTTGCACTTGTTTGTTTGGCACTTTCTCGCTCCACCCCCACATTTGCACTTAGTGTAGCCTTGACCCCTGATGCTGATTCTGCAACAACAGCTGATCGCAGAGATACCTGTTTTTAAAGATTGACATCAGTCACCTAAAGCAGTCTTTGAGGGCATAGATCAAATACCCTCCCCTCAAAACCGCGGCCTTCACTGCAATGGTATAAATGTCAGTTTTTTGAAGTCCCTGTTTACAATAAACACCTAAAATGTTTCTGGCATCGCCTCTGCCACGATCGACCATGGGCACTGGCACTGCCACATTGTCACCTATTTCTCCACATTTGAAATCCCACCTGCTTCTTTTTACCATTCGTTCTGCTTGACACAGTTGACCAGTGAAAGCCCTTTTTGGAGCGTGTTTAATTCTTTCAAAGCGGTCATTTAACTGCAATGCTATGTCAGGAATAGCAGGCTCCACTGCTGTTGTAGCAGAGGTAGCTGTGGTGATAGCTGTGTCAGTTGTGATGATGGCCACGTCAGCTATTAAAGTAACAGGTTCAGCTGATGTCGTAGTAGCAGAGTCTGTTATGATGATGGCTGCATCAATGATGAGGAAGCAGGTTCAGCTGATGTGAAGGCACATTGAGACAAATCCAGTCTCGCAATATCTTCCTCTGTCTCTGAATTATTCAGGAATTCATATGGCAACAAAGGAACAAAGCTACAGTTTAAAAAGTTGTCTTGCAGATTTAAAATTTAAAATTTTGTCATTTACACCCCCCCCCCCCCCCCACCCCACACACACACACATGCGCTCAACACACACAGGGGATACAAGGGAGAGAGAGAGAGAGAGAGAGAGAGAGAGAGAGAGAGAGAGAGAGAGAGAGAGAGACAGACAGACAGACAGACAGACAGACAGACAGAGAGAGAGAGAGAGAGAGAGAGAGAGAGAGAGAGAGAGAGAGAGAGAGAGAGAGAGAGAGAGAGAGAGAGAGAGGTTGTGCAAGTAATGAAGATATATTTTATTTATACACACCATCTGCCGTCATCCACTGACCGCTGGTCTTCTGGTTTCTCCAAGCTGATCGCGCAGCAGCTGTGGAGCCACTCCAGCACCTTGGGACATTTCTTGTACAGCTGGTAAGGTATTCTGTTTGGCCCTGGTGATGATTTGGCTCTGGCTTTGTCGACCACCTTGATTTCTGCCAACGTTGGAGGCTTGTCATTGAACTGTTGCTCAGGGTTGGTTGGCCACACCAGACCTTGAATGTCGAGTGGTGCTTTGCTCTGTGAGTCAGAGTATGTTTCCTCAGATGCTGCTCAAGAACTCCTTTGTCCACATTTAGGGTCCCAGATTTTGGCTGCTCAAACAGAGTTCTGGCAAACTGGAAGGGGTCTCTGAAGAAAGCGCTCTTGTGTCTTCTTCTTTTTGCTCTTCCTCGTCCTCGCAGATTCCGCTTTGCTGAGGGCGCTGTGTTTTGCTTTCAGGTCTTCCCAGAGTTTTTCCAAGCCTTGTTTTTCATCTGGCAATGCGGTCTTCATTTGCTTCTTGAGGTTTTTCTTTTGGACCCTGATCTTGTCCATCTCTTCTTGGCGTCTGGATTTCTCTTTGGAGTGTTTTTCTCTTTGGGTAGTTTTGCTCCATAGGCGTCTCTACATGTTGCATACACAATGTCCCCATATGTGGCTAGTTTGTGTTCCAGGGTGCTTTTCCCTATCAGTGCATCGAGTCCTTGGACGATTTTTGCATCCAGTTTCTCCCAATCTTCAGTCTCGTTGCTCGTAGCAGGTTGAGTTTCAGGCGGTGGTATCGAGGGCCTGTGCAAATCCAAACCAACAGCGTGGATGTCCTTGGCACTGTGGTTAAATCCTGGCCTTGGTCTTCCAACGTCTTATCTGCTGATGCAGTGCGCTGCTGCTCATTCAGATGAGTCTTCACACAACCATCTTTGTTTTGTGGATCTTCATACCACGGGTGGTAGCGAAACGCTTTCCACAGACACATGGATATTCCATTTGGTCCATGTTCATAGTCCGTTTGGGATTTGTAGTCGTGATTGGTTGAACACCGATGGATTCATCATTCTCTCCCCCTTTCGGTGAATCCTGGGAGCATCTTTTCCTTTTGTTTTTAGTAGCCACATGTTGAAGGCAAAGTGAGGAGCCAGCACATACAGCCTAAATATAAACACACACACACACACACACACACACACACACACACACACACACACACACACAGATCTCTCTCTCTCTCTCACTCTCTCACACACTCTCTCTCTCTCTCTCTCTCTCTCTCTCTCTCTCTATATATATATATAAAATACTGCTAAAACGCCTAATAAAAATCTTAAGGTGCTCAACCCCTTGGGGAGCAACATCTGTTAAAAATTTTTATATATATATATATATATATATAGAGAGAGAGAGAGAGAGAGAGAGAGAGAGAGAGAGAGAGAGAGAGGGGTGAGGGGTGGTGGTGTGGTGGTGGGGGACCTGCTGACCTCAGAACGGGAGATAACAATACGGATTAGCTGATCGTCATTTGTCCCCATCCCCTTGAATGCTTTCTGGAGACTGTCGGCGTAAAACATCACTGGATCATCCATAGCAGCAACTGAAAAATAACAGAAACAACATTACTATAACTTTAACGATTATGAGAGAAAGACAGGTCGGATCAAGATCAGCTAACCTTCACGCAAATCTACCCCTTTCCCTCTCTGTCTCATCGTAAACCCATCATCACCACTCCCATCCCCCACCCTCTACAGCTGTCATCTTTTTCATGTCTAATGGATAAAAAATTACATATTATGATAGCAGCGAGAAGCTGACCAAGAGAGGGAGAGAGAGAGGGAGAGAGAGAAAGAGGGTGGGGGACAGACAGGTAGACAGAATGACAGACAGATGGACAGACAGACGGACAGACAGACGGACAGAGAGACAGAACATGTAAAAAAGAAGGTGATAAATAACTGTAATAGAATGGTAGGAAAGACAGGAAGACAGACTGAAAAGAAGGATGTACTTAATCCAAGATATCCGCTCTCCTCATCCCCTGAGGCCGCCTCTTTGATGGCCTCCTCCATGCTCTTGCCCGACAACTGAAACATCACAATTCAGGTCAAGTCAGGTCAGGCCAGTCAGGTCAGTCAGGTCAGGTCAGGTCATGTCATGTCATTGATGGCCTCCTCCGTGCTCTTGCCCGACAACTGAAACATCACAATTCAGGTCAAGTCAGGTCAGGTCAGTTCGGGTCAGATCATGTGATGTCATTTATGACCTTCTCATGCTCTTGCCTGACTACTGAAACGTCAGAAGTCAGGTCAGGTCAGTCAGATGAGGTCAGGTGAAGTCAGGTCAGGACAGGTCAGATCAGGTTAGGTCAGGTGATTGATGTGCTCCTCCATGCTCCTGCCCGACAATTGAAGCATCAAAATTCAGGTCAGGTCAAATCATTCGAGGTCAGATCAGGTTAGAACATATCATTTCAGGCCGTAACGTCATGTCATGTCATTGAAGGCCTCCTCCAAGCGCTTTTAGGAGAACTGAAACACTGCAAGTCATGTCATGTCATGTCATGTCATTGAAGGCCTCCTCCAAGCGCTTTTAGGAGAACTGAAACACTGCAAGTCATGTCATGTCATGTCATGTCATTGAAGGCCTCCTCCAAGCGCTTTTAGGAGAACTGAAACACTGCAAGTCATGTCATGTCATGTCATTTCATTGAAGGCCTCCTCCAAGCGCTTTTAGGAGAACTGAAACACTGCAAGTCATGTCATGTCATGTCATTGAAGGCCTCCTCCAAGCGCTTTTAGGAGAACTGAAACACTGCAAGTCATGTCATGTCATGTCATGTCATTGATGGCCTCCTCCAAGCGCTTTTAGGAGAACTGAAACACTGCAAGTCATGTCATGTCATGTCATTGAAGGCCTCCTCCTCCAAGCGCTTTTAGGAGAACTGAAACACTGCAAGTCATGTCATGTCATGTCATTGAAGGCCTCCTCCAAGCGCTTTTAGGAGAACTGAAACACTGCAAGTCATGTCATGTCATGTTATGTCATTGAAGGCCTCCTCCAAGCGCTTTTAGGAGAACTGAAAACACTGCAAGTCATGTCATGTCATGTCATCGATGGCCTCCTCCAAGCGCTTTTAGGAGAACTGAAACACTGCAAGTCATGTCATGTTATTTCATTGAAGGCCTCCTCCAAGCGCTTTTAGGAGAACTGAAACACTGCAAGTCATGTCATGTCATGTCATTGAAGGCCTCCTCCGCGCTTTTAGGAGACTGAAATACTGCAAATGTCACTGCATGTCATGTCATGTGTCATGCCATGCCATGTCATGTCATGTCATGTCATGTCATGTCATGTCATGTCATGTCATGTCATGTCATGTCATGTCATTCCTCCAAGCGCTTTTTAGAGAACTGAAACACTGCAAGTCATGTCATGTCATGTCATTGAAGGCCTCCTCCAAGCGCTTTTAGGAGAACTGAAACACTGCAAGTCATGTCATGTCATTTCATTGAAGGCCTCCTCCAAGCGCTTTTAGGAGAACTGAAACACTGCAAGTCATGTCATGTCATGTCATTGAAGGCCTCCTCCAAGCGCTTTTAGGAGAACTGAACACTGCAAGTCATGTCATGTCATGTCATGTCATTGAAGGCCTCTTCCAAGCGCTTTTAGGAGAACTGAAACACTGCAAGTCTGTCATGTCATGTCATGTCATGTCATGTCATGTCATGTCATGTCATGTGAATGTCATGTGTCATGTTATGTCATCGATGGCCTCCTCCAAGCGCTTTTAGGAGAACTGAAACACTGCAAGTCATGTCGTGTCATGTCATCGATGGCCTCATCCAAGCGCTTTTAGAGAACTGAACTGCAAGTCATGTCATGTCATGTCATCGATGGCCTCCTCCAAGCGCTTTTAGGAGAACTGAAATAATGCAAGTCATGTCATGTCATGTCATTGAAGGCCTCCTCCAAGCGCTTTTAGAACTGAAACACTGCAAGTCATTTCATTTCATTCATGTCATTCATTGATGGCCTCCTCCAAGCGCTTTTAGGAGAACTGAAACACTGCAAGTCATGTCATGTCATGTTATTTCATTGATGGCCTCTTCCAAGTGCTTTCAGGAGAACTGGAACATTGCAAGTGATGTCATGTTATGTCATGTCATTTCATTGATGGCCTCTTCCAAGCGTTTTCAGGAGAACTGAAACATTTTGAGTGATGTCATGTCATGTCATTGAAGGCCTCCTCCAAGCGCTTTTAGAACTGAAACACTGCAAGTCATGTCATGTCATGTCATTTCATTGATGGCCTCTTCCAAGCGCTTTCAGGAGAACTGAAACATTGCAAGTGATGTCATGTAATGTCATGTCATTTCATTGATGGCCTCCTCCATGTGAACATTGACAAGTACAGTGACAGCGAAACCTTTGTCTATCTTTCCAGGACTTCAGCTGCGTCATGTATGATTTTTCACACTCTTCCTATCTCAATTTCTCATCCCATAGACCATCAAGGGTTTGAACTTAGTACCACTGTACCACCTCTGCGCATACTCAGAAAGCAGTGGCTGGAAGTCCGTTCTTATCCAACCTTAGATTGAAACTCCTATTTTTGATTCTATGAATCTATAATCCTGCTGCTGAGCCCAAAAGTAACTAGAAACCAGTCCAGTCCTATTCGACCCTACGCAGTAATACTCTTCCCTAATTTCAAAACGTCGACATTGAGCATAGAACAGTTAATGGTCTTTCAAAAGTTCCATTTTTTAACACCGTGGCGCTGCTTTGATTGCATTTATTTCCATGAGGAATCCACCTACTATATCTGGCACACAAGATCGTTTCTTACTGCCTATTCCCCAAGTGTTTCTGGTCAAGCTATGTCAAAGCACAGCATCTCTCAGAGCTCTGTCCTGCTGATGAAGCACAACCGTCTTTCAGTCGGGGGCCAAGGGTGTTTCCTTTGGCTTTCTTTGAAGGCATTTCATGGCCGTCACCAAACTAAACACCTGAGCGTTGTTTTTAAAACCATACCTCTCTTAATTCTGATGTATTAAAATCGTTCTCACTTGAATCCCATGCCATGTTGGCATTCAATACAGTAAGAAAGAAGAAAGGGAATGCCATGACAAAAGCCCTTCAGGAGACTGTTGAGAAAGCAAGTCATTGGATCTGGCTGAAGAGAGAGGACACAAGCTGGTGCGAGTCCTGACGGTTGACAGAAAAGGCATACAGTCAAACTGGCAAGGAGACCTCACATCGGTGAGGGGGCTCGGTGCGTCATTATAGCTGTCGAGAGGAAGAGCCCGAAACAGCGACGCATTCTCTCCTGATGATCTCCACGCCAGAGTCTGGTCTACGGAGTTTTTGACTGTCACGCAGCACAGGTAGCTGTTTCGTCCATCTACGTACCTGTGGCAGGTTTATGCCACTGACATCCGGAAAGACAGGACAACTCGGAAAGACGGGTGGACATCGGGAAAGACTGGTGACATCGGGAAAGACCGACGGCGGCAGGGGCTAACTACCAATGCTGCTGTAGCCAACAGTTATGTCAACAAACAGAAGAGACAGCCCCAGGATCCACCGAGAGGGGGGCGTAGAGAATGGATCCACAAGGATTGATTCAACGGACAACGACCCAGGCATGGACAGGACAACGAATCAAGATCAACGAGAAAACAGCTTCACTTGCGGATAGTGCAGCAGGAAGTTCGGCACCTGGCGGGGGTTGAGAGTGCACCAGGGGAAGGTGTGTATGAGGAGAGAGAAGACAGTGCAGATCGACAGATCGTAAGACGCGAAGCAAATCATCCCAGGATGAAAACCACAGTGGATCGATTAGTGCTTCAGTCGACTCTCCTTCTACCCAGACCCAGAGTGTTATGGATCAGCAAACTCAGGAACCAGGGGCAAGGAAGTCGAGAATTCTGTGGCCTGCTGCCAACGAGAAGGCAAAGTACAAGGTACTGGAAGAAAAAGTCCAGAAGAAACTGAAAGAAGCCAAGAAGTCCAGCAAAAGTGATGCCAAAGAGATGTTGGGTGAGTTTGCAAAGATCATCTACGAGTCAGCAATCGAAGAGTTTGGCAGCGGCGAGGGAAAGAAGAAAGCACCACCAGAAGAAAAGGGGGGCTAAGCAGAAGACAGAGAGCGCTAGCAGAACTAAGAACACAGAAACGAGACCTGAAGAAGCAGAGAAAAAGTGCACCACCAGACGAGGAAGAAGGCCTGAAAACCTTGTTTGAAGACCTAAAGAAAAAGAGCAGAGACCTGCAGAGGCAAGAGAGAAGGTGTACCAGAAGAAAAGAAAAGAAAGAAGAGCACGTGAGCAATTTCTGAAGAATCCATACGAAGCAGCTAAGAAATTGTTTGTAGAGGCACGGAGTGGGAAGTTGAAGTGCACGAAAGAGGAGCTAGACACTCATGTTAAACAGACGTACAGCGATCCAAAAGGGAGGAACCACTGCCAGACATGAGAGGCCTCAAGCGCCCAAGTGCCCCTGGCGTGAGCTTCCAGCTTGGACCATTCAGAGAGAAGGAAGTGGATGAGATTGTCAGAAAAGCAAGAGCCAAAAGTGCACCTGGAGGAGATGGCGTGTCCTACAAGGTGTTCAAGTACTGTGACAAATTAAGGCACGTCCTTTTCACGATGCTGAGTGAGTTGTGGGATGACAAGGAGCTCGTCGAAGATTGGTGCAGAGCTGAAGGTGTGTACCTACCAAAGGAACAAAATGCAGAGAACAAAAGGCAGTTTCGACCTATCTCCATCATCAACGTGGCATGCAAGATCTTCATGGGAATACTTACAAAAAGGACGGTGCATATCTGCAAAGCAACAGCTATGTGGATGAGAGCGTGCAGAAAGCCGGTATACCAGGGATCCCAGGATGCATTGAACATGCTTTCTCTATTTGGGATGCAATCCAGGAGGCCAAGAAAACCAAAGAAAGCCTAAATGTGGTCTGGTTGGATCTGGCGAATGCCTACAGATCCGTACCCCATGAACTGCTGCTGATGAAAGCAATGGAGTTCTTTTACATCCCACACGAGGTGCAAGGCATCATGAGAGAATATTACGGCAACTTCCAGATGCGATTCTCAACCAAAGACTTCACAACTGAGTGGCACTGACTGGAGATTGGGATTGCAGCTGGCTGCACAATATCTGCCATCTGGTTCATCTTGGTGATGGAGATGCTACTGCGATCCTGCAGACTGCTCTGAGGAAAAAGCAAAGGTGAGATCACCGAAGAAAGCCTTCATGGATGATGTGACCCTACTGACAAGAGAAGTGGACACAATGCAGAGTGTTTTGACCCGGCTGGATGAGCTGATCACTTGGTCAAGGATGAAGTTCAAAGCCAAGAAATCTAGAAGCCTGACTTTTCACAAAGGGAAGCAGAAACAGAAGTTCACAATTGCGGGGGAACAGATGCCTACAGTAAAAGATGAGCCTGTGAAAAGTTTGGAACGGTGGTACGCGGGAACTCTGTCTGACAGGAGCCGAGGCATGGCGATCATGAAGCAGGCTGAAGATGGGCTGAAAGCGATTGATCAGACAAAACTGCCAGGAAAGCATAAGATATGGTGTCTACAGTTTGCCCTGTACCCGCGACTGGCATTGCCGCTGACAATGTACGAAGTCGCCTTGTCGAGAGTTGAGGTGATTGAGAGAATTTGCAATACCTACATCAGGAAGTGGCTTGGCCTGCCTCGCACAATCAATACATCAGCCCTGTACAGGCAGAAAGGCGCGCTGCAGCTACCCCTCACATCCATCGTGGAGATCTACAAGGCAGGAAAGGTCAGGACAGTGATGATGCTGAGAGAGTCGAGGGGACCGAGAGATCAGTGGCAAGCCACCATATGTCAAAACAGCAAGAAAGTGGAAGGCAGAGGAGGCAACCGACGAGATCATCTCTTCATTGGAACATGGCGACATTGTGGGCCAGCACAGTCTGACAGGTTGGGGCTTGGCAACGGTGACTTCAGACCTTTCAGGAAAATGTCTCAACGGGACAGAAGAACAGCTGCAACAGGACAAGTATGAAAGATTAAGGCTGATAAGCGAGAAGAAGTTCATCTCATCCAGTGTGCCCAGCAAGGACAGGTGACCAGGTGGGAAGAGCATTTAGTTGAAAGAAAGATTGGATGGAGTGAGATCTGGAAATGGAACATATCGAGACTCAGCTTTCTTCTCCGGTCCACCTATGACGTTCTGCCTTCGCCAGTGAACCTAGTCAGATGGAAGGTCCAGGAAGATGGCAAGTGTAGGTGCGGCAAACGAGGAACCATGAAGCACATCCTCTCAAACTGCCACCTGGCTCTGAACAGATACACATGGAGACACAATGAGGTGCTCAAGTGTTCACCAAAATGGCAAAGGAACAGGTGGAAGAGGGAAATACGCCCCTAGGCCGCAGAAACGCAGACTGGGCAAGATCGAGTTTGTGCCGCAAGGAGGCAAGGTTCCTGACAGAAAGAAGGCAAGTGAAGCCACAGAAGGTCAGAGCGGTGGTCAATGGGAGGTAGTAGCAACATCTAGAGAGGCTGCAAAAGATTCTTCCCCATCCCAACAACGAAGAAGCCAGACCTGGTGATATGGAGTGAGGAAGAGAAAGAGGTGCACATGTTGGAACTTACTGTGCCTCACGAAGACAATATCAGCGAGGCACACGAGCGGAAAGAAAATCGCTGTGAGACTCTTGTTGAAGATTGCGAGGAGGCGGGATGGAAAGCGATTCATTTCCCAATCGAAGTTGGCTGCAGGTTTCATCGCGACTAGCGTCAGGAAGTGGATGAGAGTGGCTGGACTTGGTCCGAAGAAAGGGAATGCCATGACAAAAGCCCTTCAGGAGACTGTTGAGAAAGCAAGTCATTGGATCTGGCTGAAGAGAGAGGACACAAGCTGGTGCGAGTCCTGACGGTTGACAGAAAAGGCATACAGTCAAACTGGCAAGGAGACCTCACATCGGTGAGGGGGGCTTGGTGCGTCGTTATAGCTGTCGAGAGGAAGAGCCCGAAACAGCGACGCATTCTCTCCTGATGATCTCCACGCCAGAGTCCGATCTACGGAGTTTTTGACTGTCACACAGCACAGGTAGCTGTTTTCGTCCACCACTCATCTTGCCAAAAATGCCGCGGTGAAAATCGTCCAGACCATCTACCCCCTGCACAGATATGAAACTCGAAGTTCATTTTTTGTTTATTGCCTGTTCTTCTAGTTTATATGACGTGCAATCTGATGTGTTTATTGCTTACTTTAAGTGCCTGGGGTATTCAACTGATAAGGCGTATAAACGTTCGTAATAATAATCAGATCTCGTAAAAAGCGAGGAGTTTTCATGGTGACAATCAGCTCACAATGACGTAAGTCCTGATCAGTGTGAGAAGGGGCCTGAGAACGGTCAGTGAGGGAAGTGGCCTGATGTTCTGATCAGTGAGGGAAGTGGTCTGATGTCCTGATCAGTGAGGGAAGGGGCCTGATGTTCTGATCAGTGAGGGAAGTGGCCTGGTGTTCTGGTCAGTAAGGGAAGGGGTGAGGGAAGGGGCCTGATGTTCTGGTCAGTAAGGGAAGGGGCCTGATGTTCTGATCAGTGAGGGAAGTGGCCTGATGTTTTCTGGTCAGTAAGGGAAGGGGCCTGATGTTTTGATCAGTGAGAGAGGTTGCCTGATGTTTTGATCAGTGAGGGAAGTTGCCTGATGTTTTGATCAGTGAGAGAAGAGGCCTGATGTTTTGATCAGTGAGGGAAGAGGCCTGATGTTTTGATCCTGAATGTTTTGATCAGTGAGGGAGAGGCCTGATGTTTTGATCAGTGAGGGAAGGGCCTGATGAGAGGCCTGATGTTTTGATCTGAGTTTGGGAAGGGGCCTGATGTTTTGATCAGTGAGGGAAGTGGCCTGATGTTGATCATGTTCTAGGGGCCTGAGTGATCAGGGAGGAAGTGTCCTGATGTTTTTTGCTCAGTGAGGGAGGGGGGCATGATGTTCTGATCCGTGAGGGAGGGGCTGATGTTTTGATCAGTTTTGATCGATGTGAGGGAGGGGGCCTGATGTTCTGATCAGTCAGTGAGGGAAGGGGCTTGATGTTCTGATCAGTGAGGGAAGGGGCATGATGTTCTGATCAGTAAGTGAGTGAAGTGGCTTGATGTTCTGATCAGTGAGGGAAGTGGCCTGATGTTTGATCAGTGAGGGGAGGGGGCATGATGTTCTGATCAGTGAGGGAGGGGGCATGATGTTCTGATCAGTGAGGGAAGTGGCCTGATTTTCTGGTCGTGAGGGAAGGGCCTGATGGTGAACATGTTGTGATCAGTGAGGGAAGGGGCCTGATGGTGAACATCTTCTAATCAGTGAGGGAAGGGGCCTGATGTTGAACATGTTGTGGTCAGTTCTGATCAGGAGGGGTGGCCTGATGTTGAACATGTTGTGGTTAGTGAGGGAAGGTGGCCTGATGTTGAACATGTTGTGGTTATCAGTGAGGGAAGGTGGCCTGATGTTGAACATGTTGTGGTGAACATGTTGTGAGGGAGGTGGTCTGATGTTGTGTTGTCAGTGAGGGAGGTGGCCTGATGTTGAACATGTTGTGGTTGTGGTCAGTGAGGGAGGTGGCCTGATGTTGAACATGTTGTGGTCAGTGAGGGAGGTGACCCGATGTTGAACATGTTGTGGTCAGTGAGGGAGGTGACCCGATGGAGGTGGCCTGAGGGAGGTGGTTGACGTTGAACACATGTTTTGATCAGTGTGGGAAGGGGCATGATGTTGAACATGACACTTCACAGCGGATCTCGTGTAGGCGTTGGTCAGAACGGTTCCACCAGGTGCGTTTTCGACTGTCTTAAAGACCGAAACAACTTTCGTTTGAACCACACCAAGGAGTAGTTTACCAGGTATCTCCAGTTTTATCGATTGCTTATCAATGCTTGGGTCTCTGCAAAGGTTTTCCATGTCCACTCTGCTATGGCGTCTATCCATCATCTTCCTCACCTTCACCTGTTTCCTGGAGGACTGTATCAGCAAAGCCGTTGTCACAGTACAATACAATGTAGTTTTCTTTTCCAGTCTGATATCTGTAGATCTTCGGATGGCACTATGCGTTGGCTTATGGTCTGAAACACTTGTTAACGTATGGTAGGAAGATGACAAATACTGGTGCACGCAGAAGACTAATCTTGTATTCCATAGAGATGTTCAAGTTCTTCCACACAGACGTTAATCTGGACAGAGATGTGGCAGTTTGTTGCCCTTGAGAGGACTTCAATTTGGTCTCCTCGGAGCTGTATCTCCATTTATATATTGTAGATGTTTCATCCACTCGTTCCACAAGCTTGGCAAGCTCTTGTTCACTGCCTGCCCAGCTCATCAATGTTATCAGCAAATCAAAGATTTATGAAAATGTTCCTCCATCAGTCATGATGCACCTGAGAAAAATGTTGAAAAGTGAAGGAGATAGAAGGTAGCCCTGACGGAGCTTTCCAAAGCACCCTGTATGAGCACCGTTTTAGTCGTTTTGGAGTATACATTGTTGGATGGTGTTTAAAAGCTTCTGAACAATGCAAGATGTTTTCATGTGACCCATTGTGCCTTCTGTCAGACTTTGTCGAACCTCTTCTTGGATCAGTAGAACTCCGTCTGGTGCTGGTTGTTCGATAGTACCTCTGCCTCTGCCGAATCCAGTCTGCTCTGCTGGCGGTTTCGGTCCATTCAGAATGAATCTGAATATTAATCTGCTGGCGTAGCTGATCAAGCTTATAGTGCAACAGTTCTGGCTGTTAGATATGTTCTCATGGGAATGGTGACGACTACAGGTGGAATCCATCGTTTGGGTCACTCCTCAGTATGTCCAATGTTGTAGATAGCAGTTAGGATATCAACTGCGGCATCTCCGCCATGTTAGGGCGGTTCTGTAGATATGCCGTCGATGCCTACAGCCTTCTCACATTTCAGACATTTCACTGGGGCTATGACGTCCTTACAGACTACTGGAATCTCATCCTGATTGGGCGAATCTTGTGCTGTTAACACTTTTGATTCTCTTGTGCTCTGTCCGTTGTAGACTTCCAAGCAATATTCCATTTGCCTTTTAATGATAACCTCTTCATGCTAATTACAGTCATGCAAACTCAGTACTACCTGCCAGATGTAGAGAATAAACTCAAGAGGAAAATCCAACCTGAGAGAGAGAGATGTGCTCCGCCACGCTCAATTTTTGCTCAAAATACACCACATAGAATAAAGTACAGGGATCATGCCATGTTGGTCTCAGGTGGGGTAACGAAGACAGCGTCACCTGCCGATCTGCACCAAGACAGACGAGAAACATGTGCTACTGGGGAAAACTACACAGTGTATGTGAAACATGTGCCACTGGGTAAACCATACAGTGTATGTGGAAGGATCTTGCTACTGGGGAAAACCACACAGTGTATGTGAAACACGTACTACTGGGGAAAACCACACAGTGTATGTGAAACATGTGCTAATGGGTAAACCATACATGTATGCGGAAGGATCTTGCTACTGGGAAAACCACAGTGTATGTGAAACATGTGCTACTGGGTAAACCATACAGTGTATGCGGAAGGATCTTGCTACTGGGAAAACCACACAGTGTATGTGAAACATGTGCTACTGGGGAAAACCACACAGTGTATGTGAAACATGTACTACTGGGGAAAACCATACAGAGTATGTGAAATATGTGCTACTGGGGGAAAACCACACAGTGTATGTGGATGGATCTTGCTACTGGGGAAAACCACACAGTGTGTGTGTGAAACATGTGCTACTGGGGAAACCACATAGTGTATGTGAAACATGTGCTACAGGGGAAAACCACACAGTATATGTGAAATATGTACTACTGGGGAAAACCACACTGTGTATGTGGAAGGATCTTGCTACTGGGGAAAACCACACAGTGTGTGTGAAACATGTGCTACTGGGGAAACCACACAGTGTATGTGAAACATGTGCTACTGGGGAAATCACACAGTGTATGTGAAACATGTGATACTGGGGAAACCACACAGTGTATGTGGAAGGATCTTGCTACTAGGGGAAACCACACAGTGTATGTGAAACATGTGCTACTGGGGAAACCACAGTGTATGTGGAACATGTGCTACTGGGGAAAACACACAGTGTATGTGAAACATGTGCTACTGGGGAAACCACACAGTGTATGTGGAACATGTGCTACTGGGGAAACCACACAGTGTATGTGAAACATGTGCTACTGGGGAAACCACACAGTGGGAAACAACTGGGGAAACCACACAGTGTATGTGGAAGGGTCATCATCTCATTTGCCACCAGGAATGTAAGCACACCCAGGAAGCTGAAAACTTGAAAGAATTGACCCACGAAACTGACAGATACTCCTGGCACGTTGTCAGTTTTGTGGAGTAAGATGGAAGAACAGCAGAGTATGAACAAAAGAAGGGTGTGTCCTGCTACAATGGTTTTGTGAAGTTTGATCGAAGAGCAGTGGAGTATAAACAAAAGAAAGGTGTGTCCTGCTACAATGGTTTTGTGAAGTAAAAAGGAAGAAGAACAGTGGAGTATAAATAAAAGAATGGTGTGTCCGACTACGATGGCGAAGAAGACAAACATGTTCATGGAGTGGGATTTCAGATTAACGAGAACACCAAGAGCTCAGTCCTGGGACGCTGCCCTTTCTCCATGCAGGATTATAGATACGCCTGCCAGCCAAGTCATCCAACATCACGGTAGGCCAATGCATGCTTCGACATCAGACTATGCTGATGACCACATTGAAGAATTCCAATCCCTGCTGCAAACAGTGATAAGTGAGGTTGTCAATGAGACATCCTCATCGTTGTGTCTGTCTGTCTGTCTGTCTGTCTGTCTGTCTGTCTGTGTGTCCGTCCGTCTGTCTGTCTGTCTGTCTGTCTGTCTGTCTGTCTGTCTCTCTCTCTCTCTCTCTCTCTCTCTCTCTCTCTCTCTCTCTCTCTCTCTCTCTTGTGTCGATACAGGTGATTTAATTTCCTTGTATTTTGATCTTCACGTAAAGGCTGAGATATTGTCTTGTGATCGATCATTCCTCATTTAATTCTACACCATTTTTTGTTTGCTAGTTTCTCCCACTTCCTTTTTTGGCCTATCGCTAGCCTCTTTGGAGGTCCATTGATTGTTATGTTCACACAAACTTAGAGATGTCGCTGTTTGTTTAAGACCCTGGATGCACTGCTAGAATTGCAGCTAGCCGTGTCTACTGAAAATTTCTCCTCCAGAACACGGAAGTCGACTGTTAACAGGCACAAATGAATGGTTTCACTAGAATGGACTGTTAGCAGGCACACATGAATGGTTTTTACCACAGTGGACTGTTAGCAGGCACACACATGAATGGGTTTACTGCAGTCGACTGTTAGCAGGCACACATGAATGGTTTTATTTGAATGGACTGTTAACAGGAACACATGAATGGTTTTATTTGAATGGACTGTTAACTGGCACAAATGAATGGTTTTACTACAGTGGACTGTTAGCACGCAGAAAGGAACGGGTTACTACAGATGACTGTTAACAGGCAGTAAGGAATGGTTATACTACAGTCGACTGTTAACAGGCAGTAAGGAATGGTTTTACTACAGTCAACTGTTAACAGGCAGTAAGGTACTCGTTACAGAACTCCGTGGTTCGCACAGCTGTCAGCGAAGGATAATTTGAACGTCTTCTTTACCCTTTTGTCTCTCTTCCTCCTCCTCTCCACCGTTCTCCTAATGCCCTTCTCTTAGAGTCTGCCAAAATGCCTAATGTAAACACTTGGCTTTCCAAGGACGGTCCTAGAATATGATTTTAAAAATATGTCATCTACTTAACAAGCGGGAAGGGTTATCATCATCTTGTTTATAATTCATGGAAGCAGTTTTCATCTATTTTGCTGTGATGAGTCTAGATTGACTAAATATATAACTGATGAAGATGTATCAAAACTAGGTTACAGGCGTATTCGACTTGATCTAATTCTCCCAGTGCAAACAGATTTGATACTTTATTCATGCTAGTTTCTTGCGTGCACGGATAAATTCCATTGAACGTCACGATATTGAATCTATTTGGCTCGAAGTTAAAATTAAGAAAAGTAAACCCATTTTCATTGAACTTTTATATAGGAACTCCTCTGAGCGCGTTGACTGATACGACAAATTCAACGACGTGATGGAAGCTGCTGCTTCTGTGGTAGGAAACGAAATCATTCTCTTCGGTGATTTTAACATAGACCTTTGAAGATTAATAATCGATGGACTGTAACATATGATAATTTAGGCCTCTTCCAGTTATTTGATACACCAACACGAATTATCGCAACGTCTGGAACCTTGACTGATCATGTTTATGCCAGCAAAAAGATAACATCATAGAAATATGTTCTCCGCATTGTGGATGTGGTGATCACTCACCAGTGTGTATAACTTGGCTTAAAACAGGCTCAAAAAGTCCTAGACCTGGACATAAAGTTATCACATACAGATCATTTGCCAGCTTTGACAAGAATTCCTTCCTATATGATTTAGCTCAATGATCACTGTCTCATGTTTTCATCATTATACTCATCCTGATCAAGCTTTTGAATTCTGGCATAAAACTTTCATTTACATCTACAATAAACTTGCTCTTTTTACAACTAAAAATGGTCAAATACTCACCTAAGCCCCCTTGGTTGACAGACGATAATCAAAACGCTATGTGGTTACAAGATTACCGGTTAAAAAATGAAAAAAAAAATCAAGAATTCAAGAAGCAAAGGAACAAAGTTGCATCAATGTTGCATAGTTCAAAAAAGATATTTCAAAAACTTAGTTTTTAATAGCTCTAACAATAACTCAAAATCAATTTGAAAAGTGATAAACATTCTAACTCATAAGAATTCGGACGAAACATTGTGCAGTTTCGAAAGAAATTTCTGCTGATAGCTTACATCGGCATTTTTCCAACATTTGCTGATCAAATAGTAAAAGATGGCAGCTCTTACACGAATGAACTACAACTTCTCAAAAAAATTCTGTGAGTCAAAAACTATTAGATCTGATTTTGTAGTTCTCCGATACCGATTTATGGTGTTTATTTTCATCTTGTTCATATGAAACAGACAGGTACTCGCGGTCCTGACGATCTGGATGGAAAAATTATAAAACTTAGTGGTCCTCTCATTACTGACTCATTAACTTATTTATATAATCTTTGTATTGATGCAAGTTACTTCCCTACTATTCTCAAGCAAGCCAAAATAATTGCACTCTTCCAAATTGGAGACAAAACAGATCCTTCAAATCATAGATCCATTTCCATTGTGTCTCTTCATTGCAAACCATTAAAAAAACATATCAATAAGTACTTGATGACTCATATTACAAAATACGACTTACTCCATCCTAATCAATTGGATTCAGACCTAACCATCTTGTCATGCTGCACTGACAAATCTGGTTGATCAAGGGTTAGAAAACAGATGGTTTAAATTTCACTGGGGTGCTGTTCACTGCCTTAGCAAAAGCATTTGACGTTATTGATAACAAATTACCACTGAGAAAACTGACTATCTATATATTTTCCACTCACGTCCTTCTTTTGATGAAAATCGTTTCTCTCCAGTCGTCAACAATCAGTTTTCTTATGTAACGTGCAGTCCAGATTTTTACCACTAAAATTTGGTGTACCACTAGGATCGGTACTTGGTCCTCTTCTTTATTTTATTTTTTTGTATTTTTCACTATACTTGAAAGATCTACCTTTGAATATCAATGGCTCATGTGATCTCTTTGCCGATGATACATCTATCCGCTCTAAGCACTCTGACCTAAATCTACTATTAATCAAATTGCAAGAGAATATTGATCAGTTAGTGACCTGGACCATTCTAAATGACACGTCCTTTTTCATAGTCTTATTATCGATTTGTGAAGTCATCTTTCCCTGTTGTTGCCATAGTGACTTGCAAGTTTTTCATTTTTTTTTTTTTCCTTTTTTTATCTTCTTCTTTCTTTTTTTTGTTTTCCTAGGGCTGGGTGAAAAAAAATGTACGATTTGCTTTTCTCATTACCCTGGTAAAATAAAATTTCGATCGTTTGTTCGTTGGTTCGTTGTTAAGTTATTTTCAAAGTGACTCTGGACTTTGTCTCTCCTCCATTATATATTACTATTTTTTACCGTTCATTTTGTTTTGTGTCCTGCCTGAAAAAGATCCGTACATCGAGGTTGGTGTTTGTTGCTTTCGTATAATGGCACAGTATGTCAACAGCTCTTTAATATTTCACTTCAGCCTGCAGTATTATACTTTGAAACTTACTTTCATTCGAACTGTACCCTTAGTTGAGTTTTTCTCTTGTTCTATGAATCCCAGAAATTTCCTTTTCATTCTCCTTAGCTTATCATCATACATACGTTTAAATATATTGTTTCATTTTCATTATTCCATGCCCCTTTTCTACCAGCCAATGGGCTCTTTGGAAGTCTGAGACATTGCGATGTTCTCCCTATGATATAGAGAATACCACAAAAATAAAGATCTTTGTTAGAAACCATGGGTAGACTACCACATTCCGCCTACCCGTATATACTCAGGCAGTGTGTGTGTGTGTGTGTGTGTGTGTGTGTGTGTGTGTGTGTGTGTGTGTGTGTGTGTGTGTGTGTGTGAGTTTATAAGGCAAAATGTTCTAATTACAAAATAAAGCGCCACGCTTCTCATTGCTGCCTTCTGTTCTACTTCCTCTGCAGTCCTTAAGTTAATTTTATAATGACAGAGGACTTGTTCACCTGCACTTGTTTTCTTGTCCTTTATTTATTTATTATACCCGTTTTTTTTTATTATTTCAAAGTGGTGACTGAAAATATAATTTGAAACAAATTTTGAAAAAGAATTGTTAGTGATTTCCAAGGCGATATGGACAAAAAGATAAAAGGAATGAAAAAGTAAAACTTCGTACAAGAAATGAGAGAGAACAGAATTAAATCATTTGAAAATTGACACTAGGGCATAAAAATGAGGGAAAGAAATGTAAAGATTTTGAAAGTAGGCAAGGTTCCTCTCGCTCCTGTAGAAATAATGTTTCTTTGACTTTTTTTTTGTTCGAACATAGTTTTGAACAATTATTTGTTCATTTGTAGATTTGGAAGTGTATTGTCTTTTTGTTTACGAAGAGAAGTGTGTGACGCTCTTGAGCAGACAACAAGAAAATGAACAGGTGTAGCACGATCTGCATGCAACTGAGATATAAGAAGCGATCAACAGAATAAAACAAAGAATAAAACTGCAAACCAAACATCAAATTAATGTTTACATGATCGAATGTTTGCGTAATAAAAAAAATAAACAATGCCTGGCTGTGAACAGTATAGTTATTGTATGTTTTTTTTTTAATTTAAAAAAAGGAAACATAAACATTACCTTTCTGTACTCAGCGAAAGTGGCTTTCATCTGTTCATTGTTCTTCTTCGTCATAAGCTCTTAAATGTTGTATCTTTTATATTCAGCTTCTTCTCTTGCCCTGGAATCATAAGAAGTGGATTCACAGACCAAAATCTCTCTCTCTCTCTCTCTCTCTCTCTCTCTCTCTCTCTCTCTCTCTCTCTCTCTCTCTCTCTCTCTCTCTCTCTCTCTCTCTCCCACCTTCTGTCCCTCTTTCTTTCTCCTGTCTGTCAGGAATAACACTAGCAGCCAGCCGGAAACGTGAGCGTTGTATTTGTATTGAAGACAGCGATGTGCTAAAACAATCCCCAAAATTACCTTGGACGGCAAGAAATGAGCTTAGGAATAATACAAACCAGTCTAGGAATACATTATGAGCGACATTATACCAAACGGCCTCAATCAGCATTCACAAGTGTGGGTGAACGTACTATAAAACAAAAACATACTGAATTAAATCAGCTCGAAAATTTTACGTTAATTTGCTATTCTGAGAATATTCATTCACTGATGGCAGTATTGCTGATGTCTGCAGCTAATGACCATTTCTTACATCACTGGTAGGATACAGAAAGTCGTGGACTCCATGGAATCGATGGCAGAATTCTCACCAGAGCTTTTGGCTCCATTTACATTTCGAACACATACATGTATAGCTTGTGCATTAGAAATATTACTTCCCAGCACACTTCAAACAGTCATGTGACAGTCATTTGAATCTGGAAATCTGGTTCCAAATAAACGAATTATAGACCAATATTTGTCTTGCCGGTACTATCCAAATCCTTAGAAAAGCACACCAATAAACACATTTACAGCTATTTTGATCCATATACCTTGCCAAATGAAAGTCATTCTGGTTCACAAAATGTCATCTATGTCATGCTGTCTAACAAACGTAGCAGATCACTGACATACAACAATTGATAAGATGGATGTCGTGGTGCAGAGCTTGTTGACTTTGCAAAGGTTTGTGATGCGTAGACCAAAAGTTATAAAGCACAAATATCATTGTAAAGCATAACAGAAAATGCACTCCAACTGATTTCGTCAGTCTGTATGATCATCAACAGTTTGTCTATCCTAAGTTTTTTCAACATAAAATAAAGCACTTCCGGGGCTAAAGCGTTCAGCCCTTTCCTTTTCTGTGTCTATATAAGGTCGCCTTCTTCGCATTGAAGAATCTCGCAAACGTTTTTGCGATGATACCAAGATAATACCAACTCTTCAACAAAGTTTCTGAGCAGGCCTACACCTTGTTACAAAGGACTACTGCCATCTTAAGTGAATGGTGTGACACTTCATCCCCTTAACACTGAAGTCATGTCTGTAAAAAACACGAACAAAACCAGAATTACTGCACCGTCAAACTTACAACTTACAAAATAAACACAACGCGTTTCGACCTACTTGCTCCAGACGATGAAAACGAAGGACGACCAAACGGTCATATTTTTTTTCAAACTGGGTACAAACTGTGGTCTTGGGTGAACGAGGGTCCCTAGTCTCGCAGTGAGATGGGATTCCTGCATGGTATGCTTTTGAAACCATCACATCAACATGTCACAGACGGCAGATTAAAAACAGCATCACTGTATTTTAATGACTGAAATGATAATTAGTAAAGTAGACAATCACGACGTTCTGTGCATGAAATGCATTATAACACCGATTCTTCATGGGCTGTTTCTATGAAAGCCTTATGCAAAACAGATTCCACACCTGTAGAACAAGTCTGCAGGATTAAGGATTTCTGGTACTTTGAAAATCATTTTTGTATGCGTACATACTTTCTTCAATCAATTAATGTTTAACTTTATTTGAAACAGCCAGTGCTAATTCCATGAACCATTTGATCAGTATCAAACAGTCAGTCCTTAAAGCGCTTCTCCTGAAATCTTCGAGTTTAATAGAATCGGATTATTCTTAAGTCGGGGTTAAAAAAGCGTAACTCGATCAAACCATGATTGTAAATTTTGCGTAAGCCTACCTATCCCATAAAGCAGCACGTGTCTCTGTACCTGACATGGCCGAGCAGGGGGCAGAGGCAGGGGAGACCACCGCATGAGAGGAGCTAACAGTTGAGCACTCTGTCCTGCCAGGCTGCTCTTTTCCTCTCCAATCCAAAATTAGTTGTCACTTCTGCCGTCTCTCGCTTGCAAATTTAAAGCGCGTGCGTACGATCGTGACTTTGTCTGTCTGCCTGTTTGTCTGTCTGTCGGTTTATCTACTGTCAGTCTGTCTGTTCCCGCCTTCCCCCCCCCCCCCTCTCTCTCTGTCTCTGTCTCCCGACCTGCCTACCCCTCTGTCTCTCTTGCTTGATCTATTCTGTGTCTTTTTTTCTTCGTCTCTCCTCTCGTCCTTTAAAAAAAAAAGATTGCTTGCCTTACCTCTAACATCACCGTAATATATCTTTACTTTATCAACCCCCACCTCTCGCAGTTACCTTAAAGAGGTTCTGAGCGTCCTCCTTGGCCTCTTTGTGTGTGATTCTGTCTTTCCCATTCTCTCTCCTCTACAGTGATTCTTCATCTCTGATACCTTAAAGAGTTTCTGAGCGTCCTCCTTGGCCTCTTTGTCGCTGACAGTGCTGCCCTGGTCTCTCTCCCTCCCTCCCTCCCCCTCTCTCTCTCTCTCTCTCTCTCTCTCTGAGATTCTGTCTCTCCCATTCTCTCTCTTCTACAGTGATTCTGTCCCTCTAATACCTTAAAGAGTTTCTGAGCGTCCTCCTTGGCCTCTTTGTCGCTGACAGTGCTGCTCTGGTCTCTGTCTCCTCGACTCAGAGCCAGCAGAAGGTCAGCGAACCCTCCGCTGGTGTCACCGTTGATGGCCGAGTCCACGTCTTCTCCGTAAGCTGGACACAGGAAGAACTCACGTCACTGGGGTCCAACTATTGCTGAGGGATCTAGTGCACTGACAAACTGTAAATGGTTGTGAGGATCCAGTGCACAGACAAACTGTAAATGGTCGTAAGGATCTAGTACACTGACAAACTGTAAATGGTTGTAAGAATAGGTCCTCTGAGGGATCTAGTTCACTGACAAACTGTAATGTTAGTGCACCGACAAAAAGTAAATGGTTGTAAGGGATCTAGTGCACTGACAAACTGTAAATGGTTGTAAGAATTGTTTCTCCTAGTGCACTGACAAACTGTAAATGGTTGTAAGAATTGTTTCCTCCTAGTGCACTGACAAACCTGTAAATGGTTATAAGAATTGTTTCCTGCTAGTGCACTGACAAACTGTAAATGGTTATAAGAACTGTTTCCTCCTAGTGCACCGACAAACTGTAAATGGTTGTAAGAATTGTTTCCTCCTAGTGCACTGACAAACTGTAAATGGTTGCAAGAATAGGTCCCTCCTAGTGCACTGACAAACTGTAAATGGTTGTAAGGGATCTAGTGCACTGACAAACTGTAAATGGTTGTAAGGGATCCAGTGCACTGACAAACTGTAAATGGTTGTAAGAATAGGGTCCTCCTAGAGCACTGAGAAACTGTAAATGGTTGTAAGAATAGGTCCCTCCTAGTGCACTGACAAACTGTAAATGGTTGTAAGAATAGGTCCTCTGAGGGATCAAGTGCACTGACAAACTGTAAATGGTTGTAAGAATAGGTCCCTCCCAAATCATAAAAAAGAACGCTTGAACTAGTAAAAGGTTTTGATCGATTTAATAAAATTTAAGTTTGCATTGATTTGATAAAGTGAGAGGAAAGTTTGTTTGACTTAATAAAATGAAATAAAAGGTTTCGGTTTTCTTAAAGTACGATAATCAACAACAGCGTGTATAGAAATCGTTCAAATGACAGCGGCTTTCCATAATGGGATAAATCAAATTATGGAGAAGGGATATTTTCCTATGTATAAGAATCTATTACAATGAACTGTACCTTAAAAATGTGTTTTATGAAAGGACTTTATGGGAAAACCGCGAATTATATAATGCATAATAATGTGTTACAAAGACTTACACATGAGCATGTTTGCAATACAGTGTAAACAGCAACTAGGGAAGGGACCTTGACTGAAGTATATATGTACTTGGCACGTGTGAACAGACTGACCATTAAAGTGTCAGCGATGATTAAAAAAAAAAAATCTGAAATTTAAACCAGTCAATACGTACATGTACCGCAGTGTGGAGCAGTTAAAAAAAATTCAGTCTATAGCTGCTTCTTGAAGGAGGTAAACTACATCACTGCATTCATGTAGCTGTAGTATAAAAGGAGGTAAAATAGATCACTGACTGCATTCATGTAGCTGTAGTGTGAAAGAGGTAAACTACATCACTACATTCATGTAGCTGTAGTATGAAGGAGGTAAACTACATCACTGCATTCATCATGTAGCTGTAGTATGAAGGAGGTAAACTACATCACTGCATTCATGTAGCTGTAGTATGAAGGAGGAGGTAAACTACATCACTGACATTCATGTAGCTGTAGTATGAAGGAGGTAAACTACATCACTACATTCATGTAGCTGTAGTAGTATGAAGGATTCATGTAGGTAAACTACATCACTGCATTCTAGCTGCATTCATGTAGCTACATTAGTAGCTGTAGTATGAAGGAGGTAAACTACATCATCATTCATGTAGCATCATGTAGCTGTAGTATGAAGGAGGTAAACTAACATTCATGTAGCTGTAGTATGAAGGAGGGTAAACTACATCACTGCATTCATGTAGCTGTAGTATAAAGGAGGTAAAATAGATCACTGACTGCATTCATGTAGCTGTAGTGTGAAGGAGGTAAACTACATCACTACATTCATGTAGCTGTAGTATGAAGGAGGTAAACTACATCCTTCCTTCATGTAGCTGTAGTATGAAGGAGGTAAACTACATCACTGACTGCATTCATGTAGCTACAGTGTGAAGGAGGTAAACTACATCACTGACTGCATTCATGTAGCTGTAGTATGAAGGAGGTAAACTACATCACTGACGGAATTCATGTAGCTGTAGTATGAAGGGGGTAAACTACATCAGTGACTACATTCATATAGCTGTAGTATGAAGGAGGTAAACTACATCACTGACTGCATTCATGTAGCTGTAGTATGGAGATAAACTAGATCACTGACTGCATTCATATAGCTGTAGTATGAAGGAGGTAAACTACATCACTGCATTCATGTAGCTGTAGTATGAAGGAGGTAAACTACATCACTGCATTCATGTAGCTGTAGTATGAAGGAGGTAAACTAGATCACTGACTGCATTTATGTAGCTGTAGTATGAAGGAGGTATGAAAGGAGGTAAACTACATGTACTGACTGCATTCGTGTAGCTGTAGTATGAAGGAGGGTAAACTACATCACTGCGTTCATGTAGCTGTAGTAGTATGAAGGAGGTAAAAACTACATCACTGACTGAATTCATGTAGCTGTAGTATGAAGGAGGCAAACTACATCACTGACTGCATTCATGTAGCTGTAGTATGAAGGAGGTAAACTACATCACTGCACTGAATTCATGTAGCTGTAGTATGAAGGAGGTAAACTACATCAATGAATTCATGTAGCTGTAGTATGAAAGAGGTAAACTTTATCACTGCATTCATGTAGCTGTAGTATGAAGGAGGTAAAACTTCATCACTGCATTCATGTAGCTGTAGTATGAAGGAGGTAAACGTTATCACTGCATTCATGTAGCTGTAGTATGAAGGAGGCAAACTGCATCACTGACTGCATTCATGTAGATGTAGTATGAAGGAGGTAAACTACATCACTGCATTCATGTAGATGTAGTATGAAAGGAGGTAAACTAGATCATACACAACACAGATATAGCTGCAGTTTGGGAGTGGTGATCAAAATCAGTTACTACAAACACGTAGCCAGGTTTTGTTTGTTTGTTTGTTGGGGTGGGGTGGGGATTCAGTCACAATACACATGCAACGAGTTTTCTTTTTTTTCATTCATTCATTCATTCATTCATTCATTCATATATATATATATATATATATATATATATATATATATATATATGTGTGTGTGTGTGTGTTGTTTGTTTGTGTGTGTGTGTGTGTGTGTGTGTGTGTGTGTGTGTTAAATCAGTCACTACACACATGTAGTTGTGGTGTGGACGAGGCACATATGAGTTAAACAAAGAAGACAGAAAAAGAGAGAACAAAGAAATATATATATATATATATATATATAGAGAGAGAGAGAGAGAGAGAGAGAGAGAGAGAGAGAGAGAGAGAGAGAGAGAGGGAGAGAGCAGCCACTCTTACCATTTTTGTATGCGTCTTTTACTGATGATAGTTCCTACAACAGAAAAAACAAAGATCATGTACCAAACAACAACAAAGATCATGTACACAACAGGAATAACAAAGATCATGTACCAAACAACAACAAAGGTTATATACGAAAAACAACAACAAAAATCATGTATCAAACAACTACAAAGATATTGTAATATACAATGACAAAAATAGTATACCAAATAAAGACAAAGATCATGTACCCAAACAATGACAAAGATCATGTACCAGAGAACGCCAAAGGTGAGGTACCAAACAACAACAAAGATCATGTACCAAAGAACGACAAAGATCATATACCAAACAACGACAAAGATCATGTACCAAACAACAACAAAGATCATGTACCAAAGAACGAGAAAAATCATGTACCAAACAACGACAAAGATCAGGCACCAAACAACAAAAAGATCATGTATCAAACAACGACAAAGATCATGTACCAAACAACAACAAAGATCATGTACCAAGAACGACAAACATCATGTACCAAACGACAACAAAGATCATGCACCAAACAACAACAAAGATCATGTACCAAACAACAAAAAGATCATGTATCAAACAACAACAAAGATCAAGTATCAAAAACAACAATGATCATGTATCAGTCAGTAGAAAGAAACCCGTGGAGAGCGTGGCAGCAGAGAGACCTCAGAAGAGAAGCCCCCTTCAAGCAAGTGTTTCGGCCCTTAACTCCTGACACTCTAGGGGGGTTGGGCCACAGAACTCGAGTGATATCAACCAGTTCAGACCAATATCACTTCTGAACGTTGAAGGGGAAAAGTTCTTCCCTGTCATGGCAACCACGCCAAGTGCCAAACAGAAACTAAACAGTTTGATTTATCAGTCCGAAAAAAAAATCTTTGGGTGTTTGACTGTTTCACCATGCCACCATGAACAAAGACACGGATGAGGTGCTGGTCGATCTGGCAAATGCATACAAATCAGAACAGTCCCACATTAGACGTTTTAAAGAAGTTCTCGAAATATATGGTGTCCCAAAGAACATGGACTCTGAAATCGGTTCTCTACAAAGCAATACACAAAAAGATCGTTATGGAAGTTGACCTAGCAACGAGCTGAACAGTTTCTTCTGTACTGATTATGCTGGGAGTGGATTTATCTTTAGAGTGGCGATAAACCTCACAGTTCAGCATATGTTGGGAATAAATGCCATCTGTCCTCACTGAACATTCTTTTTTAGGAAGATGCAACAGTTCTTTCCTGCAAGGAAGCACAGAAAGTACTGAAACAGACAGACGAGTTTTTGTCACCTCACCCAGTATGAATTTCACAGCGAAAGAAGAAAGAACGGACCTCCCTGGGAAACATTAGTACCCACAGTTAATGCTGATTCCAAAGTTCCTCTAGCTTTTTATGTATATGCAATGTCAATGTGAGCGCAGTGGAATCAATGAAGGCCATAATCAACAAGGCCACAAAAATGCCTTTCCAAACTACGGATCTCTCTGACGTTGCATTCTACTGCCGACTTAAAAGCTGAAGCTACCCCTGAAGACTCGATATAACAATGACACTTTCCTTCAGCACTTGCAAGATTGATCAAGGGGTTACAGTTCAAAATCAAATCATTCTCACCAGATAACAGATCAGGACCGACTGCTTTCCACGTCCATACACTGTGGCAGAGAAGTGTGATTCGAAACACAGCAACGCAGGTACAGTGTGACTCGATACACAGCAACGCAGGTACAGTCAGATTTAGAAACACAGCAACGCAGGTATAGTTTGATTAGAAAACTAAGCAACGCAGGTACAGTTTGATCAGCAACACAGCAACGCTGGTGCAGTTTGATGCAGCACAGCAACGCAGGTACAGTCAGATTAGAAACACAGCAACGCAGGTACAGTTTGATTAGAAACACAGCAACGCAGGTACAGTCAAATTAGAAACACAGCAAGGCGGGTACAGTCAGATTAGAAAAACACGGCAACGCAGGTACAGTCAGCGTAGAAACACAGCAAAGCAGGTACAGTCAGATTTTCAAAACGTCCCGATCTGTTTGAAGAGTGTTCTGTACGGGGGAGATAGCTGACGTGGTACACAGCACAGTCCGTGTGTATGTTCACACGCTGAATTCAAGACTGGTAGTGACATGTGACCGGTTTTACCACTTTGCACTCAAACCAGTGTCAGTAGAAACTACCACAGTAAGCATGTAACATCTTGAAATTTGCATCACGGTGCAGAAATACAGTAGTTTGTCTCATTAGAAATTATGAGACTTCAATACTAGTAATCAACAAAAAAATTACATTAATTGTGACCATGCTTGAGAATGCTTCTTGCCTGCAGCGTTAGCTCGAGCTCCTGCCTCCCCCCCCCCCCCCCCCCCCCCCTCCTCCCCATCCCATCACTTCCGCCACACTTTTACCCAGACAGACAGAGAGGGTGAACAGTTAGAGGTTGTGATTGAGGATCCTACGAAGACTACTAAGCCACACTGTACCTTTGGGTTTGCAGTGCAGAGAATGCCGATGAGCACGTCTTCATTGGTGCCCAGTCCTTTGACCGCCTTGTTCAGACAGAAGGCGTCGTATTCAACAGGAGGCATCAGCAGACCCAGGATCACCTCCTCAAAGTCTCCACTCAGCTCTGATTTGAGGTCGTCAGCCAGATCCTGGGCAGTTCAATGGTGTAACCATGTATTTGGTTGCCGAACTGAGACATTGTGAAACAAGTCATTGTCTGTAAGGTAGGAAGATAGTGCAAAAATGGATGTAGTACACAAACAGCGTACCAGTACACTGACTGTATGATAGAGAGATAAACAGTGTAAATATATATGCTCTGTTGTATAGCTATATTGTCTGTATAGTGTCTGTGGTAAGAAAAAAATACGCATTGTGACGGTGTATTATATAAATGTTATATTATCATACATGTCATTAGCATTATTATGTAGAGAAGTACACAGTGTACCAGCACTATACCTGTGACAGAATAATACACAAGTTAACAGTGTTTTGACAGTAGCACAGAAAAAAATAGTCTGTGTACCAGCGTTGTGCCGGTTGTACAGAGAAATTCACAGTGTATCAGCATTATGCCTAATATAGACAAATAAACAGTGTAACAGAGTAATGGTTGTGGTACACAGAAAACCACAGCGTAACATGCATAGGCCTGTAACATAGGGAACTAAACGGTCTGACAGAGTTATAGCTGCAGTACACAGAAAACCACAGCGTAACAGCATTAGTCCTGTAACCGAGAAATAAAACGTGTGACAGAGTAATGGGTGTAGTACAATGAAGACCACAGTGTAACAGTGTTACGCCTGAAAAGAAAACATAGAAATGCACAGTCACGAACGACTGTCTGTAGTGCAGACAGCTATGCAGAGGTACCGGATTTTATATCATTTGGTCTGCTGAATCAGGCATGAAATCCAAAAAATATATTAGTTTCGATAGGATATACAGTTTTAAGAAAGCACTCTCTCAATACCAGCAATCGTTCGTAACGGCTGGAATTTGATCAAAGCTTAAGCTTCAGCAAATATTTGCTATGCCTTTAAGCTTCAGCAAATTTATTGTGTCCTTAAGGATCAGCGAATTTACTTTGTCCTTAAGCTTCAGCGAATTTGCTTTGTCCTTAAGCTTCAACGAATTCACTTTGTCCTTAAGTTTCAGAGAATTTACTTTGTCCCTAAACGTCAGCGAATTACTTTGTCCTTAAACTTCAACGAATTTGCTGCAATTGTGTGAATAGTAACGTCATTTGTTCTTCTCGGTTTTTTTTTCTTTCTTTCTTTTTTGTTGTTTCGTATAATATAATAATAAATAATAATATATATAATAATAAATAATAATAATAATAATAATAATAATAATAATAATGTTGATTTATAGCGCGCTATTCTCTAAAAAAATAGGGCTCTAAGCGCTTTACATTACCAACAACAACAACAACAACGAC
>JADBJO010001282.1:79697-104697 GCA_016801955.1 Conus betulinus
TCTCTCTGTCAAGACTTTCCAGCTAACGAAGTAAGTTACAGGAACGAATTGGCATGAAAAATGCTGCACTTTTTGTGACTAACTTGATTCGTTGTTCCGTCTAATGAAGCACGTTACAGGGAATGAGTACGATATGGAAAATGTTCATATTTTCTAAGAATTCTTTGACGATCCCTCGGGTATCTTAGTGAAGCAAAGGGCCACAACTGTGGTTCTCCCTCGGGCAGCAGCTTTCATCTTTGTCTCCACAGATCCCCATGGCTGCCATGAACGGCACGCCCGTCTTCCACCAGGTGCAGTCCTGTGTGTGTCTTGTTCCATTGTTCTGGTCCTTGCTCAGCATGTGGCCCATCATGCCCCACTTCTCTCGGCTTGTTTCTGCTTTATTAGAGTGTGGCGTTGAGATTGTTCTCTGTCTATCTGAAGTTCAGAATGGATGGCAGGCGTTCTGGAGCTTGTAGCCTACGTTTCTCCCCCTGTGTGGAATCCACACACCGGAACTGACTCCTCATCTGGGTTAGAGAGCCTGGTCTTGATCTGTGTGCACAGCACTGTGGAGTTCCCAACAGCCCCTGAGGCATTGAAGGCATGCCTCGCTTTCCTGACCGCCTCCTGACAGCTTCACCTGTTCGGCATCCACAGCTGTCTATGATGCTACAGTTGTCATTTTCCTGTTTTTTTTTTTTTTTGATGAAATCCCCTCGGAGCTGAACTGGTTTGTGCTGTTTATTGCAGATCATCATCAGTTATGTCCTCCATGTCGATTTATTGGCTGATCTATTCCGCTTCTGCTGAGAATTCGGTTGAGTTTGTTCTCCAAATCTTGCTGTCTCTGAAAGAGGAGACTCATGTCGTCAGCAGAGTCAAGATCTTCTGGTCACTCTGTGAATGTATACTGCACAACCTATTCGACTACAAGTAGTGAAGTAAGAGGTGATAGCACGATGCCCAGTTGCACTCCAGTCTACCTTCAAAAGTTCTGCACGCTTCCATCGTGTGCATGGTCTAGCACCTGCTGGGTGATGGTGAAGAACTTGAGTGGGATGGCATGTTGATGGATTAGTTTCCAAACGACCTGGCCATCCACGACGTCATGGCTCTTCTCAACGTTATCAAATGGTGTTGTGTTCAGCTTTGCATCCGTTGCTTTCTTCAGTTGGCCCTCAATAACTCTGACCAGGTCCTTGTGTAAATGGAAAGCAGTCTAATTTCTCATCGGTTGTTGCATGAAGTCATGTCTTGTTCCTTTTTGCTGGAATGGAAACACACTAATGTTTCATCGGCTGTTGCATGAAGTCAAGCCTTTTTTTTAAACATCCCGTTATCCTTCTCTTCACCCTCACAGCGGCTCTTCCTGTTCCCAACTCTTGTTCAGTTATGACCGTATCATTCCAGCTGAGGTAGCATGTAAACAACAACAGGAATGAGATCCTCTTTAGTGGTGCTAAAAAATATATAAAGGTGGAAAGATGAAATATTCTTTCCCCATTATGCTGCTGACAGCATGCAGCCATAGAAGCAGAAACCAACAAGCAACAGCCAAACATCGTGTGAAAGACAGCTAGAGCATGCACACGTACACACATCAACCTGATGCGCGTGAGTCATGTGTCCTCACCTTGCCGTACTTGTCTTTGTATTTGTCCTTGAGGCTCTGTCTCTGGGCGTTGTTTGCCTTGATGATGATGTCCAGGATGGTGTCTTCGTCTGTTCCCATCCCTCGCATGGCCTGGTGCAGCTTCTTCACGTCCTCCTCATCGCTGGTGTCTGCCCCGACAACATAGACGGCAGTGGGTGAATGTTCTGATGGTAGGCTAGTCTATCAACAATGCATAGCTTGCTTCGCACATCTATCAAAATGGATAATAGTGTTGTATGCGATTTAGAAACATCAATGCAATGAGAGCTTGATGTATAAAAATATGAGATTATAACACCACAGGGAAAATGATTATTGCATTATCAGTTTATCAACACAGCAGGTAACCAATGACTGTGACATGGTCTATCAACACTACTACGGGTAACCAATGACTGTGACATGGTCTATCAAGACCACTATAGGGAACCAATGACTCTGACATGGTTATCAACACTACAGGTAACCAATGACTGCGACATGGTCTATCAACACTATTACAGGGAACCAATGACTGTGACATGGTCTATCAACACTATTACAGATTACCAACGACTGTGACATGGTCCATCAACACTACTACAGGGACCCAATGACTGTGACATGGTCTATCAACACTACTACAAGTAACCAATGACTGCGAAATAGTCTATCAACACTACTACAGGTAACCAATCACTGTGACATGGTCTATCAACACTACCATAGATAAACTATGACTGCGACATAGTCTACCACAACTACTACATATAAGCAATGACTGTGACATGGTCTAACAACACTACAGGTAACCAATGACTGTGACATGGTTTATCAACACTACTACAGGTAACCAATGACTGTGACATGGTCTATGAACACTGCTACAGGTAACCAATGACTGTGGCATGGTTTATGAACACTACTACTGATAACCAATGACTGTGACATGGTCTATCAACACTACTAAGGGAACCAATGACTGTGACATGGTCTATCAACACTACTACAGGGAACCAATGACTGTGACATGGTCTATCAGCACTACAAAAGGGAACCAATAACTGACATGGTCTATCAACACTACATGGAACCAATGACTGTGACATAGTCTATAAACACTACAGGTAACCAATGGCTGTGACATGATCTATCAACACTATTACAGGGAACCAAATGATTGTGACATGGTCTATCAACACTACTACAGGGAACCCATGACTGTGACATGGCCTATCAAGACTACTACAGATAACCAATGACTGTGACATGGTCTATCAACACTACAGGTAACCAATGACTGTGACATGGTCTATCAACACTACTACAGATTACCAATGACTGTGACATGGTCTTTCAACACTACTACAATAACCAATGACTGTGACATGATCTATCAACACTACAGATAACCAATGACTGAGACATGGTCTATCAACACTACTACAGACAAACAATGTCTGTGACATAGACTATAGACACTACAGGTAACCAATGACTGAGACATGGTCTATCATACAAGAGATAACCAATGCCTGAGACATGGTCTATATCAACACTACTACAGATAAACAATGACTGTGACATGGTCTATTAACTCTACTACAGATAAAAAAATGACTGTGACATGGTCTATTAACACTACTGCAGTAACCAATAACTGTGGCATGGTCTAACAACACTACAGGGAACCAATGGCTGTGACGTGGTCTCTCAACACGACAGGTAACCAACGACTGGCATGGTCTATTTAACACTACTACAGGTAACTAATGGCTGTGACATGGTCTATCAACACTACTACAGGTAACCTATGACTGCGACATGGTCTATCAACACTACAGGTAACCAATGACTGTGACATGGTCTACCAACAATACAGATACCCAATGACTGTGACATGGTATATCAACACTACAGGTAACCACTACAGGTGACACTACATGTGAATGATGTGTTGTGATATTGGTCTTTCAACATCACATGTGAATAATCTGTTGTGATATTGGTCTATCAACATTGCAGGGAATGATGATTGTTGTGATATTAGTCTTTCAATACAGCAGGGAAATTATGTGTAGTGATATTGGTCTATCAACACTACATGTGAATGATGTGTTGTAATATTGGTCTATCAAAAATGCAGGGAAATGATGTGTCGTGATATTGGTCTATCAACAGGGAAGTGATGTGTTGTGATATTGGTCTATATCAACAATGCAGGGAAATGATGTGTTGTGATATTGGTCTATCAACAGGGAAGTGATGTGTTGTGATATTTGGTCTATCAACAGGGAAATGATGTGTTGTGATATTGGTCTATCAACACAGCAGGGAAATGACGTGTTGTGATATTGGTCTATCAACAGGGAATGATATGTTGTGATATTAGTCTTTCAACACAGCAGGGAAATTATGTGTAGTGATATGGTCTATCAACACTGCATGTGAATGATGTGTTGTAATATTGGTCTATCAAAAATGCAGGGAAATGATGTGTCGTGATATTGGTCTATCAACAGGGAAATGATGTGTTGTGATATTGGTCTATCAACAATGCAGGGAAATGATGTGTTGTGATATTGGTCTATCAACAGGGAAGTGATGTGTTGTGATATTGGTCTATCAACAGGGAAATGATGTGTTGTGATATTGGTCTATCAACACAGCAGGGAAATGACGTGTTGTGATATTGGTCTATCAACAGGGAAATGATGTGTTGTGATATTGGTCTGTCAACACTGCAGGGAATGATGTGTTGTGATGTTGGTCTATCAACAGGGAAATGATGTGTTGTGATATTGGTCTGTCAACACTGCAGGGAAAATGATGTGTTGTGATATTGGTCTATCAACAGGGAAATGATGTGTTGTGATATTGGTCTGTCAACACTACAGGTGATGATGATGTGTTGTGATCTTGGTCTATCAACGCTGAAGGGAAATGATTTGTTGTGATATTGGTCTGTCAACACTACAGGTGCGTGCGTGTGTGCGTGCGCGCGAGCGCGCGCGTGTGTGTGTGCGTGCGTGCGTGCGTGCGTGCGCGCGTGCGTGCGTGCGTGCGTGTGTGTGTGTGTGCGCGTGCGTGCGTGAGTTGGCGTGTGTGTATGTGTGTGTGTGTGTGTGTGTGTGTGTGTGTGTGTGTGTGTGTGTGTGTGTGCGCGCGCGTGCGTGCGTACGTGTGTGTGTGTTTGCGTGTGCGTGCGTGTGTGCGTGCGTGCGTGCGTGCGTGCGTGCGTGCGTGTGTGTGTGTGCGCGCGCGCGCGCGTGCGCGCGTGTGTGTGTGTGTGTGTGTGTGTGTGTGCTTGGACTCTCCATTTTACACACACGCCAGTGCACACACGTCTGCGGTATATACTGGGTCCCTGTGAGATTCAGGCGTATTCATTTGTGTGTGTTGTTCGAAAGGCCCAGTATGAGTCTGCCCCAACTTCAAGGAGACTTCGCAGTGTTGGCCTTGAGATGATTTCAACGTTTGTTTGGTTGGAGATGTTTCTTGCGCTTCCTTTGAGTCTAATTTTTTAGACACTGCCTCTCTTGATGTTCAAATCTGAAAGATGGGTTATGGTATAGTTGTTTTACTTTTGTTTTGTTGGGCTGATAATTTAGATTTCTTATCACATCAGTTCGACTAAGCTGTAATCCAGTTCTCATCATTGCCTTGCCTGCCGGTGTGTCTGCTCTCTCATTTCTTTTACCCTTATTTCTCTGAGTCTCTCCACTGGAAGGCTGTGCATTACTTCATACCAAGCAGGGCTTCCCATTCCAATTTCCGCTTTGAAGTAGGTTCATGGAGTCAGCATTATCACGGCTTCCTGAGTTTTAAAACTGGTTAGTTGAGGAGAGCCAGTGGAGTGCTTGTGTCACTGCTTCTAACGCCTTTGCTTGACCTGAAGTTGTTAAATAGTATGCACCATTGTGTCCCTGGGTAGTTCGGTCATTTTGCTTCACTGTGTATCCCCTAGCCTGATATAACTTTTGGTGACGGAACCGTCAGTATGTATGTTCTTCTGTGCCAAGGTTTCTGCCAGCCTCTAGTTATTCTCATTTGGTAGAGGTGTCTGAAGGGATCTGTATTTCCCTTTCCTTCATTTCTTTGAGTTCTGTTAACTGGCACACATGCTGTATACTGCATTCTGCCTGTGCCATCCATGATTTTCCATGGATTGTCCTCGACAAGTGCCTTTTGTTTCCTTTGCTGTTGCATACAGTGAGTTTTGGAGATTTTCAAGTGCTCCCAAATATTGTTTCATCTGTTCTAGCTTGTGTCTTGCCGGCATTTAAGGAAAATCAAACAAGTATCACATAATTGGAAATGAAATTAGGCAGGAAACAGTAAACAATAAACACAGCAACCAAGTGGGGTAACTTTTGCTCCCATAAGAAAACCTAACACAGAGTAACTTTTATTCAAGACTGGCACAGCCTTTTAAACTTGAAATAAAGTCAGACAAATACAAAGACGAACAATCTAATATGGGGGGGGGGGGGGGGGGGGTGGGGGGGGGGGGGGGGGGGAACAAGCGCAGGCCAACAACTCAACTGTCTTCATAATAATGATTTGGCATAATTTTGGACTTATTATTGTAGTATGAATTAATTTCAGCACTGGGAAGATGAGTGTTGCCATATACAGCTGTCAAGAATGCAGTACAGTAAATACATTTGATGTGGTGTCTTTTAAGACAAAGATTTGCTTAGGTGAGTGTTTGTATGTACGCATGCGTGCATGTTTCATGGATTATGGTGCACACGTATGCATCATTGTGAATGCATATATGGATGGGGGGGGGGGGGGGGGGGGAGAGAGAGAGAGAGAGAGAGAGAGAGAGAGAGAGAGAGAGAGAGAGAGAGAGAGAGAGAGAGAGAGAGAGAGAGACAGACAGACAGACAGACAGACACACACACACACACACACACACACACACGCACACGCACGCACACGCGCGCGCGCGCGCACACACACACACACACACACACACACACACACACACACACACACACACACACACACACTCAGAGTCAGAGTCAGAGAGTGATGCTTCAAGACATCACGAAAGCAACTGTATACTCCTTACCTTTCTTATCGACTTTCTTTTCTGCCTCTTTTCGTTCCTGAAAATAAACATCAGGTGTTGTTGTTGTTGTTGTTTTTTTTCCATGGAAGAGTCTGTGTACTTTTCTTGTTCTCAGTTTCCTGAGAACACATTTTTTTTTGTCATGAAAGCACGTGCATGTATATTCATTCTCTTCTGTTACCTGAATATGAAAGTCGTTTTCAGTCATGAAAGGATGTGGCATATTTCATCATAACAGACCACTATTTTGCCTTTAAAGGGTGTGTGTAGGTACCTTCTTGCCTATTTCTTAAAAAGATAGTCTTGTACAATAAGTTGGTTTGTGCCATTTCTATGACTGGAGCATTTCAGAATGAACACAACTTTCTTTAAGTGAATAAGCAGTCTACAGAATTATTCCATCAAATTCCTTCAAGTCAATAACAGCAGAGATTGAGTCCATGAACGTGCTTCCAGTCAGCAGACAGCAAACAGAATAATTCAACTTTTTAAAGTGAATAAACAATCTAGAAAACATCACGTCAACTTCCTTCAAGTCAATAAGCATCTCTACAGAGTGAATCCACCCACTTCCCTCAAATAAAGTAAACAGTTTACAGAAGGATTCAATTTTTTTTTTGCAAGTGAAGAAACAGTTTACAGAAAGATGAGCTAAATGTTAATTTAATTTGGTCGATTTTTTTTTCTTCTCCAAGTTTCTCTAGTCACTCTGTTCTTTGAAACTTTTCAGTAGAGCCAACCCTTGCTCCTCATTCGTCTTCACCTAACACTGGGAAAATGGGATGAGAAATATCCAGCGCAACATAGCATAGGAAATATCTAGCACATTGCTGGGGAATATAGGATAGGAAACATCTAGAACATTGTTGGGGAACATAGGATAGGAAACATCTAGTACATTGTTTGGGGAACATAGGATAGGATACATCTAGTACATTTTTGGGGAAAAGGATAGGAAACATCTATAACATTGTTAGAAAACATGGGATAGGAAACATTTTGTACATTGTTGGGAACATATGATTGGAAACCTCTAATACATTGTTTGGGAACATAGGATGGGAAACGTATAGAACATTGTTGGAGAACATGGGATAGGAAACATTTTGTACATTGTTGGGAACATAGGATAGGAAACATGTAGTGCACTGTTGGGGAACATAGGATGGGAAACGTCTAGTACATTGTTGGAGAAACAAAGGATAGGAAACATTTTGTACATTGTGGGGGAACATAGGATAGGATACCTCTAATCATTGTTGGCGAACATAGGATAGGAAACATGTAGTGCACTATTGGGGAACATAGAATAGGGAACATTTAGTACATTGTTGGGGAACATAGGCTAGGAAAAATCTAGTACTAGTACATTGTACATTGGGAAACAAAGGATAAGAAAAGTCTTGTAATTGTTGGGGAACATACGATAGGAAACATGCGCTGCACTGTTGGGGAACATAGGATAGGAAACATTTTGTACATTGTTTGGGAACAAAGGATAGGAAATATGTGCTGCACTTTTGGGGAACATAGGATAGGAAACCTGTAGTGCACTGTTGGGGAAATAGGATAAGAAACATGTGCTGCACTGTTGGGGAACATAGGATAGGAAACATCTTGTACATTGTGGGGAACATAGCAAACATGTAGTGCACTGTTGGGGAACATAGGATAGGAAACATCTAGTACATTGTTGGGGAAACAAAGGATAGGAAAAACATTTGTACAAACATAGGATAGGATACCTGTAACATTGTTGGGGAACATAGGATAGGAAACATGTAGTGCACTATTGGGGAACAGGATAGGGAACATGGGGGAACGCTAGGAAACTAGTTGTTGGGAAACAAAGGATAAGAAAAGTCTTGTACATTGTTGGGGAACATACGATAGGAAACATGCGCTGCACTGTTGGGGAACATAGGATAGGAAACATTTTGTACATTGTTTGGGAACAAAGGATAGGAAATATGTGCTGCACTTTTGGGGAACATAGGATAGGAAACCTGTAGTGCACTGTTGGGGAACATAGGATAAGAAACATGTGCTGCACTGTTGGGGAACATAGGATAGGAACATCTTGTACATTGTTGGGGAACAAAGGATAGCAAACATGTAGTGCACTGTTGGGGAACATAGGATAGGAAACCTGTAGTGCACTGTTGGGGAACATAGGATAGGAAACATCTTGTACATTGTTGGGGAACAAAGGATAGCAAACATGTAGTGCACTGTTGGGGAACATAGGATAGGAAACATGTGCTTCACTGTCGGAGAAACGTAGGATGGAAACGGTACGATGTTGGGTAATACAGCATAGGAAACACTCAGTATGCTGTTGGGAAACACAGCATAGAAAACACTCAGTATGCTGTTAGAAAACACAGCATAGCAAACACTCAGTATGCTGTTGGGAAACACAGCATAGGAAACACTCAGTATGCTGTTGGGAAACACAGCACAGCAAACATCAGTATGATGTTGGAAAACACAGCATAGGAAACATTCAGTATGCTGTTGGGAAACAGAGCATAGCGAACACTCAGTATGCTGTGGAAAAACACGGCATAGGAAACACTCAGTATGCTGTTGGAAAACACGGCATAGGAGGCACCTAGCGAACTGTTTGGGGACTGTAATGTAAGAAACATTCAGGATACTGTTGGGGATTGTAATGTAAGAAACATCCAGAATACTGTTGGGGATTGTAATATAAGAAACATTCAGGACACTGTTGAGGATTGTAATGTAAGAAAACATTCAGGATACTGTTGAGGACTGTAATGTAAGAAGCATTCAGGATACTGTTGGTGATTGTAATGTAAGAAACATTCAGGATACTGTTGAGGATGTAATGTTAGATACATTCAGAATACTGTTGGGGATTGTAATGTTGTCAGAATACTGTTGGGGATTGTAATGTAAGAAACATCGATGATACTGTTGGGGACGTAGAAAATATCTAGCATACTGTTGACAAACCGTGCATAGAAAAGATCTTGTGCACTGACACACCCACCTTTTGATTCTGAGTGGTTGTTTTGGAACTTCTGTCGTCCTTCTTCCGTCCGCCATTGTGTTGGTCTTTGTTGCTGTCAGCCTTAGGGGAGGAGCTTTGCTTTCTGTTGGCAGTTCCGTTGGAGTCAGCGTTGGTCTCTTTCCTGTGGGCTGTTTCACCGTCCTTCTTTGCCTTTGTCTTAGCAGGCTGCTGACGTTTAGAGCTATCGTCGTTCCCCTCACTTTTAACGGCTTTGGATTGGGAGGTTCTTTTTCATTAGAATTACCTCCTCTTGGCTGGTTGGACTTGTGACCGGTGTTGGCATGGCCACCTTTACTGGCCTTGTTGTCTGAAGGCTTGTCTTCGTTACGTCTCTGTTTGTTATCGGATTTGTGTTTCGCTGTCTTGGGGTCCTCATTTTCTGTTTGTCTTCTTCCTTTTCCTCTTCCTCCGTATCAGATGAAATCCTTGTCCAAGCAGCAATGTGAAGGAAAAGTGTCACAGGGTTAGAAATTGGGACTAGATTTTCATGGTGAGGGTAACTGGTTAAATGGCCTTCCAGATTGATGAGAGAAAAAAAAAAGAGGATATAAGCATCTAAACTTATGCTATCTGTCTCTCTCTTTCTGTTTTAAGCTTGTTTACTGCCCAAATGATTATCGTTTATCTGGGATTTAACAGCTGAAACGCTTTAAGGCAACTTTTACATGTTTGACGAGAAGTCTTGTTTGTTATCATGTTCCATTCTGACAATTGTGTGAGAACTTTATTTTTACAGATGACAGTACTGATACGAGTTGGCTTGGCTATAACCACATGAGTTAAATCGAATTCCCTGTTTGTCCGTCTGCTGCTTTATGTCTATCAGTACGTCTTCTTGTGAATTTTTTTAATCTGTCAGATTGTCTGCGCGCTACAATGTCTGTCGGTCTGTCTGTCTCATTGTATGCATGTTTACATTGTCTGTCTGTCTGTTTCATTGTATGCATGTTTATATTGTCAGTCTTCATGTATGTATGCACGTTAAATATTGTCTGTCTGTCTGTCTGTCTGTCTTATTGTATGCATGTTTACATAGTCTGTCTGCCTGTCTCATTTTATGCATGTTTATATTGTCAGTCTGTCTCATTGTATGCACGTTAAATATTGTCTGTCTGTCTGTCTTATTGTATGCATGTTTACATTGTCTGTCTGCCTGCCTCATTTTATGCATGTTTATATTGTCTGTCTGCCTCATTGTATACATGTTTAAATTGTATGTCTGTCTGTCTCATTATATGCATGTTTACATTCTGTCTGGCATGAAGGGAAAATTGTACAGTCTGTCGTGTTCGCTGTGACTTGGCATGTCAGGACAGTCATCCCAGCACAAAATGAACAGTTCAATCAGAAATTGTAAGTCAACAGTGATGGGGTGTAGCCTTTAAAGTCTGCTGGAAATCGGCTGATCCACACGTGGTCTGTACAATCTGTATCAATTCTGTCCTGTGCAATCGCCGATAATTCTATCAGCATCTGCATTCTTTTCATGTTCTGCATGTACGCGTACTGATATATGTTCCGACAGCTCCACATGCATCTTTATTGGATCTATCTCTTCACTTTGTACATGCTGGTGCATTGGTTTCATCTTACATTACTTAGTATTAATGTTCTTTTATCTCATCTGTAAATGTTCTATATTTGCATCTCTTGGTTTCAATTGTGGCTTCTCTATATTCATATCTTTTGACTTCATCTGCTACTTCTCTATATTCATTTTTTTTTTTACTTTATCTGTCACTATTCTCTTTTCATATCTTTTGGTTTCATTTGTCATTTCTCTATATTCGCATCTTTTGGTTTCATTTTTCACCTCTCTATAACCATGTCTGTAGGTTTCTTCATCTGTTGCATCTCTATTTTTTAGTATTGTTTGGCGTCATTTGTTACGTCTCCATACGTATGTTTGTTGGTTGTTTCTGTCGCTTCTCTAATAATTCATATACCTTTTGATTTCATCTGTCACTTCTCTATATTCGCATCTTCTGGTTTTATTTTTCACTTCTCAGGTTCACAGCTATTGTTTTCACATATCAGTTCTCTACAATTAGATCCTTTGGATTCTGGTTTCATCTGCAGCTTCCCTTTACTCACATCTTTCGTTCTATCTGAATTTTGTGTAAATGAACTGGCCCGCTAATATTTGCCTCGTGGAGTTGCTTGTGTATATCAATTTTTTTTTACGAAAGTGTATTGGTTGTACCTGTCATATTTTTGCCTAAAGGTCGTTGCTTTTACGTCACAGCTTTGTCTGAACCGCAATTGTTATCTTGATCATAGTTCTATTTAAAGAAAACTGTTGTACCTATTGCACTTGTGAACAGTTGTTCTGTCCTTAACAGTTCTGCGTAAAGAACAGTTGTTGTATCCATGACAGTTCTGCATAAAGAACTGTTGTTGCACCTACAACACTTCTGCCTAAATTACAGTTGTTGTACCTATGACAGTTCTGCCCAAGGTAGCCTACAGTTGTTGTACCTATGACATAATAATAAAGTTTATAAAACCTTTTGGTGGTAGTTGAACCCTTTGGAAAATAGGATACTGACGTTTCAAGCCATAGGCCCGTTGTCAAAGTGAAGAGAAGAGGACAGTGTAGACAGGAAAGCCCATGTGAAAATTGGGTGAGAACATCTAATCATTAAGTTGGAGAAAAAAAAAAAAAAAAAAAAAAAAAAAGAAAACAACCTCACTGACCACTGTTCAGGTGTATTGAGCACACACACACACACACACACACACACACACACACACACACACACACACACAGTTTCACACAAAAACACCAACACACACATGCGCGCACACCCCGCCCCCCCCCCCCCCCCCCCCCCCCCCCCCCCCACACACACACACACACCCCACACACCCACGACACCCTCACCCCACGCCACCACACACACACACACACACACACACCTGGCTGGGGCCCCCCCCCCCCCCCCCCCCACACACACAAAAGGGGGGGGGGGGGGGGGGGGGCGAGGAGGGGGAATAAAATGGAAATATTCACTATTTAGCCTACTGAAAGAACAAGGAACAGGGGCTAAAGAGGGACAGGACAGAGAGATTAAGGCAGAAGGGCCCTGGCTCAGCTAGACGTCAGTGACTCTGATGTTCATCCCAGCTGGCTGTGTGGTGCCCAAGCGGCTGATGACAAGGCTCTCCATGTACTTTCTGTACACACGGTCTCTGGGGTTCTGCCACACTGCTAATATCTTTGCATGACTGAAGCTGTGATATACGGGCCAACAAAATGTTGGCCGACTGGGTTGTTGTGGCCCAGCTTCATCGACCTCAGGTGCTCTGAAAAGCGGTCGGCCAATGAGCGGTAGGTCTCCCAACATACAGCTTGGAGCAGAGGGTGCAGATCACGACGTACACTAAGTCCCTAGACTGGCAGTTGAAACTGGACCTCACCGTGAATGTGCCAGTGGGTCCCACGACTGTAGTTGAAGTGTCTATGAATGGGCACGTTTTGCATTTTTGTCCCCACAAGGTCTGCACCCTGGTGAGGTTGACTGAGTGGCCTGTGTCTAAGCTTGGACCTAACAAGCATGTCACGCAGGTTCTTGTTCCTCTGAAAAGCAATCAGCGGTGGCTTGGAGAAGATTTGTTTGAGGTCCGGATCTTGCTGGAGGAGACTAAAGTTTTCACACAGGATTCTGCAGACTGGTAGGTTGTGAAGATGGTATGGGATGACTATGACAGCACGATCTTCATCCTCTGGGAGCTGTACATGAACTGTGGTGTGTGTGTGTGTGTGTGTTTGTGCTCAATACACCTGAACAGTGGTCAGTGAGGGTTTTTTTTTTTTTTTTTTTTTTTTTTTTCCTCCAACTTAATGATTAGATGCTCTCACCCAATTTTCACATGGGCTTTCCTGTGTCTACACTGTCCTCTTCTCTTCACTTTGACAACGGGCCTATGGCTTGAAACGTCAGTATCCTATTTCCAAAGGGTTCAACTACCACCAAAAGGTTTTTATAAACTTTATTATTATTTCATTTTCACCACGAACCCTGCAGTCACTTTTGTATCTTCCATTGTTGGTTTGTACCTATGACAGTTCTGCCTAAAGTACAATTGTTGTAACTGTATCAGTTCTGCCTAAAGTACGGTTGTTGTACCAATGACAGTTCTGCCAAAAGTACAGTTGTAGTACCTATGACAGTTCTGCCTAAAGTACAGTTGTTGTTGTACCTGTATCAGTTCTGCCTAAAGTACGGTTGTTGTACATATAACAGTATAGTGAGGTCGTTCGGTACTGCCACACCAGGAATCTACTGTATTGAGCATAAATGACAGGGTACGTAGCTTCTATGACAGGGTTATACTGTATTAAGCGTATATGACAGGGTTGTACTGTACATATCCTCTATGACAAGGTTGTAGTGTACAGAGCCTATATGATGTGATTGTACTGTATTGAGCCTTTATGACAGGATTGTGCCTTATCAAGCATTATAAGACAGGGTTGTACAGTACTGAGTGTGTATGACAGGGCTGTGAAGTACAGAACCTGTATAAGAGATTGTACTCTTTTGAGCCTGAATGACGGAGCTGTACATGTACGGAGTCTATAAGCTATAAGACAGGGTTGTGTTCTGGGGAGCCAATATGACGGGGTTGTACTGTACGGAGCCAGCATAACAGGGTTTGTACTGTACTGAGTCAGTATGACAGGGTTGTACTGAACTGAGTCTGTATGACAGGGTTGAACTGTATTTAGCCTATATTACAATATTGTATTGTAATTAACCTGTATGACAGGATTGCACTGTATTTAGCCTACATGACAAGATTGTATTGTAATGAACCTATATGACAGAGTTGTACTGTATTTAGCCTATATGACAAGATTGTATTGTAATGAACCTATATGACAGAGTTGTACTGTATTTAGCCTATATGACAATATTGCAATATAATGAACCAATATGACAGGATTGCACCGTGTTGAGCCTATATGACAGGGCTGTACTACGCAGAGCCTATAATTATGACAAAGTTGTACTATGTTGAGCCTATTTGAAACGGTCGTAGGTATGTATGAAGCCTACACGACAAGGCCGCAGTCCACAGAGTCTGTGTGACTGGGTTGCACTGTACTGAGCCCATATAACGAATTTGTACTATACTGAGTCTATATGACAGGGTTGTATTGTACTGGGCCTATATGACAAGGTTGTCCTGCATTTAGCCTATATGACAGGATTGTATTGTATTGAGCTAATAGGAAAGGGTTGTACTGTATTGAGCCTTTCTGACAGGATTGTATTGTAATGAGCCTATTACGGGGTTGTAATGTGCAGAGCCTATACGGCAAAGTGGTACTATGCAGAACCTGTATGAAACGGTCGTATGGTTTTCAGCCATGTAACAATATGACGGATATAAAGTATTGAATCGAAATGACGGATTATAAAGTATTGAATCGATATGACGGATATAAAGTATTGAATCGATATGACGGATTATAAAGTATAATCGATACGACGGATTATAAAGTATTGAATCCATATGACGGATTATAAAGTATTGAATCCATATGACGAATTATAATGTATTGAATCCATATGACGGGGCTGTAAGGAGCTGAATCCATATGACGGATTATAAAGTATTGAATCGACATGACGGGCCTGTAAGGAACTGAATCCATATGACGGATTATAGGTATTGAATCGATATGATGGGGCTGTCAGGAACTGAACCCATATGACAGATTATAAAGTATTGAATCCATGACGATGACGGAGCTGTAAGAAATTGAATCCATTGAATCATATGACGGGCTGTAAGAAATTGAATCCATGTGAACTGAATCCCTATGACGGGGTTGTCAGGAAATTGAATCCATATGACGGGGTTGTCAGGAACTAAATCCATATGACGGGGTTGTAAAAATCTGAATCCATATGACGGGGTTGTCAGGAATTGAATCCAAATGACAGTGTTGTAAGAAACTGAATCCATATGACGGAGTTGTCAGGAACTGAATCCATATGACAGGGTTGTAAGGAATTGAATCCATATGACGGGGTTGTCAGGAATTGAATCAATATGACGGGGTTGTCAGGAATTGAATCAATATGACGGGATTGTAAGGAACTGAATCCATATGACGGGGTTGTCAGGAATTGAATACATATGACAGGGTTGTCAGGAATTGAATCCATATGATTGGGTTGTAAGGAACTGAATTCCTATGATGGGGTTGTCAGGAATTGAATCCATATGACGGGGTTGTCAGGAATTGAATCCATATGACGGGTTTATAAAGCACGAATTCCATTATGACGGGTTGTAAAGAATTGAATCCATATGACACGGTTGTAAAGTATCCAGTCTATATGAAGGAATTGTAAAATGTTATACATATATGACGGATTTATACTGTATTTAATCTATGTGACAGTGTTAAACTCTATGTAACCAATATCACGGGGCTAAACAATATTGAGCCTATATGACAGGGCCGCATTGTACAGACCCAATATAATAATAATAATATAATAATAATAATAATAATAATAATAATAATAATAATAATAACAATAATGTTAATTTATATAGCGCCTACTCTAAAAATTAGGGCTCTAAGCGCTTTACATAACCAACAACATAGACGCACATACTGACTGACTGACTGAAACCAATTTATTGTCAGATTAACTCAAGGTTGTACTGACAAACGCACATTCACACGCGCACGCGCGCGCGCGTACCCACACAGGAGCTCGTGCACACCGTGCTCACGCATTACCACACACCAACGCTCACAGACACCCGCATGCACTCACATCAACACAGCCTACACGTACAAGCGACACAACCACCAGGCACTCACGCGTGCACACAAAAACCCATTCAGACACTCGGAAGGTAGGTTGTGAAGTTGTTTGGGGGGGGGGGGGGGGGGGGGGGGGGGTAGGGTAGGTTATACTGACTGAGAAAATTTGTTTTAACGGCAAATTTGAAAGAAGAAGGTGAAGGTAGGTGTCTGACACTGATGGGAAGTGTATTTTGAGACAGTTGGTCCTTGGAAGGAGAGAGAACGTTGACCAAAACATTTTGTTCTGACAGAAGGAATGCGCAAGAGGCGGTTGTCGTAGTAGAGGAACGAAGTTGATGGGATGGGGTGTAGATGTGGAGGGTGTCTGAAAGATATTTTGGTCCAGTACCAGAAACAGAAGAGAAACAGATAGAAGCCAGCTTGTAGTCAATTCGACTCTCGATTGGAAGCCAGTGGAGGGACTGCAACTGAGGAGTGACATATTGACGTTTAGATGCTTTGCAAACAAGCCTGGCAGCACTATTATTCTGCACCTTCTACAGTTTATTGAGTTGGTAACTTGGTGAGCCAGCCAAGGGACTGTTGCAGTAGTCCAGCCCTTGAGAGAACTTGGGAACAAACCAGAGGTTTTGTGGCTTCAGTGGAAAGGAAGTGTCTGATTGAACTGATCTTACGTAATTCCAGATATGTTGCATTAGACACGTGGTGCTTGAAAGAAAGGGTGGAATCAAAAGCCACACCGAGAGCCTGGGATGAGAGTTGAATATCAGAACTTCCGATACTGATGGAAGAAGGAACGGAGGGATTATCTTGGAGTTTCGGAGGAACAAGAAGAAGAACTTCAGTTTTTTGTCGTCATTCAGCCGCAACTTATTCAAGGTCATCCAGTTCTTTAAATCTTGTGAACAGCTTTGAACATCACTGACAACATCCTTGAGTTCAGATACAGTACTTGACTTGTGCATCTGAGTGTCATTAGCAAAGCTCTCATGCAGCAATGAGTGCTGATCGATAATGTCTGACACAGATCTGGCATACAGAGCAAACAGAACTGGCCCAAGCACGGATCCTTGGGGTACCCCACAGGTTAGAGGTGTAGGAGATGAAGACAGACCATTGACAACAATTGTCTGGGAACGATCACTGAGATAGGACCTCACGCACGCAAAAACGGTGCCCTAAATGCTAAATGAAGTTTGGAGTCTAAAAAGGAGAATATCATGATCAATGGTGTCAAATGCCACTGAAAGGTCTAAGAGAGAGAGAAGAGAGACTTTGTCATCATCAAGGGCAAGAAGGAGATCGTTACAACTTTCAGGAGAGCGGTCACTGTGCTATGGCCAGCCTTATAAGCAGATTGGTGGCATATGACAGGCTGCACTGTGTTGAGCCTATATGACAAGGCTGCACTGTAAAAAGCCCTTATGACAGGTTGTATGGTGTTAAACCTCTAAGACAGGGCTCCACTGTGCATAGCCTTTATGACAAGGTTGCACTCTACAGAGCCAATATGACAGGGTTATACTGTGTAGAGCCTGTATGACAGGGTTATACTGTACAGAGTCTGTATCACATGGTTATGCAGTATTGAGCAGGGTTGTATGGTATTGAAACTATATGGCAGCATTCTACTGTGTTACACGATATATGATACACGATACACGATATTTTATTTGTTCTCATAGAATGTAAGGAAAATTTGTTTGTGGTGCCATCATCACAATTCACATAAAACAACAAATTATAAACATATATATCAGTACAAATATTCCACTCTTTCCACTGTGCTCGGTCATTCCTTGTCAATTAAATTTATCCATCTTGTATCAGTCTGTACTTATAGGTAGGAACAAATCTCTCGCACCACGAGTCATATGCTTACAGGGTGAGAGAGAGAGAGAGAGAGAGAGAGAGAGAGAGAGAGAGAGAGAGAGAGAGAGAGAGAGAGAGAGAGAGAGAGAGACACTTCTGCATATGACGGAAGGAGCGAGAGATGAGGGAACGAAGAGTAGACATATGGGGAGGACAGAACAGGAGGCAGGAGGAGCGACAGAAGGAGAGAAAGGTCAGAGGGAGGGCGAGTAAATGGCGTGGAAGAGGGGGGAGAGGAGGAGGAGGAGGAGGAGGAGGAGGAGGGGAGGAGAGAGAGAGAGAGAGAGAGAGAGAGAGAGAGAGAGAGAGAGAGAGAGAGAGAGAGAGAGAGAGAGAGAGAGAGAGAAGGAGAGTGGAGGGAATAGAGAAAGGGTGAGAGAACAGGGAAATCGTTCTCTTCCCCACAGGCAGCACACCTACACACGACTACCAACTTTATTACTACTTTGTAATACCACAACACTCATTGACTATAGTAAGACACACCTACACACGACTACCAACTTTATTACTACTTTGTAATACCACAACACTCATTGACTATAGTAAGACACACCTACACACGACTACCAACTTTATTACTACTACTTTGTAATATACCACAACACTCATTGACTATAGTACGACACATCTACACACGACTAACTTTATTACTACTTTCTAATACCACAGTACTCATTGACTGTAGTAAGACACATCTACACACGACTAGCAACTTTATTACTACTTTCTTATACCATAACACTCATTGACTATAGTAAGCCACAGCAAATCTGGTAGACTGATCACAATGCCACACACGACTACTAATTTTATTACTATTTTCTAATACCACAGCACTCATTGACTATAGTAAGGCACAGCAAATCTGACAGATTGATCATAGTACCACATGACACAACACAAAGTAAACTTACTTACCCTAAACTTTCCCCAGACCCGTGAAGATGGCCCACGAGATGGGACGTTCTGGGAGATGTCCGAGAAAATACACAAGTCAGTCTACCCCTATATAACTCCTTTCTTCCTTTTAGGAGTCCACAGAAATCAAATACGATAAAGAATCAAGATTAGTAAAGAGTGTTAGAGCTTAGTAAGGAAACATGTCTTGAAAATTAGTGAGCAGAGAAAAGAATGAAGAATAGTAAAGAGGAGACAAGCTTCAATGTGTAGTTAGAGCATAGTAGGTTGGCGAAGTGACCACAGAGAGGAGAAGCAGAACACTCCTATTTGATTTCTGTGGACTCCTAAAAGGAAAAGGAGTTATAATAGGGGTAGACTGACTTTTGTATTTTCCCGGACATCTCCCAGAACCTCCCGTTCCTTGGCCCATCTTCTTGTGACGCAGGCAAAGATGGTTAGGGTAAGTCACTCGTTAATTTTACTATTTTTGGTATTGTAACTGCTGTGATAAATTTTGTGTGAGTGGCATTGTCATTCTCATTTTGAACGTGGCCTCATTATTAGTGTGTTGTAATTTAAGAAAGTAATAATAAAGCATTGTAACCGTGCATATGTACTGCCTGTGGGTGAGAGAACGATTCCTCTGTCCTTTCACTCCTCTATTCCTCCTCCTCCTCCTCTCTCTCTCTCTCTCTCTCTCTCTCTCTCTCTCTCTCTCTCTCTCTCTCTCTCTCTCTGCTTTCCCCCCTTTCTTTCTCACCATCCTCTCGCTCTCTTCCTATCTCTTCCTCTCCGTCTTTCAGCTCTCTCCTTCATTCTTTCTTTCCGTACCCTCTAAACATATGGCTCATAGAACAGGCTGCCTATCAACATTCCCCAGCCCCGGCCGGTTATAGCATGTATAGCTGTTCAGTCCATCCTAAACATAATAAACTGCAAAACCACTAAAACATCAGAAGACATTTGGCACCACAGGTCGCGCTCGAGTTTTGTCCCTTTCAGCCGGTGACCTGTTCTCAGCCGTGAACTGTTCTCAGCTGGTGAATCGTATTTCTTATCTATCAAGTCTTGGCATAGGATGATAGTAACAGCTGGTGAATCGTATTTCCTTTCTATGAAGTCTTGGCATAGGATGATAGTAACAGCTGGTGAATCGTATTTCCTTTCTATGAAGTCTTGGCATAGGATGATAGTAACAGCTGGTGAATCGTATTTCCTTTCTATGAAGTCTTGGCATAGGATAATAGTAACAGCTGGTGAATCGTATTTCCTATCTATCAAGTCTTGGCATAGGATAATAGTAACAGCTGGTGAATCGTATTTCCTATCTATCAAGTCATGGCATAGGATGATAGTAACAGCTGGTGAATCGTATATCCTATCTATGAACTCTTGGAATCTATGTAACAGCTGGTGAATCGTATATCTATCTATGAACTCTTGGAATAAGATGATAGTAACAGCTGGTGAATCGTATTTCCTGTCTATCAAGTCTTGGCATAAGATGATAGTAACAGAGGATTATTTTTTTTATTACGATCTCCGTAAGTGTAGATGATTTCAGCCTGCTCTGACAACCAAGAAGAGTATGAACAACATGGAACAGTGGTAATACCGTCAAGATACCGGTTACAGTTTGATTGTAGACTGGAGAATCAAGGAGATGATCCACCATGTCGAGAAAAAATATGATAGAATTGTACTGTGCAGCGCCTATACGAGAGAATTGTACTGTAACGATTCTTCTGTATTGTGCCTGTATAACGGGGTTGCACTTTACAGAGCCTATATTGCAAGGTTGTGCTGTACTGAGCCTAAATGACAGGGATGTATTGTGTTGCTTCATGACAGGGTTGTACCGTATGGAGCCTATATTATGAGATTGCAATGTATTGAGACTACATGGCAGGGCTGTACTGTACAAAGCCTTATGACAGGGTTGTTCTCTACAGAGCCTAAATGACAAGGCTGTACTGTATGAAGCCTATTTGACAGGATGTGCTTTACGGAGTCTAAATGATTGGGCTGTACTGTACAGAGTCAAAATGACAGGGATGTACTGTGCAGAGTCAAAATGACAAGGTTGTGCTTTACAGACTCTAAATGATTGGGCTGTACTGTAGTCAAAATGACAGGGTTGTACTGTGCAGTCAAAATGACAGGGTTGTACTGTGCAGAGTCAAAATGACAGGGTTGTACTGTGCAGAGTCAATGCAACAGCGTTATCCTGCATTGAGAGTGTATGAAAGGGTATAAAGTATAGAGTATGCATTTTTTGTACATTTAGACTGTAAAAGCCCAAGAGTATAGAGTATGCATAATTTTTTTTTTGTTGTAAATCTTAGACTGTAAAAGCCCAAGAGATGAACCAGCAAAGTTGGACAGAGAACACAGCAATCCTCTGCAACGCTCAGCTGTTGCCTTCTTCCTTTCATTCTCACAGCCAGTTGTACTGTCCCACAGTGAGGATTATAAAGTTGCCTTTTGAACCCCTCACCTCCCTCTCCCCGTTCTATACAGAGGTGAACCACTATACAATAGTGATTGTAATGTCAACACACCACCTGCCCTCTCCCCGTTAAATACAGAGGTGTGCCATCATACAACAGTGATTGTACTGTCAACACACCACCTCCCTCTCCCCGTTCTATACATAAGTGTAACATCATACAACAGTGGTTGTATTGTCAAACACACCACCTCCCCTATCCCCGTTATATACAGAGGTGTGTACCACCATACAATAGTGATTGTACTGTCAACACACAACCTCCCTCTCCTCGTTACATACAGAGGTGAACCACCACCTCCCCTCTCCGCATTATATACAGAGGTGAACCATCAACAGTGGTGACTGTACTGTCAACCCAACACCTCCCACTTTTCGTTATATACTAAAAATTTAACCAAAACCTACGTACCCCCCGTTATATACTGAGATTAAACAACACCTCCCTACTCCCTGTATATATACTGAGATTAACCAACACCTCCCTACTCCATGTTATATACTGAGATTAACCAACACCTCCCTACTCCCCGTTATATACTGAGATTAACCACCTCCCTACCCCCCGTTATATACTAACCAACACCTCCCTACTCCCCTTTTTATACTGAGATTAACCAACACCTCCCTACTCCATGTTATATACTGAAATTAACCAACACCTCCCTACCCCCCGTTATATACGAGATTAACCAACACCTTCCTACTCCCCGTTATATACTGAGATTAACCAACACCTCCCTACTCCCCTTTTTTATACTGAGATTAACCAACACCTCCCTACTCCCCTTTTTATACTGAGATTAAACCAACACCTCCCTACTCCCCGTTACACACTGAGATTAACCAACACCTCCCTACTCTCCGTTATATACTGAGATTAACCAACACTTCCCACTCCCTGTTATATACTGAGATTAACCAACACCTTTTCCCCGTTATATACTGAAATTAACCAACACCTCCCTACTCCCCGTTATATACTGAGATTAACCAACACCTCCCTTTTCCCCGTTATATATACTGTGACTAACCAACATCTCCCTACTCCCTGTTATATATTGTGATTAACCAACACCTCCCTACTCCCTGTTATATACTGAGATTAACCAACACCTCCCTACTCCCCGTTTTATACAGATGTGAACCATCAACAATGGTGTCTGTTCTGGTAACCCCACACACCTTCTCTCCTTGTTATATACAGAAATGAACCATCAACAGTGGTGACTGTACTGGTGGGTTTTGGCAGAATCTGTACCCAAATTCCTGGTGGTTTATGTGTGTTTATTTGTAAATGAGGATGTCGAAGGAAAACACAGATCGCTTGTGCAAGCTATCGAAAACAAACAACAACAACAAACAAACAACAAAACAAACAAAAAACAAACAAACAAAGGATTTTAAAGTATTCTGCTTTTCTCCACCTTGTCATGAAAATCATGCAGCAAGCATGAACGGCGTGTATGAACAGATAATACAGGGTGATTGGTTTATCACCTGTATGAAGAAAATACAGGGTGACTGGTTTATCACCTGTATGAACAGATAATACAGGGTAACTGGTTTATCACCTGTATAAACAGATAATACAGGGTGACTGGTTCATCACCTGTATAAACAGATAATAGTGGTTACTGGTTTATCACCTGTATGAATATAATACAGTATGACTGGCTTATCACCTGTATGAAGATAATACAGCGTGACTGGTTTATCACCTGCATGAAGATAATACAATGTGACTGGTTTATCACCTGCATAAAAATAATACAGGGTAACTGGTTTTATCACCTGTATGAAAAGATAATACAGGGTCACTGGTTCATCACCTGTATGAATGAAGATACTACAGGGTGACTGGTTCACCACCTGTGCGAAGATAACACAGGGTGACTGGTTTATCACCTGCATGAAGATAATACGGGGTGACTGGTTCATCACCCGTATGAACAGAGATAATACAATGTCACTGGTTCATCACCTGTATGAAGATAATACAGGGTAACTGATTTATCACCTGTATGAAGATAATAGAGGGTGACTGGTTTATCACCTGCATGAAGATAATACAGGGTGACTGGTTTATCACCGGTATGAAGAGAATACAGGGTGAGTGGTTTATCACCTGTATGAAGATAATACAGGGTCACTGGTTCATCACCTGTGTGAAGATAATACGGGGTGACTGGTTTGTCACCTGCATGAAGATAATACAGGGTGACTAGTTTATCATCTGCGGGATGGGCATTATCTGTTCATCGTATTACAATATTACACAAATGATTTTTATGTTTTGGTTCTCTATCCAGGATCTGCATGTCTGACAACACACAGACATGCACACATACACACACAGACACACAGACACACAGACACACACACACACACACACACACACACACACACACACACACACACACACACGCACGCACGCACGCACGACCCCCACCCACACACACACCCCACACACACCCACACACACACACACACACACACAGATGGCTACAGCAATTAGGGTAGGTGGGAAAGGAGAAGAGAAACAAGATAATCATATCACGACAAGTCACAGTGTTAGCGAGTCACAACAGAAAATTGTGAACTTTGTGCACAAAGCGTGACCACATTATGTGAACTTTGTGCACAAAGCATAAACACATTCTATGAACTTGTGCACAAAGCATAAACACATTATATGAACTTCATGCACAAAGCAAAAACACATTCTATGAACTTTATGCACAGAGCATAAACACATTTCTTTGAACTTTGTGCAAAGAGCATAAAAACATTCTATGAACTTTGTGCGCAAAGCATAAACACATTCTGTGAAACTTTGTGCACAAAGCATAAATACATTCTATGAACTTTGTGCACAAAGCCTTGACAGATTCTGTCAGATTTACGCACAAAACCGAAAAATTCTGCTGACTTCGCGCAGAAAGCATGAAGAAAAAGTGACATATAGGCACAACACAGGATTAAAACTGTGAGGTATGTGCACATGATAACAATAAATTCAATAATCTTTAAACAAAAGTCAGGGATAGATTCCATATGTTTTTTTGTGTTAAAACAAGAATTAGTTCAACACATGTTGCACACAAGACAGGACGAAATACAGCGTACCTAGGTTATGACTTTTCAGAAATAAGAAGGAATAAATTCTAATAGATTTG
>JADBJO010001282.1:107197-129697 GCA_016801955.1 Conus betulinus
AAAGGAATTGAGAAGACATTTTCACAGAAAGGATGTGAGAAGATTTTCCTCAGAAAGGATTTGGGACATTTTCACAGAGAAAAGATCTTAGAAGATATTTCCACCAGTAGAACCTGGAGCCAGATAACAGAGTCTTCGTTGTATCCTCACATTAGGCTCCTTTCTCCTGACCATGGCGACCCGATTCAAGGACATGACCTTGATATAGATATCAGGGTGACCTTACTTCTTGTCAATGATCTTGAGCAGAGCCTTGCGGTAGTCGCCGCTGGTTTCACTCTCTATGGCTGCCCTCAGTGACCGTCCGTGGCGTTCTTGGAACTTGCTTTTGATGGCTGGCAGATCCACCTGTCAGGACAAACACTGACACTGTACCACCGTCTACACACTGACCAATGCTGTATTTGATAAATGGAATGTCCGCTGTCACTGTACCACTGTCCACACACTGACCAATACTGCATTTGATAAATGGAATGTCCGCTGTGAGGACAAACACTGACACTGTTCCACTGTCCACACACTGACCAATACTGCATTTGATAATTGAAATGTCCGCTGTCAGGACAAACACAGATACTGTATTTTAATAAACGGTGAGTCCATTGTTAGGACAAACACAAATAATGTATTTTGATACATGGAAAGTCCATTGTCAAGACAAACACGAATAATGTATTTTGATAAATGGAAGCTTCATTATAAGACAAACACGTGTACTTTATTTTGATAAATGGAAACTCCATTAGCAAGACAAACACGAATACTGTACTTGATAAATAGAAAGTCCACTGTCAAGACAAACACTGATACTATGTTTTGAAAATGAACAGTCCATTGTCAACAGAAACACGAATACTGTATTTTGATAAATGGAAAGTCCATTGTCAAATGAAACACGGGTACTGTATTTTGATAAATGGAAAGTCCATTGTCAAATGAAACACGGGTACTGTATTTTGACAGATGGAGAGTCCACTGTCAAGTGAAACACGGGTACTGTATTTTGACAGATGGAGAGTCCACTGTCAAGTGAAACACGGGTACTGTATTTTGATAAATGGAAAGTCCACTGTCAAGTGAAACACGGGGTACTGTATTTTGATAAATGGAAAGTCCACTGTCAAGTGAAACACGGGTACTGTATTTTGATAAATGGAAAGTCCATTGTCAAATGAAACACGGGTACTGTATGTTGGTAAATGGAAAGTCCACTGTCAAGACAGACACTGATTCTATGTTTTGAAAACGGAAAGTCCACTGTGAACAGAAAAATGACTGACTGAAACCATTTACTGTTAGATTAACATAGTGTTGTACTGACATTTTAAAAGGATAAAACCTAAATAAATTAATGAGAACACGAGAATAATACAAATAACATCTGAAAGATATAAAAAAAAAAAACATAAAGGAAAAATGAATACTGTATTTTGATAAATGGAAAGTCCATTGTCAAGACAAACACTGATAATATGTATTGAAAACGGAAAGTCCACTCTCGAGAGAAATATGGATCTGGTATTTTGATAAACAGAAAATGTTCTATCGAACAAACACTGACGGTAAAATTTGATTCATGGAAAAATCACAAGCTAAACAAACAATTGTGTTGTATTTTGAAATATAGAGAAGTTCGCTGTCCATACACTTAGACATTTTTTAATAAGCGTAAAGTCTACTGTCACTGCAAACACTGATACTATATGTGGTAGTCCGGAGAAATACAAAATTTAAAATGTTTATGAAAATATCTCTTGAAACGTTTCAACGTATTCATGTTTTGTAGACTCGATGGATGTGAGTTCCAGACATATGTTCCAGAGAGAACAATTGAACAATTGAACACAACTGAAACACAATTTTAATGTTTCAGGCCTCCAGCCTATAACAATGTGAGGTGCAGTGCACACATAACAAAAAAAAAGGAGAAATGATAACAAAAGTATATTTTTCGATGTACTAATAATGCTTCTTTATGATGAGGTAACTAATTATTCATACTGTATGAGATATGAGTTCTTCTCTTTTTTCAAAGCATAATAAATGTACAGAGCAATATCTCTTGTAATATGCACATTTTCGTTTGCAAGTAATTGTTTTAGTTCAATAGAGTTCACGTTCTGAAATTAACTGTGCTTCAGTAGTATGTATTTTCTATGTTCCAGAGAGAGAGAGAGAGAGAGAGAGAGAGAGAGAGAGAGAGAGAGAGAGAGAGAGAGAGAGCGAGAGCTGAGAGAGAGAGAGAGAGGGAGAGGCGTGCTGACCTCAGAACGGGATACGGATTAGCTGATCGTCGTTTGTCCCCATCCCCTTGAATGCTTTCTGGAGACTGTCGGCGTAAAACGTCACTGGATCATCCATAGCAGCAACTGAAGTAATAAGATATTCATATTGCGATAACAGTCTGTATAAGAACAGAACTCGAAGACTGTATGCTTAAGACACCAGTCAGATTACCATTGAATGAAAAGTTGGTTTTACACACACACACACACACACACACACACACACACACACACACACACACACACACACACACACACACACACACATGTCTCTGCCTCTGCCTCTGTCTCTGTCTCCATCTCTGTCTCTGTCTGTCTGTCTGTCTGTCTGTCTGTCTGCCTCTCTCTCTCTCTCTCTCTCTCTCTCTCTCTCTCTCTCTCTCTCTCTCTCTCTCTCTCTCTCTCTCTCAAGACGTAAGACGTCTTGTACAGACGGACAATGATCGATATCCCAAAAAGGCCTATGAAATGCTTTTAAATTTGCAACGCCAAAATTATGAAACGTGGGCATGTAAAGTTAGAAATGTACTGTATACGTTTGGTTTTGGGGAAGTTTGGGAAGCCCAAGGGGTTGGCAACGTGAACATCTTCCTAACATGTTTCAAGGAAAGGGTTATAGACTGTTTTAAGCAGGACTGGCATGTGTCTTTGGAGTTGCATACATTTTATAACGTGTATGCTTCTTTCAAGCAGTCCTTTTCAATAAGTCCACATTTATGGGAGATCAGTTACATCAAGAAGCGTCATGTATATTCGAGATTTAGAATTGGAATGTCTCCATTGAAAATGTCATTTTCTGATGTATAGACCCTACCTGAACAGTGATGTGAATTGTCCATTTTGTTCCAATGTTCCAGAAACTGAACTCCATTTGTTGTTTGTTTGTCACCAGTATGAAAACCTTAGACAAGTATTGTTGCCTAGAAAGTTTTATAGACAGCCTTCCATGTTTAAATTTTCGTTGTTGCTTGCGAATACGAACAAACGCATTATGGAAAGGCTGTCTCTCTTCATATTCAAAGCTTTGAGATTAAGACATGACAGTATGAATGTGATTTGATTTGATTATTGATTTTGAATATTCCTCCATTGTATGGGCAAATGGCCTGATCAATTAAAACATTCCGACTCCGACTCCGACTCTCTCTCTCTCTCTCTCTCTCTCTCTCTCTCTCTCTCTCTCTCTCTCTCTCTTCTGAAACTTGTCATAGAAAGCTGAATTGAATGTAAAAAGCTGATGTTGAAATGATTCTACAGGATCCTTCATGACATCTTTCAGACGTAAACTCAATCAAATATGCTGTCATTGCAAAACCGGCTGAGCTTAAATCAAAGCTGGACTTCTGCCCAAAGCTCACAATGTCTCGCCGCATTCTGATCACCGTATTTCATCACATACCACGATAGACATGTTCAACACCAGCTTTTAATTCTCAGGAACATCCACACGTATCTCCATCAAGTTGTCACGGGACTCCATTAGCTGTTTAGCTCTGTTTACATGTTATTAGGTTCTTCACTGGACTCCATTAGCTGTTTAGCTCTGTTTACATGTTATCAGGTTTGTCACTGGACCCCCTTAGATGTTTAGCTCTGTTTACATGTTATCAGGTTTGTCACTGGACCCCCTTAGATGTTTAGCTCTGTTTACATGTTATCAGGTTTGTCACTGGACTCCCTTAGGTGTTTAGCTCTGTTTACATGTTATCAGGGTCATCACTGGACTCCATTAGCTGTTTAGCTCTGTTTATGTTATCATTTTTTTTTTTTTTTCACTGGACTCTAGCTCGTTGCTGAAAAGCAGGATTCGACATTAGTTGAAAGGAACCTTCCACTATAGGGACGATCCCTCTGCTTGTGAGAAAACTGTCAAAAAAAAAAAAAAAAAAAAAAAAAAAAAAAAAAAGAAAAACGAAAAACAAAACAAACAAACAAACAAATGAACGAACATGAGTACTCAAACAAGACAAAAGGAAGGGTTTTGGATATATAAAAAAAAAAAAGAACTTTTAAAATATCAAAGGATCACAATGCAAAAGACATGGTTTAAGAGAGACAAAAATACACACGGTAGGAGGAGGAATGGACAGGGAGAACAAGAAAAAAAGCAATCAAGAGTCAGGAAGAAGACAGACTGAAAAGAAAGTTATACTTAATCCAAGATATCCGCTCTCCTCATCCCCTGAGGCCGCCTCTTTGATGGCCTCCTCCATGCTCTTGCCCGACAACTGAAACATCAAAATTCAGGTCAGGTCAGGTCAGTCAGGTCAGGTCAGGTCAGGTCAGGTCAGGTGATGTCATTGATGGCCTCCTCCATGCTCTTGCCCGACAACTGGAACATCACAATTCAGGTCAGGTCAGGTCAGTCAGGTCAGTCAGGTCAGTCAGGTCAGTCGGGTCAGGTCAGGTCAGGTCAGGTCATTGATGGCCTCCTACATGTTCTTGTCTGACAACTGAAACATCACAATTTAGGTCAGCTCAGGTCAGGTCAGGTCAGGTCAGGTCAGGTCATATGATGTAATTGATGGTCTACTCCATGGCCATATCTGACAACTGAAACACTCTATTTCACGCCATGTAAATTATGGTTACGTCACCAGGCACGCACACTAAAGCTGTGTTGACTGTTTAACCGTCTTTCAGTGCATTGGTGTTGGTCAACATCTACACTTGGCCAGTCGGTAAAACCTTTGTTGGATAGTTTCGTTGAGGGATTGAACTTTGTACACTTCAGATTTTCTTCCTTTCCCGTTTTACAGCTTAAAAGTAGCAGTGAGTATAGAGACAACACAGACTGAATGAAGAGATCTCATCTGTTCAAGAATATTCTGAGGTTATTAGGAATCAGTGGTCTCTTCGGTCATGTTCAGGATCACAGTGGGACTGTTTAGCCATGCTAGAATCACAGTGGGACTATTCAGCCAAGTACAGGATCATAATGGGACTGTTCAGCCATGTACAGGGTCACAGTGGGACTGTTCAGCCATGTACAGGATCATAATGGGACTGTTCAGCCATGTTAGGCTCACAATGGCACTGTTAAACCATGTTAGGATCACAATGGATATGTTTAGCCATGTTCAGGATCACAGTGGGACTAAGAATATAGGTTTCTGCATTCTTGTGATTCGACATTAGAAAAGTAGTTACAGACTCAGAATCAAAAACTTACTTGGAGAATATTTCGACAGGGTTGCCCTGTCTTCTTCAGCTCACTGTTGCTGTTGTGTGGCAGCGAGACCTGGTGGGACGACTGTTGTGTGGGGTGAACGGTTGTCAGGATCTGATTGTAGATGGGGGAAAGTTCAAAGCCTTGATCTCTGTTCAGGGTGGGGCGTCTGGTCTTAATTTCGATGGCTTCTTCAACTTTTCTTTTTTTGAGGAAGGGCTCTGTAGATGAGATCTTGGTTTCTTGGGGGCTGAAACTGTGGCCTGTGGCTTGTAGATGTTCATGTATGGCAGAAGTAGATCGGTTTTGGTGTTCCTGTAGACGGGTGGTGAGTGGTCATGCTGTCTCGCCAGTGTAGGTATGGGTACAATCTTGACACCCTACCTGGTACACTATACGACACTGCTTGAGGGGGTCCGTTTTTTGTCTTTGACATGGGTCAATTGCTGGCGTAGGGAGTTGGTGGGTTTGTGGAACACTTTGCATCCATGTTGTTGGAAGGTCCTGGCTAGACGCTCTAAGACTCCTTTAATGTAAGGGGATCCCCACTTTCACACTGTCCGTATCTGTAGAAGAAGGGTAGCGGGACAGTGGGACTGTTCAGCCATGTTCAGGATCAGTGGGACTGCTCAGCCATGTTCATAATCACAGTGGGACTGTACGCCATGTTCAGGATCACAGTGGGACTGTTCAGCCATGTTCAGGATCATAGTGGGACTGTTCAGCCATGTTCAGGATCACAGTGGGACTGTTCAACAATGTTCATAATCATAGTGGGACTGTTCAGCCATGTTCAGGATCATAACAGGACTGTTCAGCCATGTTCAGGATCATAGTGGGACTGTTCAGCCATGTTCAGGATCATAATGAGACTGTTCAGCCATGTTCAGGATCATAATGGGACTGTTCAGCCATGTTCACGATCATAATGGGACTGTTCAACTATGTTCAGGATCATAGTGGGACTGTTCAGCCATGTTCAGAATCATAATGGGACTGTTCAGCCATGTTCAGGATCATAATGGGACTGTTCAGCCATGTTCAGGATCATAATGGGACTGTTCAGCTATGTTCAGGATCAATGTGGGACTGTTCAACCATGTTCATAATCATAGTGGGACTGTTCAGCCATGTTCAGAATCATAACGGGACTGTTGAGCCATGTTCAGGATCACAGTGGGACTGCTCAGCCATGTTCAGGATCATAATGGGACTGTTCAGCCTTGTTCAGGATCACAGTGGGACTGCTCAGCCATGTTTAGAATCATAGTGGAACTGTTCAGCCATGTTAGGATCACAGCATGACTGTTCATGTATGTTCGGATCACACTGTGACTGTTCATGTATATTTGGGATCACACAGTGGGACTGTTCATCCATGTTATGATCACAGTGGGACTGTTCAGCCATGTAAGGATCACAGTGGGACCGTTCAGTCATATTAGGATCACAGTGGGACTGTTTGGATCGCAATGAGACTGTTCAGCCGTGTTTGGGTCACAGTCGACTTTTCAGCCATGTTCAGGATCACAATATAATTGTCTCAGCATATCCTGGGTGACAAAAGAATTGTCCAACATGTCCAGGGTCACAATGGAGTTGGCCAAACATGTCCAGGGTCACAATGAATTTGTCCCAACATGTCCAGGGTCACGATGGAGTTGTCCAAACATGTCCCGGGTCACAATGGAATTGTCCCCAACATGTCCAGGTTCACAATGAAATTGTCCAAACATGTCCAACATGTCCAAACATGTCTAACTGACAAGTGGAATTGTCCAAACATGTCTAACTATTGAGCCAATGGAATTGGTCAACCAAACTGTGCGATATCCAGGCTGACATGGGCTGTAGAACTATTCATGGGCCATGTAAACTGTGGGCCGTATGGTGAACAACGAAGAACTGTGCGGGCTGTACCGTAAACTGACGTTATGGGCTGTATGGTGAACTGACTTTATGGGCTGTATGGGTGAACTGACGTTATGGGCTGTATGGTAACTGACGTTATGGGCCGTATGGTGAACTGACGTTATGGGCTGTATGGTGAACTGACGCTATGGGCTGTATTGTGAACTGACACTATGGGCTGTGTATGGTGAGCTGACGTTATGGGCTGTATGGTGAACTGACGTTATAGGATGTATGGTGAACTGATGCTAAGGTTGTGTGGTGCTGTATGGTGTGCTGACGTTATAGGCTGTATGGTGAACTGATGTTATGGGCTGTATGGTGAACTGACGCTATGGGCTGTATGGCGAACTGACGTTATGGGCTGTATGGTGAACTGACGTTATGGGCTGTGTATTGTGAACTGATGCTATGGGCTGTATGGTGAACTGACGCTATGGGCTATGTGGTGAACTGACGTTATGGGCTGAATTTGAACTGATGTTATGGGCTGTATGGTGAACTGACGTATGGCCTGTATGGTGAACTAACGTTATGGGCTACCTGGTGAACTGACGGCGATGGTTGCAGTGCAGAATGTTGCTGAACTTCACAAAAAGGACTATTACAGTATTCCATTGCATGTAACATTTTGACTTGTGCTGGCCTTTTAATTGTTTTGATACGTGTTATCAAACATATGTGAATCAAGAAAATAAGATGACCCACGTCTTACCTTTGCATATACTGAGTAAAAAAAAAAATAGCCGGAACCACGTCTTACCTGTTTTATATGAGTAAAGAAAATAAGCTGAACTACGTCTTATCTTCTTATATGAGTAAAGAAAATAAGCTGAAACACGTCTTACCTTCTTATATGGGTAAAGAAACTAAGCTGAACGTCTTATCTTCTCATATGAGTAAAGAAAATAAGCTGAACCACGGCTTACCTTTTTGTACTCCGCGAAAGTGGCTTTCAGCTGTTCTTTGTTCTTCTGAGTCATCAGCTGTTTTAAACGTTTCATCTTTCATGTCCAGCTTCTTCTTCTTGCCCTGGAGACACAAAGGCGGATGGGGGGGGGGGGGGGGGTGGGGGGGGGGACATTGTCTCTTTGTCTCTCTCCCCTCTCTTCCTTCACCATCTTTCTCCCTCCTCTGTCCCAGCTCTCTCTCTCTCTCTCTCTCTCTCTCTCTCTCTCTCTCTCTCTCTCTCTTACTGCAGTTATTTGGAAGGGAGTTGATGCAGAAGCAATAACATTGCGTTAAAAAAAAAAGTGAGCACTTAGCAGCCAGAGAAAACTGGACGTGCAATGATGTCGTGATGCCTGTTGTAAACAGTGCATGCATTGTTTCCGACAAAAGTCATTTAAATGCTCAGTAAAGTGAAAATGTCTGTTGTATAGAAAACTGCACCTTTAAAACAGTATGCAAAGTTAGGTTCATTGTTGAACTTATTTGATTCTCAGTTCAACTCATTGCTCATCATGGCGTAGGACTTCAAGGCATATATGACGCATCCCGCATCGTGAAAAAGTCTGCCGTTTTTGCTGGAAGATCTTTTGTAAGAGTTAATCTCCAACACTCAAAAAGTTTGTCCACGGAGAAATAAATAATCTATTTATATCAAATGTGTATTACACTGTATTCGATAGTGAATACTGTTTGAAACTAAAAAAAAATGTAAAAAAAAAAATAAAAAAAAAAAAGAATGATTATGGATTGCTACGGCAAGGTTATAAGTTATTCGACATATGCGCAAAAACCAGATGAATCTGGATATCAAACGTCCATTGCAAATTATATCAGTATAGATTTGGGCTATGTAAGAGTAATTAAGGCATTCAAAATGCTGAATCGTTTTCACGTGAATTTGAAGATAGGCTGATTACCTGCAGGTGGCAGGAATAGGTTATATCTCTTGAAATAGAGACAATTGTGATGTATAGGACATTCAAAGATAGGCTGATTGCCTGCAGGTGGCAGGATTGGGTCTTCTGGCTTGAAGCTAGTGATGAGCTAGCTAGACTACCAAAACAATCATATGAAAAAAAAAAAAACAAAATCATATTAATGTAGAAGAAATCGGAGTGTATAAACAAATTGGACATCTTCGATAGAACATTGTTTGGATACTTACGGCTTTTCTTTTGATTGGTTAAATGGTGGTGAGAATTACGAGAAACTGTTTTTACGTGAACTAAACAACGCATCATTGACTGTTAGAGACAAATTTGAGATAGTAAAATACTTGATAATGACAGATATTCAACATATCGTTCCTTCAAATCCTTATCGCAACCTGGTAAATATATTTAATTGATATTACAATTCCTAAATTTCGCAAAGCGTTTGTGAGATTTCGACTTGGTATTAGTGATTTGAATGTCTATCAAAGATGTACACTAAACGAAGAAAAAAACTGTCCATTCTATAACCAATCGAGGAAAAAATACATTTGTGATTGTTTGTCCATCCTATAAAGATTTAAGCGATAAATACAAATTTTGCTTCAAACTAGAAATGTTCATCAGTGTCACTGCTTCTTTCACACCAACATGGAAAACAGAATCGTAACTTGCTATGAAACTATGTTCATTTTTAAGGCACTAAAACGAAAGGAGGAACTGTTATCAGTAACACACAAATGCCAGAGTAATTTCAGAACATCTTGCTACGCAAACATTTTCTTTCATAATTTTCAGTATATGCGCCGAGCACGTGTGCGTTTCACTTTTGTTCTTGACCTCATTGCAGATAGGTGGTGGCATTTGCTATTACAGTATTTGAGTTGAGTTGAGTTGAGTTGAGTTGAGTTGAGTTGAGTCTCTCTCTCTCTCTCTCTCTCTCTCTCTCTCTCTCTCTCTCTCTCTCTCTCTCTCTCTCTCTCTCTCTGTAATTCTGTCTCTCCCAATCTCTTCTACAGTGATTCTGCCCCTCTGATACCTTAAAGAGTTTCTGAGCGTCCTCCTTGGCCTCTTTGTCGCTGACAGTGCTGCTGGTCTCTGTCTCCTCGGCTCAGAGCCAGCAGGAGGTCAGCGAACCCTCCGCTGGTGTCACCCTTGATGGCCGAGTCCACGTCTTCTCCGTAGGCTGGACATAAGGAAAGACGAATGACAACACCGAGGGAACCTAAAGACTAGAAATGGTAGACACAAACCCAAGAACTGGTGATCTGCATGGACATAGCCTGTCAACAAATATCTGCACGGACATAGCCTGTCAACAACTATCTTCACGGACATAGCCTGTCAACAACTTCTACAATACGTGATTATTTCAATGGAACAACACAACAGCAACAGACTCTAAAGAGAATAATCATCTGCGAGTGAAAAAAGACGGGAAAATAACTGTGAACAGAGTCCACTGCAAGACAGTAAGATGACCACCAACTTGTCATCGGAACAGTCACTTGCAGACTTTCAAACAACAATTACTTTTCAGGGTAAATGTGATCGTCAAACACGCTCAAAACAAAACAGTCCTTATAGGAAAAATCAAAACTGTCATGGCGTTCGGAGAGAATGGCTATCTGCAACCAACCCTCAATACCGTGTCCTATTTGGTGATGTAGTTCTGTTTAGGTTTTGAGTTAATCCGCATATGGTGTGATGCAGCCTGTTTACTCTTTGAGTTGATCTGTATATAGTATAATGCAGTCTGTCAACTCTGAGTTTATTCGTATAGTGTGATTTAGACTGTTTACTTTTGAGTTTATCCATATAGTGTGATGCAGTCTGTTTACTCTTTGAGCTTATTCGTGTAGTGTGATGCAGTCTGTTTACTCTTTCAGTTTATCCGTGTAACGTGATGCAGTCTGTTTACTTTGTGATTGATCTGTGATATAGTGTGATAAGGTCTGTGTACACTTTGAGTTGATCCGTATCTAGTGTAATCCAGTCTGTTAACTCTTCGAGTTTATTCATTGATTGTGTGATACAGTCTTTTTTCTCTTTGAGTTTATCCGTATATCGTTCTCTTTGAGTTTATCTGTATATAGCGTGACAAGTCTGTTTACTCTTTGGGTTGATCAGTATATAGTGTGATACAATCTTTCTACTTTGAGGTGATCCATATATAGTGTGATAAAGTCTGCTTTCTCTCTGAGTGTATCTGTGCACTGTGATACAGTCTTTTTATTCTTTTATTCTTTTTATCCGTATGTAATGTGATGCAGTCTGTATTCTCTTTGAGTTGATCCGTATACAGTGTGATGCAGTCTGTTTACTCTTTCAGTTTATCCGTTTTGATGCAGTCTGTTTTCTCTTTGAGTTTATCCCGTTAGTATGATGCAGTCTGTTTACTCTTTGAGTTTATCAGTATATAGTGTGATGCAGTCTATTTACTCTTTGAGTTTATCCGTGTAGTGTAGTGCAGTCTGTTTACCCTTTGAGTTTATCCGTATATAGTGTGATGCGGTCTATTTACTCTTTGAGTTTATCCGTGTAGTGTGATGCAGTCTGTTTACTCTTTGGGTTTATCCGCATATAGTGTGATGCAGTCTGTTTAATCTGTGAATGCCTGACTGCAACATGTAGTGGAGGGTGTATATTTTTCTCACAATGACTGCCGGTGCGATACCACTCTACACACGTCTCTCACCATGATTCCCCAACCAAAGCCTTTCACCAAAGTATTGTGGAGGATAGATATGTGTCTCATCACGACCGATTTTAAGACAATGTACTTAACATTTTCGTGGAGAATAAAACATGTGAGTGCAGCGCTAGATGCTGCTCCTTGTGTCTACATGACCTCTACTCTATATGTATTGGATGCTTTTTCTGTGTGACGGTGACCTCCATTACATCTGTACCTGACGTACCAGTGTGGACTTCATTTGCAGAGTGGTGTCGACTTCTATTCCATACGTACTGGATGTTTCAGTGTGGAATGAATTCATTCCCTATATGCTAGATCTCTTTCTCAGTGTAATGGTGACTTTCTTCCCTATGTACTAGATGCTTTTTTCAGAATGGTGGTGAATTCACTCCCTATGTACTGGATCTCTTTCTCAGGGTAATGGTGTCTGTATTCCCCGTGTACTAGATGTTTTTCCAAGACTAGTCGTGACTTCATTCCCCGTTTGATTTGCTGTAATGACTTAGGTTGTAGCCGTTGTCATGATTGTTGTAGTGTGTTGAGGAAAGGAAAAGTGGCCGAATCTGTGAATCTGTGTCTTGTACAGTGTTTGAGGAAAGGAAAAGTGGCCGAATCTGTGGTCTTCAGTGTTGCCAACCAGGCCATTCCAACAGTTTCAGAAGAGCCAGTCAAGAGCCTTGGAAGATGGTATGATGATACGCGCTGAAAGACACACAAAGAGCAAAAGAAACCAAACAGATGTCGGAAGAAGGCTCTGATGATATACGACATGTGCACCAGCATAGTGGAGGCAATGGAATCCAAAATCAACAAGTTCACAAGGAAATGGCTTGGTGTCCCACCCTGTCTGACTGACATAGCGCTGTACTGTCGCCAAGCAAAGCTGAAACTACCACTGAAATCCATCCTGGAGGAATACAAAGCAGGGAAGATCAGACTTCAAAGCATGCTGGAGGACTCAGGAGACAAGGTGGTAGAAGCAATCAAGCCCCAGCTGAAGACAGGCAGAAAATGGAAAGTTCAAGAGGCGATGGATTCTGCAAAAGAAAGTCTCAAGATCAGAGAAATAACAGGACACACACAGACCAACAGACTAGGACTGGGAATGACCAAAACTGAATGGTGGTCAAAGGCCAAAGGAAAAGCCAAAAGAGACATGATGATTCAGGAGATGAGAAAAAAGAAGAAGACCAAAAAAAAGACTCCAAAAAGCAGTCCAGCAGAGCCAGCAAGGGCAATGGACAACGTGGGAGAATGCACTCCAAAGAAGTCTCACTTGGAATGACATTTGGCACATTGCCCCTCTCAGGATCAGCTTCATTTTCAGATCTGCATATGACCTTCTGCCCTCAAATGCAAACCTGGTGAAGTGGGGAAAAACAGACGATCCTTCATGCCCCCTCTGCCATGGAAAACAAACAGTGGAGCATGTCCATAGCTCATGTAAAGTAGCCCTGGCTCAAGGAAGGTACACATGGAGGCACAACCAAGTGCTCAAAGAGATTGTACAAGTAGTCTGGGCTAGTACCAACACCACAAAAGGGAAAATCAGGACTCCAAAAGCACCGCCAACATTCTTCACGGCAGGAGGCAGCGAATCATGGCCAAAAACAACAGTGCCACTCGGAACATGCAGGCAGAGTCTGCTGGACGGGGGGGCAGATGACTGGGAGTTTACTGCAGACCTCCCAGAATGGAAGAGTCACCCAGAGATCATCAGCAAGAGTGGCATGAGACCAGACATAGTAGTCCACTCTCAGTCAACCAAGCAGCTGATCATGATCGAGCTCACGGTGCCATATGAGAACAGAATGGAGGCAGCTCAAATCTACAAGAATGAAAAGTATGCTGATCTGGCAAACAGCCTGAGGAGAGAAGGCTATCAGGTCAAAGTCCTCACAGCAGAAATTGGAGCTAGGGTGTTTGTAGGAACGTCTGCATACAGCCTCATGAAACAGCTCTCAGTTGCAGGGAGGGGAAAAAACCAGAGCCCTGAAAAGCAATGGCAGAAGCAGCAGAGAGGTGTTCAAGCTGGATCTGGTCAAGGAGGAACAAAAATGAACTTCATAAGGCTAAATTTCCTACAAATATCAGGTGTCCCAGTGGCTGAGTGGTTAGTGCGCGAGTCATTAAGTGGAAAATGAGCATGTCCAGAAGGGCATGGGTTCGAATCCCAGCCATGGCTCGTCCCGAGATGGAAAAAAAAAAGGGCAGCAGAGGGACATCCGGAGTCATGAACCGGGTGTGGCCCACCCCCCCCTAGAGTCAGGAGTTAAGGGCCAAAACACTTGCTTGAAGGGGGCTTCTCTTCTGAGGACTCTCTGCTGCCATGCTCTCCACGAGTTTCTTTTCTACTTTTCCAAGACTAGTCGTGACTTCATTCCCCGTTTGATTTGCTGTAATGACTTAGGTTGTAGCCGATGTCATGATTGTTGTACAGTGCTCCCATGCCTTGGTTGACCTTCTATCGGATGTTACTAGTTCAACAATGCTTGCTGGATTCTTCATAACAAGAAGTATCATCGAACACACATGTAAACCTCGCCTAAAGCGTCTCCAACACCAGAAGTGGTCTACCTAGTCTTCATAAACGAGGAAGTGCCAGAGGCCAGAATGAAATTAACATCCGGCAAAACATGTTCAACAGCAACCAACAACAATAATCAAAAGGTGTTCAACAGCAACCAACAACAGTAATAAAAGCTATTCCACACCAACCACCAACAATAATCAAAAGCTATTTTACACCAACCACACAACAATAATCAAAAGCTATTCCACAACAACCAACAACAATAATCAAAAGTTATTCCACGCCAACCACCAACAATAATCAAAAGCTATTCCACGCCAACCACAACAGTAATCAAGAGCTATTCCACACCAACCAAAAACAATAATCAAAAGCTATTCCACGCCAACCAACAACAATAATCGAAGCGACCAGTGCAGTGCTCAGACAAGACATTGCTGGAGAGTGGTTTCCATTCGTCAGGTTTGTCTTTTGTCTCCCTGACTTGTCAACGTATTCCTGGAAGGCACGACTGATGCACCCGCAGATCATGTCAGCAGTCGGCCCTGGAGGAAGAACCCCTCCCAAAACTTCCATTTGCAGATGACGAGGATGGTCTGAGAGGTAGTGAACAAGAGCTCGCCGACCTTGCTTAAAGAATGGATGAAACATGGACAATTCATAGCATGGAAACTAGTAGCCAGAGGGCGAATTTGAAAGCTTGTGGCAACACCTTGATTAGTTCTGATGTAACGATCTGTGGACGGAGTGCAGGAACTGCTCAACACTTCAATCCTCATAGATCAGTCATCAGCAATGACTGTCAAGGGCAGCAAAGATGATCATCCTAATACTAGCTCCACCCAGGCTACAAGATGAATGGAAGCACAACACTCTGTACTTCAAACAGAAGATCAGGTTCTTGTATCTCTGGTATACTTCATCATCTTGCATTCACGCAGGGCATGAACCGTCACAGTGGATCTGAAGCCACGGCAATGAGGTGTTACCGCAAGATGTGCACATCAGACTGATCACATCTCTGATAAACACGTCCGTCAAACCATGAAGAAAACACGAAAATTTGCTGACATCGGTTAAAACACTAAATGGGTTTGGCAGCACAAGATGGAATGGCCTTTCTGCAACAATCCTCGAGGAACTGTGAAAGAAGGGAGACGGAGGAAAGACAGCAAAAAAACAAACAAACTAGCCTACCAACTATCAAACCAGCAAACCGGCCTACCAACTATCTAACCAACTAGCCACCAACAGCCAACCACCCAACCAAACAACCAAGTAACCTACCAAACCACAAACTAACCAACCAACCAACCAACAACAAAAACCAAACGATATTCTGACAGCACTGTGAAATGGACGGGGAAACATTTGCAGAGAGCCAAGCCTCGTTGCATAATGGAAGGAACTGGAGGAACGTAGTGAATGGTTCTTCAGTGTGGTGCTTCAGTGACTTATCAATGAGTAATTGGAGAAGAAGAAGAAGAAGAAAATGCTGTCGTGATTGAGATAAGATTGAAGCCACCATGTGTCATCTTGAACACGGGTAAGATTGCAGCTTGGATACAGGGGTAAGATTGCAGCCGATACTTGTATAAATTTAGACGACTTAGATGAGGCTGTGGCACATGTTTGCATGTTTGTATGGTACTGCCACGACTAGATAAAGTTTTAGAAAATATTTTCACTTTGTACATTGCTGTCATGACTTAGACGAGGTTTTAGAAAATGTTTGTATAGCATTGACATGATTTGGATGGGATTATGGCCGATGATTTCATTTTTGTCTGGTGTTGCAATCACGTAGATGAGCTTGTAGCCGGTATTTTTGTGTTTCTTCAGTGTTGTCATTACTTGTCTGTACATCACGGAAAGAACCACGATACATTAAACAGAGACAGTATGTGGACAAATCAAGATGACAGAAACAAACCGAACTATATGCGCTACAGTAGAACAAGAAGAACAAGCGAGCAAGAAAAAAGATTGAACAGGCAAACGAGCCTGAATGGGATAGATGGATAGGCTGAAGGGAGGGGGGGGGGGGGGGGGACAGGGACAGACAGACAGACCGACAGACAGACCGACCGACAGACAGACAGACAGCAGACCGGCAGACCGGCAGACAGACAGAGACAGAGACATACATACAGACAAACAGACAGAGGTTTTGGAGTAGGAGGGGGACATGGTTAGGGGAAGGAAGGAGAGAGACAGGACCAATGGAATCTCACCGACGGGAGGGGCGAACTTACCCTTTTTATATCTCTCCTTGACGGCTGACAGTTCCTGAAACAAAAGATCAGAACAAATACTGGACATCAACGCCAAGAGCAGTATTTGTGCCAGGTATATCTCCACGACCACTGTATTGGGGCTATCCTAACATCCACCTTGTTGGGTGTTTTTATAGCCAGCATGTTGGGATATTCTAACAGCCACCATGTTGGGGTGTTCTAACAGCCACCATGTTGGGGGGTTTTAATAGCCACCATGTTGGGGTGTTCTAACAGCCACTATGTTAAGGTGTTCTAATAGCCGCCTTTAGGGGGGTATTATGATAGCCATCATGTTGGGGGTATTTTAATAGCCGCCATGTTGGGGGTATTCTAATAGCCACCATGTCGGGGTATTCTAACAGCCACCACGTTGGGGAATTCAAATAACCGCTATGTTGGGGACATTCTAACAGGCACCTTGTTGGGGGTATTCTAATAGCCACCTTATTGGGGGTATTTTATTAGTCACCATGTTGGGGGTATTCTAATAGTCACCATGTCGGGGTATTCTAACAGCCACCATGTTGGGGGAATTCAAATAACCGCTATGGCGGTGAGGACATTCTAACAGGCACCTTGTTGGGGGTATTCTATAGCCACCTTGTTGGGGTATTCTATTAGCCACCATGTTGGGGTATTCTAATAGTCACCATGTTTTTGGGTCATTCTAATAGCCACCATGTCGCGGTATTCTAACAGCCACCATGTAGGGGTATTTTAATAGCCACCATGTTGGGGGCATTCTAATAGCCACCATGTTTGGGTATTCTAATAGCCACTAAGTTGAGGTATGTTTTTAATAGCCACTATGGTTTGAGGTTTTCTAATAGCCACTATGCTGGGGGGGGATTTTAATAGCCACCATGTTGGAGGTATTTGAATAGCCACCATGTTGCGGTATTTTAACAGCCACCATGTTTGGACATTTTAACAGCCACCATGTTGGGGGCATTCTAACAGCCACCATGTAGGGCACTTAACAGCCACCATGTTGCGGTACTCTAACAGCCACCATGTAGGGGCACTTTAACAGCCACCATGTTGGGGGTATTCTAATATCCACCATGTTGGGCGTATTCTAATAGCCACCATGTTGGGGGGTATTTCAATCGCCACCATATTGGACGTATTCTAATAGTCACGATGTTGGGGCATTCTGATAGCCACTATCTTGGGTATGCTCTAATAGCCAGTATGTTGAGGTGTTTTAATAGCGGCGTGTTAGGGGTATTCTAACAGCCACCATAATGGGAGTGTAATAGCCACCATGCTGAGTGTATTCTAATTGTTACAATTTGGGGGGTGTTCTAAATGCAACCCTGTCGAGAATATCACGAACAGACAAATGTCAGAAATCATCACACACATCATAAAGTTATTTAGCCAAAATAGTCCTTTAAGATAGGAACAGTCACCTGGCCAAAGTAACTGTCATATTAGGAATAATCACCAGGTTGAAATTGTCATTCTGTTTGAAATAGTTACATGTCCGAGATACGCATGCCATAAATAGTCTTCATGTCAGGAATTGCTAACATACCAGGAAAAGCACCATGTTTGGAATAACCATTGCGTCAGAAAGGACCATTAGGCCTTCAAATGTCCAGAAAAGGCATGTCATAAATAGCCATCATGCCAGGAATCGTCATTTTATCTGACATAACCATCACTTCAACAGAGTGAAAAGGCCTACAATGGCTAGCAGGCCACACTGTACCTTTGGGTTTGCAGTGCAGAGAATGCCGATGAGCACGTCTTCATTGGTGCCCAGTCCTTTGACCGCCTTGTTCAGACAGAAGGCGTCGTATTCCACAGGAGGCATCAGCAGACCCAGGATCACCTCCTCAAAGTCTCCACTCAGCTCTGATTTGAGGTCGTCAGCCAGATCCTGGGCAGTTCAACGGTGTAACCATGTAGTATAAAGTGTCACGGAGTATTAAGCTAGTTTCCTTATAACATTTTCTGTTGAAATCAGGTCGCTTGCGCCTTCTTCCAACCCTGGTAAATGTCAGGAGGTGATACCAACTTCGACCTTCACTGTGCAGAAACATTTTGCAGAAAGTGTGTTCTGTGACAAAAAAAAAAGAAAAAAAGAAACCCAATACAGAAAAAAAAAAAAAACAAAGGCGCTAGAGCTATGGGGAAAAAAATCATAAAATCATTACTAGCATTAGAGAGAGAGAGAGAGAGAGAGAGAGAGAGAGAGAGAGAGAGAGAGAGAGAGACAGAGCACGCTCACACACACACACACACACACACACACACACACACACACACACAGACACACACAGCACACACACACACACACACACACACACACACACACACACACACACACACACACACACACACACACACACACACACACACACACACACATTTGTGCACCCACATACCGACATAATAGCGCCCTAACCTTCTTATATTTTTCCTTATATTTCTTCTTGAGCGTCTGCCTCTGGGCGTTGTTTTTCTTGATGATGATGTCCAGGATGGTGTCTTCATCCGTGCCCATACCGTCCATCGCCTTCTTCAGCCTCTCCGCGTCCTGCTCTGCCTTGGCCTCCGCTGCTAGCAGCAGACAGTCAGTATCAGCACGTGGTACACTAGGCGGTAGTCTGCTTACTGTCATAGATACGTAGATTGTACACTAGGCGGCAGTCTGCTTACTGTCATAGATACGTAGATTGTACACTAGGCGGCAGTCTGCTTACTGTCATAGATACGTAGATTGTACACAAGGCGGCAGTCTAATACTGTCATGGGGGGAGTAGGGGGTAAACAAGGGGGGGGGTGTGGGGGGGGGTGCAGTTTGCTTACTGTCATGGATGAATAGGTGGTAAAACAAGGGGGGGGGGGGGGGGGGAGGGGGGCAGTTTGCTTACTGTCATGGATGAGTAGTGGGTAAAGAAGGCGGGGGTGGTGGGGTGGTGGTGGTGGTGGTGCTTACTGTCATGGATGAGTAGCTGATAAACAAGGGGGGGGGGGGGGTGGGGTGGTGTGTGCTTACTGTAATGGATAAGTAGGTGGTAAAGAAGGGGGAGCGGGGGGCCAGTTTGCTTACTGTAATGGATGCGTACGAGGTAAACAAGGAGGGGGTGGGGTGGAGCAATTTAGCTTACTGTGATGGATGAGTAGGTGGTAAACAAAGGGGGGGGGGGGGGGAGGGGGGACAGCCTGCTTACTGTCATGTATGTGTAGGTGGTACACAAGGGGACAGTTTGCTTACTGTAATGGATGGGTAGACAGTAAACAAGTTGGGGGGCTGTTTGCTTACTGTAATGGATGAGTAGGTGGTAAACAGGGGGGGGGGGGGGGGGGGGTGCTTACTGTTAATGGATGAGTAGATAGTAAACAAGGGGGTGGGGACTGTTTGCTTACTGTAATGGGTGAGTAGGTGGTAAACAAGGGGTGGGGAAGAGGGCTCAGTTTGCTTACTGTAATGGATGAGTAGATAGTAAACAAGCGGAAGGGGAGGGGGGTGGGAGGAGTTTGCTTACTGTCATGAATGAGTAGGTGGTAAACATCGGGGGGGGGGGGGCAGTTTGACTTACTGTCATGATGATTATGTGGTAAACAAGGGGGGGGGGGGGGGGGGGGGGGGGGGGGGGGGGGGGGGGGGGGGGCTTGGTGGGGGGGGGGGGGGGGGGGCGGACAGAGGGAGTTGGGGGACGGTTTGCTTACTGTAATGGTGAGTATGTGGTAAACAAGGGGGGGGGGGGGGGGGGGGGGGGAGGGAGCAGTTGGTACACAAGGGGACGGTTTGCTTACTGTAATGGATGATTATGTGGTAAACAAGGGGAGGGGGCAGCTTGCCTACAGCAATGGTTGAGTAGGTGGTAAACAAGGGGACATTTGCTTACTGTAATGGATGAGTACTTGGTAGACATGGAGGGGAGGGGGGCAGTTTGCTTACTGTCACAGATAAGTACAATGTAAAGATGAAGTGAGGGTGGGGTGGTGGGCAGCGTGCTTACTGTACTGGATGGGTAGGTAGTAAACAGGGGGGTGGGGGTGGGGGGGGTCAGTTTGCTTACTGGGGGGGGGGGGGGGGGGGGGGGGGTGCTTACTACATTTAATGCGTAGGTAGTAAACGAGGTGGGGGGAAGGCAGTTTGCTTACTGTGTTGGATGAGTAGGTCGTAAAACAAAGGGGGGGGGGGGGGGGGGGGGGGGGGGGGGGGGGGGGAAGTTTGCTTTCTGAAATGGATGAGTAGGTGGTAAACAGGGGCGACGGGGGCAGTTTGCTTGCTGTAATGGGATGAGTAGGTGGTAAACAGCGGAGGGGAGGGGTGGGGGGGGGGGGTTGCTTACTGTAATGGATGAGTAGATGGTAAACTACTGTAATGGATGAGTAGGTGGTAAAAGGGGGAGGGGGGGGGGGGGGGGGGGGGGGGGGGTTTGCTTACTGTAAAGGATCAGTAGGTGGTAAACGGGGGTAATGGGGGGGGGGGGGGGGGGGGAGGTTTGCTTACTGTAATGGATGAGTAGGTGGTAAACGGGGGGGGGGGGGGGGGGGGGGGGGTTTGCTTGTAAGGATGAGTAGGTGGGTAAACAGGGGGGGGGGGGGGGGGGGTTGCTTACTGTAAGGATGATAGGGGGTAAACAAGGGTGGAGGGGTTGCTTACTGTAATGGAAAGTAGGGGGTAGGGGGGGGGGGGTAGTTGCTCTCTGTAATGGATGAGTAGGTGGTAAACAAGGGGGGGGGGGGCAGTTTGCTCTCTGTAATGGATAAGTAGGTGGTAAACAAGGGGAGGGGGGTGGGCGAGTTTGCTTACTGGGGTGTGAGGGGGGGGGGGGGGGGGGGTGGCTTACTGTAATGGATGAGTAGGTGCTAAAACAGGGGGGGGGGGGCAGTTTGCTTTCTGTAATGGATGGGGGGGTGGCTTACTGTAAGGAACAAGGTGAAGGGGGGTGGGGGAGTTTTGCTTACTGTAATGGATGAGTAGGTGGTAAACAAGGGGAGGGGATGGTAGGTGGGGGGGGGGGGGGGGGGTTGCTTACTGTAATGGGGTGGATAGGTGGCAAACAAGAGGGGGGGGGGGGGGGGGGGGGGGGTTTGCTTACTGTAATGGATGAGTAGGTGGTAAACAAGGGGGGGGGGGGGGGGGGAGTTTTCTGCGTAATGTAATGGATCAGTAGGTGGTGAAGCAAGGAGGGGGGGGGGGTTGCTTACTGTAATGGATGAGTAGGTGGTAAACAAACGGGGGGGGGGGGGGGGGGTTCTTACTGTAATGGATGAGTAGGTGGTAAACAGGGGGGGGGGGGGGGGGGGGGCTTACTGTAACGGTATGGGGGGGGGGTAGGTGGCAAAAACGGATGAGTAGGTGGGGGGGGGGGGGGGGGTGCTTACTGTTACGGATGAGTAGGTGGTAAACTGGGGGGGGGGGGGGGAGTTGCTTACTGTAACGGATGAGTAGGTGGTAAACTGGGGGGTGGGGGGGGGGGGGGGAGTTTTCTTACTGTAATGGATGGGTAGGTGGTAAAAAGGGGGGGGGTGGGGGGGGGTTGCTTACTGTAACGGATGAGTAGGTGGGGGGGGGGGGGGGGGGGTTGCTTACTGTAACGGATGAGTAGGTGGTAAAACTGGGGGGGTGGGGGGGGACATGCTTACTGTAACGGATGAGTAGGTGGTAAAACTGGGGGGGGGGGGGGGGGGGGTTTGCTTACTGTAACGGATGAGTAGGTGGTAACACTGGGGGGGGGGGGGGGTTTGCTTACTGTAACGGATGAGTAGGTG
>JADBJO010001282.1:137197-144697 GCA_016801955.1 Conus betulinus
AAGAAGGCATTTTGATGGTTACTTTTGCTCTATGAAGGGCCCGTTGACTTGATCGCCCCCTTGCCTTGTGAAGGACCTCATGGCCTTTGCTCTTTCAAAGACTTCATGATCTTTGCCCTGCGAAGGACCTTAAGACCTTTGCCCTGTGGAGGAGGCACTGACTGATAGTCCCCTTTGCCCTGTGAGGGAGGCTTTTTCAGGATGAGTTCCACCAGGCAGGGCACGGTGACGTGCCGAGCTCTTTCCTCCAGGTCCGTGTGCAATTCCGATTTGTATTTCTTCTTGTATGCCTTGCGCACTGTGGGCATGTCGAGCTACACACTACACACACACACACACACACACACACACACACACACACACACACACACACACACACACACGCACGCACGCACTATATAATAGTTCTGTTTTTGTTTGACGTCTTAAGTTTAGAATTTTATTAAATTATAGGCAGATGTAGTATAGCTCTTATAATCTTGTTATAGTTCTCAATGTCTCATATTGCCTGATTTTATTTTTTTACCCTCACCATGAGCTTTGCATTTGTAGTCTTTTTTATCATCACCATCAACCACCACCACCACCACCACCACCACCACCTTAATCATCATCATCACATCATCATCATCATCAACATCATCATCGTCGTCGTCGACGTCATCATGGGTCATCATCATTATCAACATTAAAATCTTCAAAACCATTGTTATCATCATCATCGTTATCGTCGTCGACGTCGTCGTCGTCGTCGTCATCATCATCATCATCATCATCATCATCATCATCATCATCATCATCATCATCATCATCATCATCATCATCACCCTCATTAACACCTCTTCATTTTTTTTTTTTTTATAGCCAGGGATGTTGTGGAGACGGGAATGGGCATCTGCCCTGTGATCTGGCAGAATGAACAGATCCTGCATCTGCTCTGTGACATGTTAGGGTAAACAGATCCTGCATCTGCTGAATGACTTGGTAGAGTGAAGAAATCCTGCATCTGCCATGTGACCTGGTAAAGTAAACAGATCCTGCATCTGCCGTGTGACTTGGTAGAGTGAATAGTTCCTGCATCTGCAGTGTGACCACAGGGAGCAGTCAATGTCAAGTCGTCAAGCGGAGGAGACACTGCACTGCTGCCGAGTCACTTCGGTGGTGTTCAGTGGCGCCTGTTCTGATATAACATACGCAGGACACCACCTACTAAGCCCCCTACTTACGACAATAATTGCTTAGTCGCGGAGCCTGCGTGAGTGAGCTCTCCCTCCGGGGGGCGCCACCACGTCCGTCCCAACGACAGCCCCCATGGATTCGCCGATACCGGTGACCCCGACGGAAACCAAACCAAGGCCACAGACGTGGAGAAGACATCGAAACTGAGGTCACCATGAGAGCAGGGCATGAAGGGCCACAGAATTTGAGACATTTTTTTAATGCTGATCGATGAGAATGAGGATGATTATGATGATGCTACGGATTTTCTATTTCGGTCTGAGACTACATGACAGGGCTGTACTCTACGTTTCCTTTCATAATATATCCTGGCGTCAACCAGGCCCGAGAGATACAGGCACCTGCAGTGTTGGTCAGGAAATTTGAGCAACACTCTCAGAAACGCATCCATTAAGTGGGATGAAACTCGACTGTGTGGTCCCAGTCTTCCCAGCTGAGTCCGCAGCAAACTCAGCTCTGGGTAGGAGCCGGTCGGGGCAGAAAAACCCACATGACTCTGATGGGACTCGAACCCACGACCTCCCAGCCGGAGTCCGCGATTTCTTGATCCAGGTTTCATTTTTGCTATGGAGTAAAGTTTTCTTGGTGTGAAGAATGATTTCCATTTCTGACCCTGTTATGTCTGCGTGTTTACTGGCAAATTTCAGAGCTTTGGTGTGTAGTTCTTCATCTATGAATGGATGAATGAATGGAAGTCTACTACATCGAAGGTGATGAATACTGTATTCTTCTGTTTGTTAAGTTTTTGAACCATTGGATAACTTCATATGTGTTCTTCCAGAGGTTGCATTCAGTGTTTGATTTTACGTTTTTTATGACTTTTTCTAAATTTTCTTACTTATTTTACCCAGTTCAGATTTAGATGGGTTTATCAGTCTGCATGTTGGGTTATTGTGAAAATTAGGCTTATGGTCTTTAAGGGTTATAAAGACTTCTTTTGCTGCTGTTGTTTCCACCCTGTCACTTAGATCCATGCGATGTTTTTTTTTTTCTTTTTTACGGATGTTGTCATGTATAGTTTTATCAGCTTTTTTGTAGTTTTTCTGGATGTTTTATTTCTGGATGTGCTCGAAACAAATTTGTAGGGATTCAGAATTCCTTTTTAATCATTTATTTTTAACACACACACACACACACACACACACACACACACACACACACACACACACACACACATATATATATATATATATATATATATATATATATATATATATATATATATATATACAGAGAGAGAGAGAGAGAGAGAGAGAGAGAGAGAGAGAGACAGACAGACAGACAGACAGACAAACAGACAGACAGACGGACAGACACAATGTTACCTCTGCTCTCTCCACCAGGAGGTGGACAAAGGTGGAGTTTTCCGGGTTGAGGTTTTTGTACATGACAATGGCGTGTGCTGTTCCGTCTTCACCCCCTCCCCCGCCATCGGCTCCACCACCTTTCCCCGTCCCCTTGTTGTTCACTGTCACACACACACACACACACACACACACACACACACACACACACACACACACACACACACATCTTCTATAGCGTTGTTGTTGTTCACTTTGAGACACAAATGATCAGAACCTTTGTTGATGACTGTCAGGCACATACAGATGGCCTTAACCTTTGTTGATATCTGGGAGAAAATTCAAAACATACATACTCACAAGGCACAGAAAATGAATCAGACAAATGAATTCCTGACAAACATCCTCTGACGTAACAGTAACAGAAGAAAGCACAAGCAGTAATCACCAGGCCGCAGCGAGGATTAATAATGCTTTGGCTAATCATTCAGTAAGGCATCCCGACGTAGAATATATGGTACTCCCCACACGCTCCGTGTGACATCCCAATAAGCTATATTCTGGTGTACCGAAAAAGGTCAAGCACCAGTAGAATTAAATGATGGCATTTCCGGAAAATCGCCTTTACAGTGAATACTGTTTTATTATGACTAACTTTACAGAACAACAAGAAAATGAAGGACAGCTATTTGAAACTCAGTCTTGGCAAACTAAAAATCCTGACATCTTGGAGCAACGTCCACTTGAGCAAGGACACTCGCACCTTTCCACTGACTGAAGAAGCTTTGAAAAGTGACACAATGAGTGTCAACCATGTGATGGCTGTACAGCAGCACGGGTTACAGGAATGTGCTGAGGAATGGCTGTGACACAAGAAGAAGCTTCAAACCACACGAGATAACCGAGAAAAGAGAGGAAGACAGCACTATCAACAAGGGGATCGGTCAAGGACTGACAAATGCAAAGGAAATCTGGACCAAACAACAGCGTGACACTGAGAAATACCTAGACAAAACTGATACAAACATTAAGACTGCACAAGACAACCACACAAAAGCAATGTAGTACGTAGTATCAGTACAAAGAGGGCAACTGTATCACAAAGACAGGATACATCACACAAAGGTGGATGAGTACTGCTCTTCACTCTGGCATAGACAAACTAAAAGAGCACATCAGGATTCATTACACGAGGAAACTTTCCAAAACTCATTGAAAGCAATGTAGCGGCAAAATTTACAAAGAGATTGGGCTACTTACCGCCCATTTTTGATCATGCGCGAATATGAGAAGATAAGTGGTTTCTCTCGTTTTTTCGTTTTCACTGTCCTAAATGTTATTTATTTTGCCTGAAGAAGACCCAAGAGGCCGGAATGTATTGTGCCTTGTCCTGTACTCTGTCTGTGTCCTTGCGGTGACAAACCCCTTCTCTTTCTAAATTCTGCTTCATTTTCCGCCTTCAATCACTCTGTTTCGAAACTTAAATGTAGCGGCAGTCAAGTTCCTGAAATGTACTGGCCACCGTAAACAAGTCGTGGCTGGGGGTAGTGGATTCGAATCCCATTTGAGTCATTTATTTGTGAAAGTTTTTGCCCCGGCCATCTCCTATCCAGGACTGAGTTTGCTATGGAGTCAATTGAGAAGGTTGGTACTACACAGTCGAGATTCTTTTACTTCATAGACTTGTCTCGGGAGTTTGCTCAAATCTCTTAACCAAGACTACAGGTGCCTGCATTTTTCTGACCCTGATTACGCTGTAAGACATGAAAGTAAGCTAGGACCACAGCCCTGTCGTGCAGTCTCTGACGGGAATGACAGTCAGGAGCATCATATTCATTATCCTCAACATTATCGATCAGCATGAAAAAACTCAGATTCTATGGCCTTCAGTGCCCTGTTCACAAGGTGACCTCAGTTTTGTTTCCTCACTACATCCATGCCCTTGAAGGTCGCCAGTACTGGCAGGTTCAGGGACGCTCACTCACACAGGCTCCACGACTAGGCAGTTCTTGTCGTCAGTAGGGTGTTTAGTAGGCAGTGTCCTGCGTATGTTGGATCAGAACAGGCACTACGGAACACCACCCAAAAAAATGGCAGCAGTGCATTGTCTCTTCTTCTGCTGGGTTTCCTCATGGCGATTTGAAACTGGTTGCGCTCTATGAGCTGCTGGTGTCGGCAATACGGCAGGACAAATCAGGTGTAGTTGTGGATGGAGAGCGGAATGAGAGGCGTCAGGTTAATGCCACGGAAGGGGCACAGAAATGAGACAGGATAAAAATGGCTGAAATGTGGGAAGGCTGCAGGTATGGACAATACTCCGGCAAAGTCTTGAAACAGGGCAGTGAGGCAGTGAACGACATCCTGACAGCAATCAGCACAAAACCTGACTACTGGACGGTGACTGACACCACGGACACAATCACCAACCGTCATTTCTCACCACCAAAGGACATCTGCCAGATCTACCGTGCTATCCGTTTCAGCAGCTGTGCCACCTAAGCAGTGCTGAAGAGGCTGCAGACATGCAGACAGCATAATTGTTGAAAATGTGTGGTGGGAGTCTGAAAAGGTGGAAGAATCATCGAACCGATCTTTAACCGGCCTACCATTTAGGGAAACACCTTCAACATCAGAATGATTTGTACAATGTGCCGCAGACTTCAGCATCAGAATGATTTGTACATTGGTGCCATAGACTTCAGCATCAGAATGATTTTCTACAATGCTGCTACAGACTTCAGCATCAGAATGATTTGTACAAAGCTGCCACAGACTTCAGCATCATAATTTTCTTCTATGCTGTCACAGACTTTCAGCATCAGAATGATTTGTACTATGCTGTCACAGACTCGCAGCATCAGAATTATTTGTACTATGCTGTTACAAACTTTCAGCATCAGAATGATTTCTACACGCTGCCACAGATTTCAGCATCAGAATGATTTCTACACGCTGCCACAAACTTCAGCAGCAAAATGATTTCTAAACGCTGCCATAGACCTCAGCATCAAAATGATTTCTACACGCTGCCACAAACTTCAGCAGCAAAACGATTTCTACACGCTGCCATAGACCTCAGCATCAAAATGATTTCTACACGCTGCCACAGATTTCAGCAACAAAATGATTTCTACACGCTGCCACAAACTTCAGCAGCAAAATGATTTCTACACGCTGCCACAGATTTCAGCAACAAAATGATGTCTACACGTTTCCACAGACTTTAGGATCAGAATGATTTCTACACACGCTGCCACAGACCTCAGCATCAGAATGATTTCTACACGCTGCCACAGACCTCAGCATCAGAATGATTTCTACACGCTGCCACAGACTTCAGCATCAGAATGATGTCTACACGCTGCAACAGACTTCAGCATCAGAATGATGTCTACACGCTGCCACAGACTTCAGCATCAGAATGATTTCTACACGCTGCCACAGAGACTTCAGCATCAGAATGAGGATTTCTACACGCTGCCACAGACTTCAGCATCAGAATGATGCCTACACGCTGCCACAGACTTCAGCATCAAAATGATGTCTATACGCTGCAACAGATTTCGGGATGATGTTGGTCAGGATGTGGCGGGAGGTGCAGTGGGGCGGGCATCAAGGAATTTCACTAACACCACCCAGCACTAACACCACTAACACCAGCATTAACACCACCCAGCAATAACACCACCCAGCACCGACACCACCCAGCACTGACACCACCACCCAGCACTAACACCACCCACCACTGACCCCACCCAGCACTAACACCACCCACCACTGACACCACCCACACCCACACACCCCAGCACTAACATCAACCAGCACTAACACCACCCAGAACTAACACACCATCCAGCACACCCAGCACACCCAGCACTAACACCACCCAGCACGCCCAGCACTAACACCACTTAGCACTACATCACCCAGCACTAACACCACTTAGCACTAACACCACCCAGCACTAACACCACCCAGCACTAACACCACCAGCACTAACACCACCCAACACCTACACTCCACAGTCAGCAGGGCGCTGTGTCGTTGGACAGTGGCGCCATAGTGTTGTGCGGGGCAGCCTTGTGTTTCCCATACTTTTTTCATCATTTTTTAACATACAACTAATTCGATTATATCAGCAGATTAGCACTGGAGTTAAAAACCGTCACGCATGTTCTTTTCGCAGGTGACATCAATGGCCTGACAAGTAGGGGACAAGAAGCAAATCGTGTTGAAAGACAACACACCCCATGAACATCAGCGGGGAAACTATTGGCAACGATCCAGACCCGGGCACACAACCCCTAGAGCTGAACTGCCTGCAGTGACCTCAGGACCTACAGGAGAAGAGGAGGATAAGACTGACCCTGTCCACACACACGGCGCCTGTCTGTTTCATAGACTGAGGATCGAGTGGCACTGTTCCCCACGATGATTTTGTCTGACTAAATTTTGTCATTCAAGTGTGTGTGTGTGTGTTGTGTGTGTGTGTGTGTGTGTGTGTGTGTGTGTTTAAATGAGATTCATTCAGTCACACACACACACACACACACACACACACACACACACACACACACACACACACACACACACACACACACACACGTGCACGCACGCACGCGCGCTCATATGTACCCACGCACACATGCGCACGAGTACACAGGCACAGAGAGAGAGAGAGAGAGAGAGAGAGAGAGAGAGAGAGAGAGAGAGAGAGAGAGAGAGAGAGAGAGAGAGAGAGAGACGCACTGAAAGCTGCCACAGCCTCCTCTGCATAATCCTTGGAACACTCCTGCTCCACCGCCTTGACTGCCGACGTGCCCCCGGACACCTGAATTCCATCAGCACCCTCGTCAGTGTCATCCTTAGCATTGCTCACAACTCTAACTGCTGTATATAATCAGTAGTAGGATTCTTTCTGCATATCTGTGGCCCTTTTGTTATCACCATCATTAGG